>JBCFYV010011172.1:123395217-123566948 GCA_039000515.1 Timema cristinae
GGTGATTGTGAGATGAAATGAAGGACCTACAGTTTAACGTGGAATCCAAACCACGGTGGAGGCCTGGCATTCCTCACATTCACAAGTTGTGATTAATACACGTCTTGACAGAGGTGAAGGAAGGGTTTGGTAATCAGATAAATCAGTGCCGGGACCGAGGATTGAACCCCGGACCCCCAGCACATAAGTCTGACACCTTACCCCTATATCGCCAGGTCACCTTGAGTATTAATTAGAAAGCTACTATGTTAAATGTCCTGGACTCTATTCCTGTGTGGATTTCCCTTATCACAGTGATGAATTAACGGCCGGGGGATGAATGTTGTGTCTGTTCTAGGTTTAAATTAGTTTATAAATAGTGTGCTGATATAATGTCGGTTTAGAAAGTGCACATTAAATATCCTGAATAAATAAATAATTATTTATAAAAAAAAGTGGAATTAAGACCAATTATTAAACCATTTCATATTATTTAAATAAAATGCAGACAACTTGACAAGTAATTATTTTAAAATGAAAATTAATTAAATTATCACAATTTCGCTCTTAGACTAAGTGAATAAATGTATTAAACTGCAGTCGACCGCGTTGGTCTTGGGATAAAGGGCGCGCTTCAAGACCCAATATTCGTGGGATCAAACCCAGCCGGGGTCAACGATAAAAATCTGTAGCACAACCTCCTACGGAGGGGGAGTGAAGCCATCGTCGGTCCTATGTTGATTGTGGCATGTAAAAAAAACCCAGGAAGTTATGTGAGAATACCCTTCCCGGAAAAATTGGTAAGCCCTTTCGCTCTCGCTCATAGAAATTCTAGTGTGCTGATATAATCAGTCGGTTCAGAAAGTGAACGATAAATACCTCAAATTAATAATAGTGAAAATATAACCACTCTTCAAAGTGATATACGATTACGCTATAATCAAATATCTAATATCCCGATTAATAGGCCGTGAGATGGGCACTGTATATACATTGTTTAAACGTTCAACGTACCCAGTTTTATCCCCAACTTACCTGAAACACCCATATTATCATTATAAACTTAAAACAGTGAACACTCATTCTGTTAGTTTAGGTTTTAGACGCTAAAAACTTGTACTAATTTTTTCCAATCGATCCTCTTTTTTTCTACCTCTCTTTATCTTTTTTTTCTGTTTCTGTTAAGAGATACGCCCCTCGCACAGATACGCCAGATACGCCCTTGGAAATAATTGTAGAACTCTCCCTCGACATAAAAAAAAATAAACAAAAAAAAAATCCCATAGTATTGAAGAGTTCGTAGAGACGTGAAAAACTCGAGCTCCTAAAATGCAACGTTGGTGTTTCAGTTTGTTGGTGATCATCAGGATGTCTCAGGTGATAGAAGGTAAAGTAGTTCTCTGATCATGATAAAGATGCCTGCTTGGTAAATATATGGACTGGTCCCTTTACAGAGCAACTTTATTCAGTGCTTCTAAGAAATCTTTTTGATACTCTCTACACTCTTGTGCCCTTTGATGGTCTTTAGATCTACTGGAACAATCCTAAGACTAAAAAAAAAATATATATATATATATATATATCGAGAATTTTATTAATTTATTGCGAGTGATAAATATTTATTCACCAAATAAACATACTTTTTTTTACTAAACACACACAATTTTTTGACTAATTTTGCATGAAAGAATTGTAATTTAATGTTCGTTCTTTTGATTGACATAAATAGGTGGAAGCAAACATAATATGCCTGTACCTCTACTGTTTACTTTAAGGTGAATTTGTTGATATTTTATCCATGTACGCCACTACCTTCCTATGACACCGACTTAATCTTAATATATCCTTTAGATGCTATATTCTAGGCTAGGGGTTGGCATACTTTTTAATATCGCGAGCCGTATGTGTTTAAAAACATGTAATGGGCAGTTTTGGAAAAAGATCGAACAAAATATTTAAACTCTATAGAGTAATTAGCTATCAGTCTATTTTTATGAACATAATTATAGTTAGTTTTTTAAATCTTTTGCGAGCCAGATAAAATCATTTGGTGGGTTGTAGCTTGTCGACCGCCGGTCTAGGCTGCATACAAATAAATACAATTTTGACATGAAATATAAATAAAAAATTATTTCATGATGTGAAATTTTTAATTTAATTTTGGGTAGATTTTTATCCTCTTCTATCAATAGGCCATCCTTCCGCCCCCCTTTGCAGTTAGTTCTCTCGTGGTCTCTACTTTCAGAATCACTGATTGAAATAATATATGTCTTAATAACTCAACCACATCATCAAACTAAAAATTCTAGATTCTAGTATTCTAGAAAATATTGGAATCTAGATTAGAAAATATATATAATGTATATTCTAGATTTTGATTTTAAATTCGTTTTACAGCGCTTATATTGGTTATGGGGGGGTTATCTTAAAATCCAGACCCCTTATCAAACATTTTTATCACTTAATCAGATGTATGAATGTTAAAATGAAAGCATTGTAGTAAAAAGTATTAACATTCAGTTAATCTTATATATAAAATATAAATGCCAAAAATTAATGTAATTAAGTAAGCCCAGGGTCGCCGCAAGGGATTCATTCACCATAAACGAAACTTAAAATTTGCACCCCGGTTGTATTATGTATAATATAAATAAACCACACCCATGGAGTGGTTCAAAATAATAATAATGGGGGCCAAAGTAACAGTCAAAACATAATAAAAAATATATAAATAAATCGAAAATATGTGTGAACCCCCTTCTCCATTTAATCAATGTGTGCAAAAATTCTGCCCATTCTTCCTTTGCCCTTCTCTTAATGTTTTTCGAAGCTTTTAATTAAATATCAAAGTGACTCGCTGGCAGTGGTCCCGAATATCATAAATCCATAAAAGCTATTATGATGTTAATTGATATTAATATATATATTTATAAAATAATTTTGTGTTATTTATTTATATAGACAAAATTATTTAAGCACTAATATATATATAATATCTTATATATAAAATTCTCGTATATATATATATATATATATGGTTGGAATGTACCCCTAGAATCTTTGCGCCCTAATTACCGCCTAGGTTTGACTAATGACCAAGCCAAATATGTTAAATATATTTTATAAGATTAGGACTAAGATCCTAGATTCAAGATTCGTTGGGAAACTGAAAATTTGTATTCGTAAAATAGTGGATTCGAACTGAATGTTTTCAAAGTAAAACTTGCAAATGCTTTTATGATACTTTCTGATGTGTGAGTATGTATGTACTGTACGTGTGTGTAGTTTCACTTTGGGCTTAACACAAACATATTTTTTATCACACACGTTTAAGGCAGTAGAATAATCGAGCATACATTCATGAATGCCGGAAACCAATTGGATTTATAATCTTACTGGGTGTAGCTATCCGGAAGTAGAACAAACAGGGGAGGAGGAAAATACAAAAGTCAATAAATTTATGCAGTGATCCCCTATTAAATTTCATCATTTGATCCACAAAGATTAATTCTATGCTCCTATAACAGTTACATTTAGTTTCCCGGTCATTTATATCACAATATTTGTGTTTTTCTTTATCTATCTTTTGGTATATTTATTATTTGTTTAGTCACAATCCTCATCTCATTTGATTGTCAATTTTGGTTTAATGTAAGAGAAAGGTGGAAACCTTAACTTCAAAATTAACGCCGTATTATTAATACCTATTAATATTAAACATATTTGATAAAGAAAACATATAGACGTGATCTTCATTTTCCATGAAGCTCTAGCTATACTAAATAATATATCCCCTCAACGCTAGGCGGGAGCTGTCCGGTTGACCCTCATCCCGTAAGTTCTGCTACAGTTCGTCTGAAGAATGACAAGTTCTGTAACTACGACACAATGATGCGACCAGTCACGGACGCCAGCCGAACTACTACCGTGAAAGTGTTCATGTGGCTCAAACACTTGGATTTTGTGAGTATTACAGGAGGAGTCTTAACCAGGGCCCATAGTTTGATGACCTACAAAGATAAAAATAAAATAACCTAAATTTTCATCAAACTGACTTCATATTTTCAAAAAATAATTAGCTAAAACATTTGGACAATATTTCGTAATAAATGTACACGAACAAATCAACTAAACATTTTACAAGTGTATAGTGAAGAAACGTCTTTAATAACTAGAGGCCTACTCTTGCATTCTGCTAAATACATGCCTACATATATATATATTTTTTTGCAAATATAAGCTTCAAAAGTAATAGATACCCCCTACTAAAGCAACCCCTCCACAGGGGCTCCAGAACAGCAGGGACAGGGGGGTTTGAGCTCCCCTTGTTTTTATCTTGGTGGCCTGGAACTATATTAAGGCCCCCTACCCCCCAATATTTCTCAAGTAAATTCAAAACCAATGTATAAATCATACATCTGTTACCATAATTTTGGTAAGTTTAAATAATAAAGTCTAAATTTACAAATAATTTAATAGAAAACTGAAATGTCCTAATTTTGCAGTCTATTTGTCTCACATAAGGAAAAACTCTTTCAAAAATATAAACTAACATAGGCATAGTTATGATTGCCTTAAATATAAACAATATCAGAATAGTAAAACCAAAGGGTAATACTTGTTCCCTTTTTGCCACAGATAAGAACAAATTGAAAAAATTCACAGTTTAATTGTAAGTTTAATTTTAACACGAGGAGGATTTTCAACCATAGTTCAAATTATATTTTTGCCACATATTTATCAACCCTAAAAAATTAAAAAGCTGGACATCAAAAAAATTAATACGTTTTCTGTTTTTGATTTGAATAAAATATTGTATTATTTTTAACCCACGTTAAATATTGTTGTGATAATATATTTGATTTATATGCATGTTTAGTAAGAAATACTACTGACTATTTAATCAACTCACGTGCAATTGTCCTCCCATTATGAGCCTTTACAGGGTTGACACGTACACTTTGTTCATTCTGAAAGGCTTGCCTTGCATGGTTCAACTATGGTGTAGCTTATTGATAGAAATATAAGATGGACGTAGCGAGGGGAGTGTTATGGGATTCAAAGCCCTTACATCTCCCTGAAAATTTCAGAAGGATTACTAATGTTGCTTACAAAATAATGTTTGTGAAATTATTTATCTTAATTTGATCCTGCAATCCGATCTTCATAAATCATCTAAAGGTATCAATTTTTCAAAAATGTGTCGGGGTATGGGAGGTGGGAAGTACTTCAAATAGCTTCTAGAGGCATCTAACTTTGATAATAAAAAATGGCTAGGATTCTTCTAAATAACTTTCTATGCGATCAAAATTTCTGGCGTAGGACTACTTCAAATGAGAAATTTAGATTAGACTTTTCCTATTGTTTTAATTTGTATAATTTCTAGGATCATACTAATTTTAAAAAATGGGTGAGGTCTACGCTGAGTTTCTCTTAAATCAGTATAATTTTCAAAAACCCTCCACTTTTGAGGACCACTCCATAAACGTTCTAGGGCATACATTTTTCAAACACTAACAGGGAGGTAGAAGAATTCATAAAAATGTTTTATTTAGGGCATCCAATTTTTAAACATTAACTGGGTGTGAGAAAACTTCGTAAAATAAATAAATCTTGATATTTCCCACTATCCATCACACAAATAAGGTTATACCACCACTTTTTAAAATAATTTTCTTATTTTTCAGAAGTCTTAACATCATGTCATATACTTACAATTTGGAATTCTCCCATGAAACTAACCAACCTTTCAGAGAAAAGGAGTGTACATGTGATTTCTTGATAATTTTTTACAAAAAAAATAATATAAGGCAGAAAAATGTATGAGATTATGTATGTTGGCCTATAGATTTTATTATAAAATACTGGAAAGCAAATAGTCTTTGGTTTAGAAAACCTGGGGAAGTAAAAGAATTTTAAAGTGTAGGCCTTATCAGTGATGTTTGAAAGTGCATGAGAAAAATAAATTTTATCAAAAGAAATCAGCAGTGTTTAAAATTTTAATCAGCCGTCAACCTGGATAATATATTTCAAAATGAAAGGACACCAGAATTTAGGGCTAATTTTTAATTATTAGGTTCAAGTTACGAGTAGGCTACATTGTAGTATGTAGGATATCGGTTGAAAGGCTCAGAATAAATTCCAAATGTGATTACAACAAAAGTAATGGGTTGTTTTACGTAACACTAATAAATGACTTGCAATGCGAATTATCAGGAATTGAGTTTTTATTTAAAACTTTCAAACGAACATTATTTCTGTATTTGAGAGGTTTTTCCTCGATTAAATACTATAGAAAGACATTTTGATATGTAAAAGTTTTCTTCTCAGGTGTTCTATGCTCTCCACTTACAGTATCCTTATTGTAGGTTGTGGATAACTCTGGCATTCAGTAAAATCCATGGCATCTGCATAAATTCAATATATATTTCTTTGGTTGTGTGCACTAAAGTCTAACTACAATTTTTTTAAACCAAAATACGAGTATCTTCTAAAGTCATCCCATTTAAAAGAAATTGCCACTAAATAACCCCTATAAAAAGTTTGTAGAAGTATTTAATTCTCAAAAATTTGTTAGAGGAAGATCACTTTAAATTGCATCTACAAGTAATAAATTTTCAAAAGATTTCCAGTTGAGCAACAGTTTAAGTAGCTTTTAGAAATCTTCAAATTTTAAAAAATCTTCTGGGTGAGAACAACTACAAATAACTCCTAGAAGATCATAATTTTCGTAAATTTTTTCAGGTGTTGACCTTTATAAATAGCTTCAATGGGCATCCAAGTTTCGGAAATTTTTTGGAGGGGGGCTTCCGATTCCCCTTTTGACCAAATACCAGTGGATAGTATCATTACATATAAAATAAATATATGAACGGGGCCTACTCATCATTTTTAATGGTCAACCGAAAAAAAAAGATGGCACGTTCTACTCCACACAAGTTCTTACTATATATAATGACAAAGAAAGACATACAAAAAAGTAATATTTGTGAATAATAAACCTCCTTCAAATATCTTCAAAAGTCATCCAGGGTATAAAATTTTACCCAGTCAGGACCCCCGGACACTCTCTCAGTTGAGCCCCCCCCCCCCCCCCACTTTCAAATATCTTCCGGAGCCCCTGCCTCTCCGCAGCTTAGTTGTGTCTCACCAGGAATGTGTATTTCACAACCATTCAATCAAAGATTATACAAAGTTCATTGCCTACATCATCTTCTCGTTCTGGCAGTTGTGTGTTGAAAATAAAAATTATTGTGTTTGAACATTTTGTAAATTTATAAAATATAGATGGACTTTTTAAAAAATATACTTATTCAATGATTGCCTTAAAATGATTCAAAAAGGTCTAAAAATGCGACTAAAAATGCAGTAAAGTACCTAAAAATTAAGCAAATAAATAAAATATTACTTTAAATTCAAAATGACAAAAACTGATTTATAAAATATACATTTCTACAATAGATTTTATGTAATTATGATCATTGTATGTGACTAACCCTCCCAAAAAAGACATTTAATCAAAATTTGGGTTCTGGCTATCACATATTTGATTGTAGTATTCTACTATAGTCAGATCACCCTTATCTTATAGTTCGGTCAGTTAAGAAACTAGATCTAATGTCACTGATTTTAAAAAAAGGTGTGAATTTTGATATCTCTATTAAATACATACACACACACATATATATATACAATATATATATATATATATATATAATGTATGAGTGAATGAATTAGCTTTTTCCAATATTGTATTTTTTAAATTTATTTTTTGGATGATCTGACTATATATATCAATTGTTTAAATTGTATTTTTTATTATTTTTCGCCACTTTTTATTATCCGTATGAGATAGAGGAATTTTAATTATGCTAATGGAGAAGGAATTTACAAACGGTGGAATGGTGAGGACGTGTACCCAAATTTGCGAAGAGGCGGATTGGGAAACGATTTGGAATCAAATCAAACTCAGTATATTCGTCCGGGATTCGAAACACCATCTTCCCGTTTTCGGCAAACCACACTATATTATTCTGTCACTCAACCCACATCGGTGGCCGCATGGTCTAAGGCGTTGCTTTCGCAATAGACTAGACTACCGAAGATGAGATCAGGGTTCTATTCTGGTCAGGTGTCCAGAGGATGGTTTTCCTAAAAGGTTTTCTCCCATCCCTCCTCGCAAATGCAGGTACATTTCCCTAAATTAAATCATCTTAATCCTAACAAATTAATGTAATTAGTACAGAAGAGTATAGCCCAAACGGGTAGTAAGACCTGGTTCCAAAATTATATTTATACATTATGTTCTTACAGTTTTAAATAATATTAAGTGTGTGTATGAATGAATGTGTTTATTGTTTCAGCAAGAAACTACTAATGCCAATGAGCTACATATTCACGCTTGGATGTCATGGGTGAGTATTAAAATGATGACGTAGTGTAGTATAAGCGAAGTGATTAGTAAGTATTAAAACTTCTGCATTTCTCAAATATCCAGGAAATAAAAATTTACTTTTTGGCTTGCTGATGCATCATCATGCTTTAATTTTTGCAATGGCAACTCTCAACTGTATTTTTAATATTTTAAAAAGGAAAATTGTGGAATTTAATCAATCTAGGTAGATTATTCTAGTTTTAATCTCAAATTAAACATTTCCAACTTTCAATATTATTGGAATTTGTTTGGGGGTAGGCCTAGATCCTCAGTGTATTAGATATAGTTTGTAAGAAAATAAAATAATGAAAATAGATTATGTATAAATATAATAAGTATATTATTTTCAAACTTATTTATTTATTAAAAACAAAGAAAATTAGTATTTGAACTAATATAATAATTATTAGATTCATACCTAATCTAATTTAATTATATTCTTTTCTTATGGACTCTTCCAATACATCGCTGACATAGGCCTACCTACCAAAAAATTTCAAAAATATTCAAAGGTGGATATGTTTAGCATATATATATATATATATATATATATATATATATATATATATATATATATATGTAATATTTACATATATATAAAAAATATCCACCTTTTAATATATATATAAACATATCAACCTTTTAATATATATATACATAAAAACATATCCACCTTTTAATATATATAATATATATATATTATATATATATATATATACATATATATATATATATAACATATCCACCTTTATTTATATATATACATATGTTAAGGGTAGAGCCTGAAATTGGGTAAATCTTCCTAGTTTTACCCGTGTTAGGTCCATTTTATCCAAAAGGTCTGGGTAAAGCTGAAATAAAATAAAAGTTTCTAGATCCACACGGGTAGTCAGCGTTTCATTCATACTCGCTTGAATGAAAGTGAAATATATTATGAAAAGAGGAAGATTTTATTTGTTTTTGTTTATTAATTTTATAAACATTATAAAACATTTTGACAGTATTAATAAAATAATGAAATGGGAAATCAATGATTGGTTGCAGTGGAATGCTCTCTTCATATATGATTCAGTCGGGTTACTCCTTTGAACAGAACAAGTTTAAGTGACATTTAGAATTATATAGAATTCCTAAAGTTTTGCATTAACATTTTTTGGTTGTACACTTCAGTTTACAATGACATCTTTGAAAATCTTGACATTTCGAAAAATGACTGAGCATTTGCTTTTTTTGACGTAATGATTTTTTCTACTAATATTGTGTTTTATGCCGGGATCACGATCAATTTAACGTTCACTTAACTTCGACGTAAAGGTTATACTCGTGTAAATGAAAGCCATCACGATGCAGTTAACTTAACGTGCAACTAACATTCACTTAACTTAAGAGATGTTCAGAGGAGAACTTTCACGTTAAGTGAACTTTAAATGAAGGTGCCACGTGTTCTATCCAGTACTACCCCCGCTTTTTATGAACTTTAAAACGTCGTAACCTCTTGTTAAACTTTAATTTGTATATCCAATAAAGCTTCTATCGCAAATAAGTGTAGCTTAATTAGCCATAAATGATAAGGTTTCGTTTTAGTGGACATTTGGTTTACAAAGAGTTCATATTAATTGTCTGTATTTTGCTCGGGTTGTTAAGCTACACTACCTGAATTCTGATCGCACACTAGTGTAACAACTTACATTGTAACAACACTCACCAACTCGGACAGACAACTGGGACAGCGATGTAACGACTTACATGGTAACAACACTCGCTAACTGGGACAGCCAACTGAGTCAACACGCGGCACTAGCTTGACCGGCGACCTACGCTCTCGCCAAATACATCGGACTGACTGAAGGCGTGTCCGCGCCTGCCGGCAACGAGGCTCGACCACGTGTTCGGCCAGCAGAGAAGATGGATAGAAGAGTTCCGTTTCCGCCTTCGCCGAGCTTCGAGAAGGTGCTAGGTGTTCGATATGAGTCTCGAACCTCTCCTCCCCCCTTGTTTGTAATGTTCTCCAACCTTCCTTTCCTTCGATCCGCCCCCCTTCTCTGAGAATTATATTTTGTATAAATACTAGCGGTACCGGGATCTCAGGGCACTTACTACCCACCGGCTCGAGGATAAGAGGTGAGGGCAGCGACTGGGTTTCGGGGGATATTACTTTCCTACCAAAATTACTATTTCGGCGTCATGGGGGGAACTCTTTCTAAATTACTATTTGGACTTTGTTATTAACTTATGTTTATTTGAATATTGACTATGCTACGCGCTTATCGCTGCTGGGAGTTAGACCGTCGCTTTCGCCACCGCTTATATCCAGGGTCTGGGCCCTATTCAAATGTATTTCATACATTTGCCAATATTAGCTTTTAACCTGAGATTGTCAGGTCCTGGGTTCGAAACCCGGCTTATGTTGTTTTCGAGTATAGCTGTTTCTGGACTCATCTTTGTTCGCCAAGTTATAAACCTAGGGTTGTTAAGTTATTATTACCTTGTGGCCTTGTTTAATTGCTATGACGTCACGTTTGCTACGGGCGTCTGTAAGAAAGATATATATTTATACTAGGGTGGATAACTTAAACGCTAGAGTAACCAGTTTAGGAACTGATCAATTTAACGAAGTAACCAAAGACCATGTCACTGAGATCCCGGACCGTTACCTTTGATGAGTTTGATGTAACGTGATTTGTTTTGAGGAGGTAACGTTTATGTTTACCTTTGATGTAAATGATTTCCGCGGTGGACGGAAAAGCGCGCTTCACGCGGTGTTGATTGTTTGCTCAGCTTGTTATTGTTCTTTTTTGACTAAATAAAATTGTTATGTTCATTCAGGTAACTCTTTACCTAATTTACTGCCTCTCTCACCTTATAGATATTAAGGGGGGGGTTGCAAAATGGTAGCAGAGCATGGTTCATGTGGTTAATGTGGTTAACGTGGTTACATGGTTACGTGGTTACATGGTTACGTGGTTACATGGTTACGTGGTTACATGGTTACATGGTTACATGGTTACATGGTTACATGGTTGACATGGTTGACATGGTTAACATGGTTATTGTGGTTAACGTGGTTAACAGTGGTTACATGATTGATGGTTACTGGTTAGTAATTATTGGCTTTGTAATTTCGACGTTTATGTCTATATTGTGCTCTTGGTCCTTAGTTCATGCCTCGAACGACTATGGCTCTATAAAGTATGGGCTTGGAAAGATGCCGAGAAATTAAACAAAAAAGGGAAATATGCCAGAGGGTTATATTTTATGTAATACATTGTACTAATACCTATTTGTATCTTTTTTCATACTGTCATTGGCCATGGCTCCTCCGCTGAAACCAGGCGACAAGCCATCAACCAAACTGACGAGATCTGATGTCTACAGACTGAACCGTGAACAACTCATCGCCGAGCTCCAAAATTGGTCCACCCTACTCCACCCAACGCAACGGTGGGTGAGTTAAGGTCTATTTTATGCGAACTAGTGAGTGAGGTTGGGGAATCTCCGGCAGATTTTGGCATGGATACAGTTGCGAGTGGTGAACAACCGATGACGCCCTCCCCTCCCCCGTCCTCCAAACGCCAGCGGTATCTGTTAAATGTCACAGTAAGGTACTATTGGAAATATTAGGTCGCATTCCTGTGTGTAGTGGTCAGAACTACACGGAGTTATTTAACTTCTTGGTTGAAATTAGCCGGGCATCCGCCTTAAACTCGTTAGTGAGCCCGAGTTTTTGACATTGTGTTTGTCCAAGACGTCGGGATTCTTAACCGAATTATTTTCCGGGGGTATTCAGGCAGGTTTATCAGTTAAGGCAGTAACTGACCAGATTCTTAATACGTTGTTACCTAGTAGAGTTAGACAGAAGTTATGCAGGGAGGTTGTGCATAGATTTCAGTTTCCTTGTGAAACTTTTAGGAACTTTGTTCTATCTATCACGGAGGCAGCTCGCGTACTCAATGCCGATCTTAAGGAGCCTGAACTTGTAAATATTATTTTGGAGAATGTGTCGCCGCTTACCAGGCGCCATTTTGTGTTCTCAAGTAAACCAACTTGTATACTTGATCTCTATGCCTTGGCTTCGCACGTTGAAGAGACTCTTCTCTCAGAAGAGGAATATCTCAATGCGCATGCGCCTGAGGTTGTAAGCCGCGCGCAGTCGGGTTCAAATCCCGGAGCTAGTTCTCCTGTGCCGCTTATCGGCGCTCGTCCGCTCGGGAACCGTTCTAGGTACTTGGGAGGTAGTAACCCTGTGGGTGCTAACCAGGGGGGCCGCGGGCCTCGTGACATTTCTAGAGTTAGATGTTTCCGCTGCAATAGATTGGGGCACGTTCAGAGGGAGTGCAGGCAGGTAAACCAATTAAGGCGCGCTCGCGACCGTGGTACGGCCGCGTCTGTAAGTTTTATACCGCGGATTTTGAATCCCATGGTTAATGTTTGTATTGGTCCTGTGGGATGTTTAGGGTTATTTGATACTGGGGCGAGCAACTCCTTCATTAGTGAGAAACTTCTTGGTATTATTGGGGGCAAAGTTAATATTATGTGTGAAGATATTGGCCCGAAATCGTACACTGTTGCGAATGGGCAATGTTTAATGGTAGACCATAAGGTACGTCTCTCCATTAAAATTGACAGGTTTTCTTGGAAACGTTCCTTTTACGTAGTGCCGACCCTCCCGTTTGACATGATTTTGGGGAACGATTTTTTGTTTGAAACCAACGCTAGGTTGGATATGGGAAAACGTATAGTCTCCTTTAGTTTTGCGCCAGGGGAATTTGTCTCGTTTGCGACCGAGAAAACGCCGCCATGCTTGTTTCCTTTGGAAAGGGATAAAGAGGCCATTCAAAGGGTAGTTAACCGGTTTTCTGATGTAATCACTGATAGGTGGGGGAAATGCGACATTCTCCCTTACGACATTGTTGCTCTTGACAACATCCCCGTACGGTCAGGGCCATACTCATGCGCTCCTCCCAAAATGGAGATTTTTAGAGATCTGATTTTCGACTTAGAAAAAAAAGGAGTCATTCGCCCGTCTAAATCACCTTATGCCAGCCCCGCTTTCATTATTCCCCGCAAGGGCAAGGGGCATCGCCTCATTGTTGACTACAGGAAACTTAATAAGAAACTTGTTTTCGATCCTTATCCGATGCCTAGCCTAGAGTCGGCATTCCAACACCTTGGTAAAGCCAGGTATTACAGTCTCATTGATCTTAACGCTAGCTTCCTCCAATGCGCGCTCTCAGAGCCATCCAAGAAATTTACCGCCTTTGTAACTCCGTGGCAGGTTTATGAATTTAACCGCGTCCCGTTAGGCATTAGTTGCGGGGGACAAGCGCTTAGTAGAGTGTTAGATCATATTCTTGCCGACTTAAAATTTAAATTTGTTTTCAATTATCTCGATGATATTTGCATTTATAGTAATTCACTTCAGGACCATTTGCGTCACGTAGAAACTGTGTTAGAACGTCTGCGCTCTGCTGGACTCACTGTTAATCCCGAAAAGGTTACATGGGCTAAGGAGTCTGTCCCGTATCTGGGATATGTTATTTCCCGGGGAAATTTGCTCGTTGACCCTGAGCGAGTCAAGCCTATTCTTGACTTCCCTACCCCGAAGAATTTAAAGGGAACTTCTAGGTTTTTGGGGATGTGCGCTTATTACGCCAGGTTTATCCCCTCTTTCTCTGAGTTAGCTTACCCGCTAAACAGCCTTAAGAAAAAGGGAGCTGTATTTGCGTGGGGTCGGGAACAAAATGAGGCCTTTCTCGCCCTCAAACGGCACCTTGTCTCTCCGGCGGTATTGCGCATGCCCGACTTCTCCCTCCCTTTTATTTTACATGTTGATGCGTCGTCAATTGCCCTCGGCGCGGTGCTTTCGCAGCGAACCCCTGATGGATGTAGGCCGGTAGCGTTCGCCAGCAAGACCTTAAATGCTGCTGAGAAAAAGTACAGTACGTACGAAAAGGAATGCCTAGGTTGTGTTTTCGCAGTAGAAAAGTTCTCAGACTACCTAGAGCTTAGAAAGTTTGACCTGTATACAGACAACATGGCGCTGACCTGGCTATGGAACCACCCCAAACAGCTGGGTAAAATAGGCCGCTGGATCTGGAGGCTTTCTAGGTTTGACTTCACTACCCATCATGTCGCGGGTAAAGAGAATGTTGTAGCTGATGCGTTGTCGCGGATGGCAGAGGATCTGGACCCTGTAGGAGATGAAGCGGAGGCGGGAACGCTAGGCGTGATTCACACCATCCCAGAATCTTTTATTTCAATTGGTGCTCATCAGGCCGAGGATGAATTTTGTAAACAGCTCGTAGATAGGATTAGAACTGGGGAAGTAGTTGGGAACTATCGCCTGCGCAAGGGTCTCTTAGTGACTAATATTAGGGGGAGACCCAAATACTATATTCCCGAGAAGCTCAGGCCTATGCTACTTAAGTACTTCCACGATTCTGTTTTGGGTGGGCATTGTGGGGTGCTCAAAACTGAGAAGAAAGTTTCCAAAGAGTTTTATTGGCCCAACTTGCCCAAGGACGTGAGGGAGTGGGTGCGCAAGTGTGAGGCCTGCCAAAGGGCCAAACCCTCACAAAACTCGAAATTTGGTTTTCATTCTGCTGACGTTGCCACACGCCCCTGGGAGAAAGTTTTTGTTGACTATGTTGGGCCCCTTACGCGTTCCTCCCAGGGCAACACGTCTATTTTGGTAGTGCTGGATGCATTTTCTAAATTTGTGGTGTTAATTCCCCTTAGGAACATGAAGGCATCTACGACTGTGAATGCCTTATCTAGGCGGGTGTGGGGCGTTCTAGGAACCCTAAGGTTGTGGTTAGTGACAATGGCCCCTGTTTCCGTTCGAAGGCTTTCAAAGACATGTGCTTCTCGTGGGGGTCAAACACGTGACCACCAGCCCATACTACCCCTCCCCCAACCACGTTGAGCGTTTTAATAGGAATTTAAATGTGGCGCTAACTATTTTCCACCACCAGGACCACTCTCATTGGGACAAGGACCTCGACTTTCTGAACGTCGCGTTCAACTCTGCGTACCACGAGTCAGTCGGAGCCACTCCTGCCTCGGTCTTCTTGAATAGGGATTTAAACCACCCCCTCTTAACTACGTGGGATGTTGACCCGCTCTTATCTGACGCCCATGACCGCCCCTTTGAAGAGAAGTGTGATCTCGCCTATAAAAATTTGTTAAAGTCTAGAAGGAAAGTAGCTGCTACTTACAATCGGGGACGTCTCCCTGTCCCGTTTAATGTGGGTGACAAAGTAGTTTGTAAATGCTTCCCCTTGAGCTCGGCGATGGACAAGACGTCGGCTAAGCTGGCATTCAAATGGAGTGGGCCATGGCACATCGACAAGTTCCTAACGCCCGTCTCAGTCCTACTAGTGGACATTGTGGACCCTTCTGTAACCCGCCGCGCCCACGTTAGCCACCTCAAGGCGGTGACGTAGTGAGTCCACGTCCTGTGCAAGAAGGCAGGACGTGTTATTGGTTAAGAATTATTTATGTGTATATGGAGTAAAATTTAGGAATTATCATAGGTTATTTAGGTATATAGTGTAAAGTTTAGGATTTATCGTAGGTTATGCTTATTTGTTATATTGGACATTGATTCAAATCTTAGGGGTAGGCCTACCCGAACTTCTATATATATCTAATGGTTAGTGACTTATGTTTGAGTGTCGCTCTGGGAACTTGGAAGAATCCATACGCGTGTGTGCGCGCGTACTATATGAAAAAGGAAGATGATGCGGTGCTTGCCCTTGTAGAACACTCTTGTTCCTGTTGTGTCTACTTGGAGGCATAGCCTCATGTGGATGCGCACTAAGTGCCGTGATGAACTGGATTAGATGGACTGCGCCTGCCAGCAGCCGTGTCAGAGCATTGTAGACTGTACACTTATATTATTTTTGTAACTGTAGTTTATTTGTTCTCAGAGAGGTCTTCACCCTTCCCTCCCCTTCCCTTTTGGTTCGGGGCGAGATATCGAACGCGTCGTCTACAGAAGACGGAGGCTGGCTGGGCCGACTGATATGTGGGACGAGTCTCAGCTTCAATGGGTCGTCAGAAAGAAGGAGAGCGAGAGCGTCAGTGCAGTGCGTGTAGTACTCCGGCGTGAGCTACTCCAGGATCTGTCAGAGCGCCACTACCGGGTGGGCTTACTACTTGACCATGAGGCCGGCTATCCAAGGACTGTCATGAGGGTTCGTGTGGATCATCTCCCCATTGTCTGCCACTAACGGCAGGGAAGGTACCGCCCTGCCGTTACGCCTACTGCTGAGGACTCCTTCTGACATCCCGTCAGGGGGGGAGGATGTAACAACTTTCATTGTAACAACACTCACCAACTCGGACAGACAACTGGGACAGCGATGTAACGACTTACATGGTAACAACACTCGCTAACTGGGACAGCCAACTGAGTCAACACGCGGCACTAGCTTGACCGGCGACCTACGCTCTCGCCAAATACATCGGACTGACTGAAGGCGTGTCCGCGCCTGCCGGCAACGAGGCTCGACCACGTGTTCGGCCAGCAGAGAAGATGGATAGAAGAGTTCCGTTTCCGCCTTCGCCGAGCTTCGAGAAGGTGCTAGGTGTTCGATATGAGTCTCGAACCTCTCCTCCCCCCTTGTTTGTAATGTTCTCCAACCTTCCTTTCCTTCGATCCGCCCCCCTTCTCTGAGAATTATATTTTGTATAAATACTAGCGGTACCGGGATCTCAGGGCACTTACTACCCCACCGGCTCGAGGATAAGAGGTGAGGGCAGCGACTGGGTTTCGGGGGATATTACTTTCCTACCAAAATTACTATTTCGGCGTCATGGGGGGAACTCTTTCTAAATTACTATTTGGACTTTGTTATTAACTTATGTTTATTTGAATATTGACTATGCTACGCGCTTATCGCTGCTGGGAGTTAGACCGTCGCTTTCGCCACCGCTTATATCCAGGGTCTGGGCCCTATTCAAATGTATTTCATACATTTGCCAATATTAGCTTTTAACCTGAGATTGTCAGGTCCTGGGTTCGAAACCCGGCTTATGTTGTTTTCGAGTATAGCTGTTTCTGGACTCATCTTTGTTCGCCAAGTTATAAACCTAGGGTTGTTAAGTTATTATTACCTTGTGGCCTTGTTTAATTGCTATGACGTCACGTTTGCTACGGGCGTCTGTAAGAAAGATATATATTTATACTAGGGTGGATAACTTAAACGCTAGAGTAACCAGTTTAGGAACTGATCAATTTAACGAAGTAACCAAAGACCATGTCACTGAGATCCCGGACCGTTACCTTTGATGAGTTTGATGTAACGTGATTTGTTTTGAGGAGGTAACGTTTATGTTTACCTTTGATGTAAATGATTTCCGCGGTGGACGGAAAAGCGCGCTTCACGCGGTGTTGATTGTTTGCTCAGCTTGTTATTGGTCTTTTTTGACTAAATAAAATTGTTATGTTCATTCAGGTAACTCTTTACCTAATTTACTGCCTCTCTCACCTTATAGATATTAAGGGGGGGGTTGCACTAGTTTATTTACGTTAAGTGAACCTCTCGGCTAAGTATCCCGGATTCGATTCCTGGCATGGCCAAAACGTTTTTCATTGGTGAAATGTAGAATTTTCCTTTTCCCACTGATGAGTTAATGGCTGTAGGCTGAGTATGTTTCTGTTCTAGATGTAAGTTAGTTCATGAGTCATGTGGTGAAATAATCAGTTGATTCAGAAAGTGCACGTTAAATATCTCAATTTTTTGTGTCGTAGTCATAACTAGAACGCCTCAAGTGTGGCATTACACTAAATACAAGACGACACCTACCTTGACCAGAATGGAATGGACAAGTTACATATGCAAAACTAAGCCATTCTGGTCTAGGTAGGTGTCGTCTTGTATTTAGTATAGTACCGCACTTAAGGCGTTCTAGACCTGACCATGAAACTGGCCTTAAGTCAAGTTTCCTATGTATATCCTTGCAGGAGTGGAAGGATGAACTTCTCCAATGGAACCCGAGGACTACGAGGGTGTGGATGAACTTCAACTGATAAGCAGCAGCATCTGGGTGCCCGACATAGCTCTCTATAGCATGTGAGTTGAACTGTTTCAATATAGCATGGTTATTGAAGCTACCTTTGGCCTTTTATGACAGTTGAAGAGTTAATTAATACAAAAAGTTATCTAATCGTCCCTAAATATGTTTTGTCACCTTGACAAGCGATGTGAAATTGAGTTAATTCAGTACAATAAACCAAACATATATGCAAGAAGTATGAACACAAAACAGTTTTTTTTAATTGCAAAATTGTTGTTCGTTCGGTTCAGGTGGTCAAAGTGTTTTTGTTTTTTTAAACATGATTGTTTATTAAAAACAATTAAAAACTTGCTTTAAGAGCAGAGCCCAACAGATGGTTTCAATTTGACTAATGATAATTTTAAACAAATATTAAAAACTACCAACGCATATCTACAGGAACGGACGTAATTAGCTGACGGTTTTAAAATTCCGGAAAAAAAATGAACACTTTGCACTAAATAATTTTCTTTAAATGGAATAAATGTTACACCTCTTGTAGATTAATTCAAATGATACTACCAACATTATGTCTTTCAAATGGTCACCATTTGATGCCACACAGAATTGGAGTCTTTTTCTGAAGTTTAACATCACACACATCAAGACGTCCTGTCCATCCAATATTTTCCATTTCTCTCTCAATGCACTGCTTCAGGTCCTATATGGGTTCTAGTTTTGTCCAGTAAACGGTTTCTTTAAAATATCCCCAAAGGAAAATGTCAGGAGGGGTAAGGTCTGGAGATCATGAAGGCCAATTCAGATCGCCACGTTGGGAAATAAGGCGCCCTGTAAACAGTTGGATGAAGAGCTTCCATATTCAAATGGTATGTATATGATCTCGCCCCGTCATGTTGAAACCATACGTTCTCCAGGTTAGCGATTTTAGGGGGCAATAAATTCGTTGATCATTGCTATGTATCGTTGTGAATTCACTGTAACCGCCCTCCCATTATCTTCAAAGAAGTACGGTCCAATAAGGCAGTAAGATGAGACGGCACACTAAATAGTAACTTTTGGGTTATGTAACGGCCTCTGGTGAAGTTCACGGGGGTTTTCACTCCCCAAGTATCAACAATTGTGTCTGTTCACCACCCATTGAAGATGAAAATGAGCTTCATCTGAGCGAAACAGAATGTTCAAAATGTTCTCGTCAGCGATCATATCCAATATTGCCTGGTAGCTATCGACCCGTTGTTGCTTCTGTGTATCGGTTAGTCACTGCACAGTTTGGATTTTGTAAGAAATGAGACCGTAAAGTCTTCAACATTAGGGACAAACTTCATCTTGACATGTTCAGAGCAGCAGCATGCTTCACTATTATTATTATTATTATTATTATTATTATTATTATTATTAGCTCCGCATCTTACTACCTGTTCGGGTTGTACGCACCTATGCCAATGTGTAATGGTAGAGTGATTGTGAGATGAATTGGAAGACCTACAGTTTAACGTGAGATCCGAACCACGGTGGAGGTCTGGCATTCTACACATTTACAAGTGAATTGAAGTGAAGGAAGGGTTTGGAAATCAGATCAATCTGTGCCGGGACCGAGGATTGAACCCCGGTTCCCAGCACAGAGGTCCGACACCTTACCCCTAGACCGCCAGGTCACCGTATCCCTACTGATCTCCTAAGATTCTGGGTTGATACTGCTAAAACTCGTTCCTAATTTTCCTCATTGCATACAGAATGACGTCTTCCTAATCGTTGCGCGTCTTTAACGGAATCTTCTTCACGAAACTTGGACACCCACGTGACGGAGCATCGCGATGATCAAAGTGTCTTCGAAAGTCACGTTGG
This sequence comes from Timema cristinae, assembly GCA_039000515.1. Taxonomy (NCBI): domain Eukaryota; kingdom Metazoa; phylum Arthropoda; class Insecta; order Phasmatodea; family Timematidae; genus Timema; species Timema cristinae. The sequence goes on from JBCFYV010011172.1 coordinate 123,415,499, forward strand.
GTGTCAGACAGTTCTACTTCAGCATACGTCCCGCATAGGACAACGCTCCATAGCTAACTAAGACCTAGGGTGGCGTCCGTCAAGGACTGTCAGTGTTGCCAGCTCCCACTGCATAAAATATCGTACTGAAATCAGTCAGCTAACTAAGACCTAGGGTGGCGTCCGTCAAGGACTGTCAGTGTTGCCAGCTCCCACTGCATAAAATATCGTACTGAAATCAGTCAGCTAATTATTCCCATCCCTGTGTATAGTATATTACTATTTATAAAGATACGTTAAAATATATGGTTCCAAGCTTTGATAAAATGAGCTATCATCGATGTTAAATATGTTATTGTGAAACTCTCATTGAAATATTGTTTGAGTTTTTGTTCTAATATTCTTATAGGTAACACTGTTTCAAACCATTTTACGGAGTCATTTTCTTTTCTTATATTTTAAAAGCCTGTTTCAGAACCATCCCGCCATTTTATAAATTCCTTGTTAAATATAATGAAACTAACTAAAGTACCCGTTCTTCGAACGGATTATAAAACAAAATAAACGAATAACTAACTCCATCAGGACTCACTAGGCAATTTTACACAATATTACATTTTATATAGACCCATGTTGGACTTTTTCACCAAATTTCAGCTTTAGATCTAATTGAGAAATGGGATAAATAGCTAGGAGATTCTCAATACCTTCTTTAAACATCCCTTTTCCTCCACCCACTCCCCTTCCCCCAACATTATGAAAGATTTCAAAGCTTAATTTGTATAAGTAATAAGTAAAAATTAAGCCAAAATTCAGCTTTCAATCATTTTGAATTTTGGTAAAGAGAATGAAATTTTATATTTGATAAGAAACATTTAAGGTTTATATCATAATTATTATAGCTTTTTGCATTACAATTGACGTAGATCGTACATCATTGCGATGTCACAAGCTATAACTAAATTTTATTACGAATGGACATATTTGACAGAAAATAAAGCTACTCAATCTACTCGTACTTTCACGTATACGTACTTCAAGTCATGTGATAAACAGCTGTCACTTTTGATAGATACTATCAACATAAAATAACACTATTATTTAATATAGTAAAATGCTATCAATATTGACCACAAAAATATGTTTGTATATTCTAAAAGGTGCTCACAATTATCTATTCATGAGAAAATCGTTGTACCTAGTAATTATATAAATATTTGTATTTCATTTATTATCAATCTAAATAGGAAATGGGTTGATGGGTAAATGAGTGAATCAGGGAGAGCTTTTCTTATTTATATAATCTACAAGTTGAAGTGCCCGGCTTTGCCAGGGATAAAATTTTTGTGTTAGTAAATTAAAACCCACTTCGGTGGGCGTATGGTTTAAGGCGCTACTCTCGCAGTAAACTAGACTGCAGATGATTGGGCGATCAAGGTTAGAATCTTTGAAGAGTCTATTGAGGGTGGCCATTTCCATAATGGGTTCCACAATACCCCATGCAAGTGCGGGTACCTTTCCACTAAATATAGCCTTCCTAGTCCCTAAAGCCATCAGCGTGATTAGTACATTAACGTACAGCCAGAACTGATAGTAAGACACGGTGCTAAGAAAAAACTTTCAACGCGAAAATTCCAACATCCAAGTGCACAGGCTCTATTAATTTTTTCAAATGTCAGACCTCTGCCTGAGGTAGTAATCGCGCAAATCCCATGACAGACAAACTATTGTATTAGTATGGATATATAAGGATAACTATGTTATGTTAATCAGGGTCGACATGTCCTCATTCACGACATTCCTGTTGGACGCGAGGTGCATCGTGAATAATGGAGGTATGGTGAGATGCGTGCCTCCCACCGTGTATCAAGCCCTGTGCGTCGCTGACCTCACCAAGTGGCCATTTGACTCTCACCAATGTGCGCTCAGACTCGGTTCTTGGGGACACACCGGGGAACACATCAACTTCACCTTTTTGGGAGAAGGCGTCAGTATTAAAGACAAGTATACTTTTAAGAACCCATCTTACGGACGATTCCTGGTATGGCCAAGGCCGTAGCCAGCCAATGATTTCAGGGGGGGATTTGGTGGGCACATCCCCAATTGCCATAGGCTAGAAAAAATTATAAATGATAAGCAGTTCTAGAAGCTATCTAATGTGTTTTTTGTGGCAACATAACCACCTAACTGCCGAAGGTTAGGAAAAATTCTGAATATTAAACACTTCTAAAAGCTCTCTGAAGTGCTTTTAATAGTAACACAGCTCCCCCCTAATTTGTACTTGTATCTTAATTTTGATATTTTTTGCACCATAAATAAAGCCATATATATTTTGTTCATAAAATTGAGGGGTTGATCCCAAAAGCCCCTCCCCTGACTACGGCCTTGGGCATGGCTAAAAAAAGTATCATTGGCAAAATGTGGGTTCATCCGGTCACAATAAGGAATTAATTACCAGGGGCTGGCCATTTTGTCTGTTTTTGACTTTTTATTTATTTGAGGTATTTAAAGTGCTCTTTCTAAACTGACTGTTTAGATCAGAATTGCTATGAGCAAGAGCGAGTTTTTCCAGTAATTGTACTTTCTCATACCTTCTAGGGTTCTTTAACATCTCACAATTGACACGGTACTGACGGCTTTACTTCCCCCTCCGAAGAAAGTTGTACTATGAATTTTTATCGCTCAAGAAAACTCCGTTGACCCCGACTGTGTTCGTACCCATGAACAGTGGGTCTGTTTTATAATTAATGTATTGTATATGTCGTGCACTGATAGATGAAGATGCTGGTTCACAAAGTGTACGTTAAATACCTCAAATAAAATAAAGAAAATTCCAAGACGTGTTTAGAAAAAGTAATATCAAGCCTTTCCTTACCTTTCCTCAGCCCACGATTGTGGAACGTCTTTTGATACTGATTGTTCCTTCCTGTGTTCAGTATTCGACGTCAGAGTACGAACCGAACCGCGAGTGGGAGCTGCTGAACCTAAACGCCACATGGAGGGTGGAACGTGGAACCAACCACACCTTCCCGACGGTCGTGTACGATTTCTACCTGAAGAGACACGCCGGCGTGCCAGCGGCCGTAGTCCTGGTACCCGCTCTAGGTAGACCGACCGCATGACAACCTTGTGAACTGTAACAGGGCTATTGCGGGACAGCTTTTTTAGACTTTTGTAGGAGCAGGCAGTAATGAAATAAGGAGAGAAACAAGCTATTTTGTCACACTCTCTCAAATTTAAGGTTGATTTAAAGTACTGAAAACTGATCAAATTAAAGAAATAAAAATAAACCAATAAGTACAAATTTAACCAGGCAAGTCCAGCTAGGGAAAGAATAAAAAGGAGGTAAGATCCTTTATTTTGATAACTTTTCATTGCAATAAAATAATTTAGTCAGTGATAATCTTCATTTATACTAATAAAGTGAAGAGAGTGTTTGTCTGCCTGTCATGGGCGTTGCAAGATATCTACCGCTAATGCTCTATCACTGCTCCATCTTGGTTCATCTGGTACCCAGGTCAACCTTTCAATAGTTGTTGTAAATTGTGCCTAATTGTGGTAGCTGATGAGAGTATCAGTCAATAACCCCAGACACGGCCACTCAGAGCTATCCATAATCACAGGCATGGTCCCTCCAAGCCATCCGTGATCACAGGCATGGCCCCGCCAAGCTACCCATAACCACATGCTTGGCCCCTCCAAGTTACCCATAATCACAGGCATGGCCCCTCCAAGCCATTTATAATCACAGGTATGGCCCCTCCAAGCTACCCATAATCACATGCTTGGCCCCTCCAAACTACTCATAATCACAGTCATGGCCCCTCCAAGCCATTTATAATCACAGGCATGGCCCCTCCAAGCTACCCATAGCCACATGCTTGGCCCCTCCAAGATACCCATAATCACAGGCATGGCCCCTCTACACTACCCATAATCACATACTTAGCCCCTCCAAGCTACCCATAATCACATGCAAGACTATTCAGAACCATACTTGTGAATATAATAACGTAGTTTTATTAACTTATGTAACTGCCAAAATAGTTTCTTCTCCTCAAAATTGGACTGCATTTCACTCCACATGTTGGCTTATTTCCAAAGTCATGGATCGATATCAGAGCTTGAACTGGAAATTCCGAAGTCCATGTGTCGTATTTAGGTCTCACTTTATAAAGCATTTATTATAATGTTGGTTATTTAACAACCTAGTCCAAGGTCTAGGAGTAAGGTAAGTTTAAGTAAGCGAACCCGCATTAGAGTGGATATATTATGGTGTTGGAAAACCACCTCCAGTGCACTCATCTGTGGCTCGAAATTATACCATCCAGACACGGATATCCAGCGTATTGCAGGCCTGACGACTTAGACAATATGACATACCAGTACAGTTCACTTTGGAATGCGATAAAAGAAAAGTATTTGAACGCTATACATACTAGTATGCATTTAAAAATATTTATAAGACTTACGTGAAGCTCTCAACAAAAATTGTTTTACTCTCAACGAGATTGGTGTCAATTGTAAGTACATCCGTAACAAGTGACTTGTGGATATAGAGTGAGGAGTTTGAAATAGGAACCATTTCCTGTCAAATCGGCACGCAGGCTGATTGCTGATAGTCTAGTCGAGACAGCAATAGGTCTGTGGGAATCATAGTCTCAATTATCGCGTGATTTTATGACTTGGATAGATGCCCGTTGATTGGTGCTTTATGTTGTCATTGGATGAATCTACTGTGGTTAGCAGAAACTAGTTTGTGTATCCTAGTATCTGGACAGTTGGTTCGAGACCGTTGTTGTAGACAGTTTTTTGTAAACAGTTGGCTTTAGACGTTTGTCAGAATGTGTGTGAGTCGTTTAAGATGAGTCCGTTTAGTGATGGACTGTCGTGATCCCCATGAGTAGGATAATGGTTAAGTCAGTGGTTAAGGCATGGTTAAGATTTGGGCTAGACACAGTTGACTGTGGTCAATTGCCTAAAACTGAATAAGTTTCATGAAAAAGTGTCTAAGGCTCTTGCCATGTGTGTGTTTATGTGACACTTTTTGAGAGAGGGTTGCTGACATAGACCGAAATGTAAATCGTGAATTGAGCTCATAGGTTCCCGGAGGAAGGGAGGACCCAACCCTCGTCACTGTGACGACTGTGTATTAGTTCATTTTATTTTGATCGTAATGTCCGTGTGCCATTGACACTTATTTTTAACTTTTATTTTCAGTTTTGGCGACACTGACCTTGCTGTCATTTTGGATCGAAGCGGGGTCATCCAGTCGTATCTCTCTATGCTCCATGAACGTTTTTGCCCACTGTTTGTACCTGCAATACGTGGGTTTTCAGATTCCCTCCAATGGAGACAGTTGCCCTAAAATCGGTAAATACCTCTCATGTATAATTCAATAGTATTCAATTTATCCGTTATGGGTATAATTTTTTCATCACCGCATCTAACTGTTCAGGTTACACTTATATACAGATAACTACTCTAATGAGATAGGGACGAGGAAGGAAGAATTTTAGAGATAATCTACCAGCATTTGCGAGAAAGGAGAGTGGGAAACCATTAAGGAAAAACCCACACCCAACTGGAATTCGAATCCCGATCTCCCCATCATAAGCAGGCCAGTCTAAGACCATTGACGTCTTAGACAATTGGGCCACTGTAACGGGTAGCGTGTGAATGAAGAGGTGTAACAAAATGTATAGGAAGCCAAAATTAACACATTTTTACTATGTACACCCTACAAGGTAGCAAGCTAATCTTAACGGGTTAAACTTTGGTATAGTTTATAAGATATGACCATACTATAATCGATCAAGGTAATATCGTTAACTTTCACTATAAATGGAGTGTGCATATGGGTGAAAAAGCCTATTTCATACCCATTTGAAACCTGTGGTGTCTTAGAGGGGTGACTAATTCAGCTGTAATGTACAGAAAGGTTTTTTTATCAGTATAACATAATAAGGTAGCTTTGGGTTGAAATATGACTTTGCCGACCATATGTTTATTTGAATACGTGGCCATTTTTGTATCTTCTACCGTCTTTCCACATTTGTTAAAGACATTCATTTTCATTCCGTGTATTTAAACCGTATAATTATTCCTTCCGATAGTGGTTATCACAGTGCTACCCAATAGATTTTCCTAATTTTGTTTTAAATAAAATGAAAGCTATATCAAGGATGTCTCCAAACACTTCACATTTTAAAAAATACTCAGGGAAGATGCAATTTAAGAAAACGCTGTTTTCTTTCGACAGTAATTTCCCTTAAGAGGACATTACCTAAGGTACCAGACGGGAATATAACTTGCAACCCCTAGATTCGTAGACAGATGCACTGACCTCTATACCCCAGGGCCGTATTGTATTTCCGATGGAGGGCTAGAATCTCTGTCGGGTGTACTAACGAAGTTTATTTCTAAATTGTGTTCAACTCACCCTTCACGAAAATTCTGGTACATTGCCTATAAAGAGAACCTTCCTCATCCCTAACACATTAGCGTAATTAATTACGTTGGAAACAACCCGAACGGGTAGTGAAATGTGGTGACAAAAAAATTTAAAAAAATTAAATTGCACGTTTAGACAATACTTTTTAACTCAAACGGAATTCAAACAGAATATCTCAAACGTTTTTTGTACAACGCTTTATTGTTACTCCCCATAGCAAAGGTATAGATAGTATTCTGTAAAACCTCTAACCATCTATTATACAGATGTTTGACTTGAGATCCAAATTCAACGATCATTTCTCTGGTAAATTAGATACAATATTACGTTAGAGCCAGAAATCGCATCGGATTACGATTTTCTATATTCTTCTTTTGACAACAACGAATGTGGGTTTGATTCGATAGTATTTCTAATTTAAAAAATGCTCTTAATTTTGTTGTATTTTTTAATATGCTAAAACTATTTCACTGGTCTCCCTTGCACTGCTTTCTAAAGTAGAAAACAGAAAACCGCACTAAGGTGCGACGTCTGGTTCAAACTTTACTAATTTTTAAGGTGGGGCTGTAGTGAAGGCGAAAAAAGGTTTTACAGTTTTTATAGCAAAACTTTTTTTTTTGCAAAATAAATCAAATATTTCTTCAGTACAATTATAGAGTTTAATTTTCTTTACAGGATGACCTAGAAATTTTTGGGTATCTGTCAAGGGTATCCTGGAATTTAATGACAGCTTTTTATCTTATATTAAAAATAATTCATGATAAATATTCAACAACTGTTGGTATCTCCATGTGAAGGAAATTCAACTCTTTGTTTCCACTGTACTATACTATAAAAACTGCAAAACCACTGTCCTTAACTCACGTTCCCTAAATCCCCACCTCAAGTGTCAACCACGTAGTGATACGTACTCGTAAGAATACAGATTAATAATATTCTGACTCTGAGCTGAGAGCTAGAGTACGAGTCTATAACTAGCTTCAATAGAGATTATTTTGTTTCCCCAAAAGTTATTTTCCATTTTCTCTACAGTCGTATGCAAGAGTATTTTCTTAAAATCCATCCATCGCATTATATTATTCAATCTAGATAAATGAAAATCAACATTGACTTACGACACTGCCCGTATGTAGTAGGGGCAACATTTAGTTAAAATGAATGAAATTTTGTCCCTGCTCATGGATACTGTTGTAAATACAATGAATTTGCAACCTGTGTGTTGATATTCATTGAAATTTTACTTTAAAAATTACAATTTTGTATTGTATACGTCGCAGCACAACAGCGCTGCCAAGCCGCAGATGGCCGTGGTATCTGATAGCTCAAGATACTTTTGGTCGCTCATATGTAGCTGACGATAACCACTCGTCAAACACGGACTCAGCCTTGAAGGCGGGGTGCTAGTGAGCGCGAGTTTAGTGCAATAATTTTGCAGTTTTTATAGCACAAACATTTTTTGGGCAAAATAAATCAAATATTTCTTCTATAGAAACATAGAGTTTTGTTTTCTGCACACGCTAATCTCAACAGTTGTTGACTATCTGTCATGAGCATGGCGGCATTTGGTGACAAACTTTTCTCTATATTTAAAAAGTTTGTTACCAAATGCCGACATACTCATGACAGATAGTCAACAACTGTTGAGATTAGCATGTGCAAAAAACAAAACTGTATGTTTCTATAGAAGAAATATTTGATTTATTTTGGCCAAAAATGTTTGTGCTATAAAAACTGCAAAAATACTGCCCTAAACTCACGCTCACTAGCACTCCACCTTAAGCTATGAGTGAAGAATTAACCTAAGCTGGGAACGAATCCTTTATAGCTCAGTGGTAGAACAATGGTACGCTAAGCCTAAGGTTCCGGGTTCGATTCCCGTGTCCAAGTGTTATATTTTACTAATTTAAATTAAATAATCTAGATAAAATCTGTTAGTCCGACATCTTAGCTCAGTCAGTAGCGTGTCTGCCTACTGAGATTAGGGTCCTGAGTTCGATTCCCGACACGGCCTAACATTTATCATTGATGAAAATATGGTTCTATACTTTGACACTGATATATTGACGGCCGGGGACTGGATGTTGTTCCTGTCCTATTCTTAAGATAGATTATAAAACATATGAAGTTACGACAAGTCTAGCAAGTCGGTAGTGGATAAATATATTACTTGAAATAAAAAACTGTACTCAGGCCACAAGCTGGAAACACTAGTGGATGTAAATGTAATGTAAAGATAAAGTCTGCGATATCCACGTGGTTGTAGTATTATGTTGTGTTGGCAGTCTTGTTCTTCCGTGACTCCATGCTACTGGCGGGGATGTCCTTGGTGATCACAGTGATAGCGCAGAGTTTGGCAACACTGACTAGTGTTCCTCCTGGTTGGCTCAGCAGTATTTTCGACTGGCTGCTGAGATATAGAGCCGGCCAGATAATGTTATTTACCGGGCTGACGCCAAAGGTAAGCTCGTCGTATAAAGAGAAGACACAGTGGTCCCATGTGGGCTGTTTGCCAAAAAAAATAGTAAATATTAGAGTTGTGTCGAATACACTATTTCACGAATCTAAATCTTGAATCTTAATTTTATTTTACCTATGAATCCCGAATCTCGAGCTTAAATTTGAATCAGAATTTTAGAATAAATGATGAGTAAAAGAAGAAATATAAAATATAAATTTAAATTTTTAACATTCTCGCTATTTTTCATTAGCATTCATATATTCCTAAGTGTTAAATCAATGGTCTGGGATCTAGTTGTTAAGTTTATCCAAAATTATGTTGAATCTGAACCAACAAAAAGAAGTATTAGAGATCTTAAACAAATTACTATTGAAAATTTGAAAACAAATATTATATTTAAAAGAATATCGAATCCGATGTTTTCTTCCTTATAAATAAATACCTTTCAAAAATAGCTTAGAGTTTGCCATGACCAAAATTTTCGTAAATGGGCATGTATGAGAGCTAGAAAGAGCTACGAGATTCACTTTCACGAATTCATAAGTCAAGATATTTTATCTACAGCTGTTCATTTTTCTAGATGACTTTAAATACCTGTAAAACAACACTAGTAATAATAATAATAATCATAGTAATATGTTATCATTGTTGACATTTAAAGATATGTTTATATTTTCTAAAAGGTGCTCCAAATGCCAATTCTTAAGAAAATCAAGGTATAGATTTAGTTTAGAAGTTAAATGCTCAGGTAATTTACAATTTAACTTAACTTAAAACCACATTCTAGAACACTAAACTATAAGGTCTCTAAATATATTATTTGACCTGCTTCAGTGACCACATGGACTAAGGCGTCACTTTCGCAATAGATTGAACTGCGAATGACGGTGATATAATAGTTTTTTATTTCAGTTGTATGTACTGTGAGTGATTTTTCCTAAATGGTTTTCCCTCCCACTCCACGCAAATACGGGTACACCTATTATAAATTCAACCTTCCTATTCCATAACGAGTTAGCATAGTTAGTATGTATGCGCGTATATCAAATGGTCTGGAAGATGTAATAGTATATATATAATATATATATAACTCCTACATGGTTACTACATTATTTAAAGCACTGGCAGAGGATGAAAATCCTTGAATAGTTTCCCAAAAAATCAAAGTTGAATCTTGACACCATCTTGACACATGACACCATTTCTTGTACAAAAAAAAAGAGGACTATAGCTGTAAATAAAGTGCATACAATACAGCACGTGAACAATACGATGGATGCGTATAGCCCGAACGGGTAGTAAGACGTGGTGCTAATAATAATAATAATAATAATAATAATAATAATAATAATAATAACAATACTATGGCTCTTTTGCCATTTTATCATGGTATAATAAGAATAGAGTAAGTTTTTTAAATAATTTCAGTAGGAATATTTACCTAATCTCCGATGGGTTTGAATAAGATAAGAATAGAAAATTACTTTCAAATCGTATTTTTTTCTTTGTACAGTTGTAAACCTTTATATTTGGGTTTAACTCTCCAATAATTTTTAATTTATATTTGTTTTAATCAAATATTTGGCTGTTAAAAATCACTCAACTATTCATTTAAAAATTAAACTCTTAGAAGCATAGAGGACTATCTAATTTTACAACTCAAAAGTGGTACGGTAAAAATAGCCTATATGGGGCGTATTCTATTTCTTATTAGCTACAAGATATTACATGCAATAATTTATGAAAATTGAAACTGGTACAGTCCTAGGTGTTCACACGGTATGGTGCTATGGCCACAACATATTTTATAGTTCAATTTTGACTGTAATGGCTTTTTTAAATACAAACTTTTGTTTGCAGCCAAAATATATAGCACTTTACTATACTATTGGGGTTATTTATTGTGTATTAATACAGTATTAACTATAAAAAGCGACAACTGCAGATCACATGACTTGACGTATATATTTTAGCATCACATCTTCCTACCAGTTTGGGTTATTCGCTTATGTACTAATTACGCTAATGATTTTATGGATTATGAAGGTTTAATTAAGAGGGATTGCATCCACAGTTGCTTGAAAGGAAAGTGAAAAAACGTTTAGGGAAAAAAATCTCAGTGCACCCGACCGGGATTGAACCCCGATCTCCCATGTCTTCAGCAGTCTAGTCCAACACGAGAGAAACGCGTTAGACCACCGAAGTGGGTACTTGACGTTTACATTTGTGAAAGAAGCTCTAGTAACTTTTCTAGCTTATTACGAAACCTGGAAAGTGCAATAAATTGTGTCATGTGAACCGAGCTTTGTAAAATTACACTTGTCCCTATGTATTAAAAAACACCGTTTACACTAAATATTAACTTCAGTAGATCCTTACAAATCTTTCTCACGTTTCTTCCGAGCAGGCGCTTGTCTCCAAAAGAGAAGATGTCGGGGAGGACGCCGCGACGCTGACGGAAGAGGCGCCGCCGCCAACCACCAAGTGGATATTCTTGGTCATCCTCTTGGACCGCATCATGTTTCTTGTTTTTTTATTGGTCTTATTAGTTCTTCTGACGGCGCTAATTCCTTGAAGAGGATATACAACCAGTGTCTCACAAAGATCACGGGTGGGGGCAAACAATCACAGTGTTGCCAGCTTGTTTCAATTTGTTTACACGCTATGATAGTTTCAATGTATCTGTGAATAGCCATCGGCTATCCTTTTCATTTATTTGTTGAATATAAAAAAAAGCCCTTTACTTGATTGTTAATAATCCATTAAATAGATTGATATTGTTTGTGTTTGCTAATAAAATAAAAAATTGATTTAATAAACTTTGTATTATTTCATATGTTGAGGCCAATTGTAGGTGTTGTTAAAATAATATTAATAAACCTGTACTCAACATGAATTATAAACTAAAGAATATTTTATTGTTAGCAAATATTTCTACTTTTAAGTATCTTCTTTTAGAAAAAAAAATTGGGACAAAGATTGTAATATACTTACACGTATCACTACAACTTTATATATATATATATATATATATAGCTGTTAAGTTAAGACGTATAGCATAAATATGTGCATAAGTGAAAATGATTTCACTAAGACTTTGTATTGATTTGAAAATTGGAACTAAAGAAAGGGTGAGTGGTTGGAATTTCTTAAAATTCAGTGGTCTGTGTCGTTTTCTGAAACGACTTCTCTCTCTTTTTTTTTTCGTCCAAGATTATACTACCTCTTGCTTTTCCCCTAAAACCGCCATTTGTCGTGTAAATAAAAAATAGTTGAAAGAAAACTATGACAAGATAAAAAGGATAGCTCGCTGCTGGATCTCAATTACCTTAGAAATGTGTGTTGTGAGCCTCTCAAAAATTCCTATATTTGTTAGAGGAAGGTTAAATCTAGAACCCTTTTTAATTAAGCCTAGTTTCATAGCTTCACAAATATCCATGAAAAGTATTTTAAAATGAGCTCGTCATTTTTTCACACAATTTTTTTCTATTAATAAAAATCAAACTATAGGGTTATTAAGGAAAAAGTGCCCTGTTGGAATTTTTCGACTTTATTTTTGAGTGAACCATATTTTGAAATAACGCATCGTATAATTATATATTGCGTTAGAGCTGAACGTCTGCGCGGCAATTTCTTGTTTACTGAGTCGGCCGCCTTGAGGCAGCCCCATTAAGCTGGGGATGCAAAGAACTCGAAAAATGACCAGTGTTTTTTCAGTTTTTATTGCAAAACACTTTTTTTGGTCAAAATAAATCAAATATTGCTTTAGTACAAACATAAAGAGTTTAATTTTCATCACGTGGTGACCTGAACAGTTGTTGAATATCCATCATGAGCATAGTGGCATTATCTAACAACATTTTTTAAATGGAGAGAAAATTATTATTATTATTATTATTATTAGCACCGCGTCTTACTACCCATTCGGGTTATACGCACTGGAGAGAAAAAGTTGTCAATAAATTACAGAACACCCTTTATAGATATTAAAGATCTGTTGATATCACCATGTGAAGAAAATTAAATGATAGGTTTTTACAGAAGTAATCTTTGATTTATTTTGACAACAAAACTGCAAGAACACTTAAACCTCTTCTCGCTATTACCAAATTCCCACCTTAAGGGGCCGCCTTTTGGAGTGTTGAAACTCAGTGCAGACGTCTCTCTCCCAATATTTAAATATTTGTTTTTACCTGTTAAAATGTAAATCTAGTTAAGTTTCAACAAACAAACACGCTACACACCGTTAATCATACAGCTAATTTGAAATGCATGATCAGTGAATATTTACAAATGTATTCAAAATGTATGTGTAAAAAAAGTATTTAAATTATTCCCTGTATTTTTAAATGTTAGTAATCTACAAGTATATTGAACCGACTGAAAAGTCAAAGTCACTGGAACGAAACAATATTAACCATGCTTAAAGCTGAAAAGATTGAATTATAATACCAACATGTGCAACGCTGGTTCCCAGCGCTGTTGAGCCAGCGCCGACAAGTATTAGCAAGCTTTAGTCATAATAATGCTTAGCACCGCGTCTTATTACCCGTTTGGGTTATAACATAAGTACTAGTTAGGCTAATGGGTTAGGAATTGGGAAGGTTGAGCAGGCGTTGGTAAATATCACCGTTGTTTAAAATGTGTCGGCATACAAAGAAAGCGTGTCAGAGCTTGTCGGCGCTTACCCTGAGCGCCGTTCAGCGAATGAGAATGTTTGAAACATTTATTTTCGGCGATCATTAAGCTTGCGGACAAACTCAAGATCAGATGTGTTCTCTTTCCTAGTTTTGGTAGTGTAGTGACACAATTATTACTATTTTATAAAAAAAAAAATACAGTGAACTCAAATTAATTCTGGATTCTACTGAAAGAACTAAAAAAAGTGACATCTGAAAAAAAATGTATCTCAAAAAAAAATTCTTACCTCAAGTAAATAACTAGTTGTTCTACTGGTTGCTAGTGCCAGTTTCCCCAATTTATTTTCAAGGTTTTTTTCAATCTTTGTGAGAATGTAAAAAAAGTTCTGAGTTACATCCTCATAATACAGCTAAAAAAAAAATATCGATTTTTTTTGTTGTTTATTTTTAACTGTGGGAAAAGGTGGTGGTATTCTCCAAATCTTCGCCACCCACGATTGATGTCATGGTCTCCTACTCTCTTTCTACACAGAGTTTTTATTTGTATTCTCAACCAAAAACTGTTCATTTTCAGTTGAAGACATCTTTCTTCATGGTAAGCTATCTGAAAACTGCACTTGTTTCCAGCTTTCTACGTGTCCTTGCCCTAACGAAAGTCTACGGAAAAGCCTCCTGCTAATGTATGTTACAATATATACCTCTATGTTTCAATCGCAAAGAGAATATTGACATCTGATAATGGTATGAGCAGGTTTTAATAATATACTTTACACTATATTAATTAATTATTTTATATAATTAATAATAAATAAATCATGAATAATGTAGCCATGCATCTCATATATATATATATATATATATATATATATATATATATAGTTATATTTATATATATAGTTATATTTATATACTAAACTTGTATACATAGTTAAAATAAACACTCAATATAAGTAAACTAAGATTGAAATCGAACAAGAAGATAGCCAATCCTAAAACACATGCCAAGCTTAGTTTAAAATAACTCACGGGCCATTTTGCACAAATGCTGCTCAGGGTTCTGGTATATCTATTTATAGTAACTCTTCCATATTTTAGAATTAAATAAATATATTCTTAACTGTTTTTAAATGTAATTTAGATAAAATCTAATGTTAGTTTTTTTAATTACTTTGATTATCTTAAGACAATAATAATATTACCTATTAAATAAGAATAGTATCATAATTTATAGTAACTTTTTTTAATTATTCTGTGTTTACAGGCCCGGTATCTTACAAACTTTACATCGATGGGCTGTTTTTCCACATAATTTTGGCTTCACTTTTACAATTACAATATGAATTTCCTTTTTAAAATTATAAAACAGATTTTGGCTCTTAATTTAAATGAAATTCAACCACCCCTAGTTCCATTTAGTTCGCCCCTATATTACGCCCCCGGTACTCTCCCCCGCTGGGCCCTCCACATTGCCCGGGATTTGTCACTTCTGACAGTCAAAATCTAGGTATATGCCTAAATGTTTACTGTCAGAAGTCAGCTGTGAACTGTCAGTCAGCACCAAAGAAGCCATGGGGCTACTGTACAAATGTTGTCACATCGGGTGTGGTGAGGAGTCTCACCTTCTCCATGTTTACCTTTTTGAAGTTATACTTCTTTAGGCGCGTTATGAAAAAATGATGAGAGTGAAATTTTAAGATGCGCGCGCATCACTGTAACACAAAAGTAACAGGTTGAAGTTAAACCGCTTATTAAGTCTCGAAAAAAAAAAAGCTACCAACAAAATAGAAATAGAACCTCTGTTAGTCGCGCATGTTGGTACGCTCATAGAGAAATTTATACTATGTTATTCCTTTCTCTATGGTACGCTCGTCGCCTCTGATCACTGTTTTCATATATATAATATTTATCCACATGTTTCTAGTTTCTACATTCACAACACGTGTTTTAGTTTCATACAAGTGCGAATTATATATGTGCTAATAAATTATATTCAGTAGTGATTTAAATTGAATATTTTGATTAATATTATTTACTATTCGTAAATATTAGTGAAAAAAATTGTGCTTATAGACTTTTTCAAGTGCTACAATATAATTGAGGTTAACTATCCGTATGTATTATTTATTGATATAAATAAAATAAAAAAATTATTTATATTATTAGTTTAAAGTTTAAGTTCCATTAATAAAACATTAATGTTTATAGAAACTTTAAAACTTATTTTAAAGTTATACTAACTGCCATATTTAGTGACGAGATGTCTTTGGACTTGGAGGAATACAAACCTCTTTGGATCTAGACGAAGATTACACAGTTCGTAGTTTTGTTTTGTAATACTGCAAGAAATGCTATTGCGTTGTTTGAATGTAAAAATCCAACAATAAAAGGTACGTAATTGTTTTGTTACCACTGTCTAAATTGAAACAAATTTTGTGCTTGACATACGTTTTGTTATTTTAATTAATTCATTATTAATTGGAGTACAGTTATGTAACTAATTGTATTTTAAGCCAATACAATAATATGCCGCCATTTAAATTTATTGAAGTGACAATCATGATTTAATAGTTGCGCCTACTCTTGAGTGGTGGCAAATAAAAGGCGCAACTTTGCTCTCAAATTGCGCCTGCTCCTTTTGGTGAATAGGGATTTGGAACATATTTCAAACTTGCGCTGGCGCAACTATTTGCTCCCTTTGGTGAATCCAGGCCCAGTAGTGATTTAAATTGAATATTTTGATTAATATTATTTACTTAATATTAGTGAAAAAAATTGTGCTTATAGACTTTTTCAAGTGCTCCAATATAATTGAGGTTAACTATCCGTATGTATTATTTATTGATACAAATTAAAATATTATTATTTAACATAATTAATACTAAATATTATTAAACTATTTTTTATTTTTTAATGATGCCAAAGAAGTATAACTTCTTACGCGCGTACATAAGTACACACACCCATTTTTATTTATCCAATACGCCACACCTTTCATCCTTATAAGGAGTTCCAACGGCCATACACCTAGGGCCACACTCAGTGCATCCATTGCTAGTCTGGTAGGTTCCCGTCAGCCTCAGTAATATGTTCCTCTGTAGACCTTGAACCACCTTAGCCGGAAAAACATTGGTTAGTCTGTGAGCCCAGATACACACCACATAGCTCAAAATGGAGTAAAGGATTGTCTGATGGTATGTCCTTATTATCCGCTTAGGCATATAAAACCACCTCTGCCCCATGCTTGTAATTTTATTCATCACCGACATCCTCCATGTGCGCCGGGAAGTTTCTGTTCTCATCAAGGGTCACTCCCAGGTTTCTGACCGGCTTCGTCATCTTATATATTTCCTACCTACCTTTGTGGTCGGATCCCTAGCCAATCTACCCTCGAACAGCATGTAGGTCGTCTTCGTCGGTGCCATTTTTTACTTGACACTTTTACACCAGGTCTCAAGTTCTTCAAGCACCGGTTACTTGTTCCCTCTAAGTTCCCTCTATAATACCCTTCTATTACTATTAGAAGGTCGTCTGTGGAGGCGACCGCACCCTGCGTCTCCGGTATCCCCTCCAACAAGTACAACACTGGTTCCAGGCTGGCATCCCAATTTTTCTTAGGATCACGTCTTACTATCCGTTGGGATTAAACGCTTATATACTAACTACGCTGATGGTTTCAAGGATTGGGAAGGTTATATTTAGATTAAATGTACCCACATTTGCGTGGAAGGAGAGTGGAAACCAATTTTGGTAAAATCACCCTCAGTACAACTGACCAAGATTCGAACCTCGATCTCCCCATTATCGGTGGTCTAGTTTACTGCGAGAGTAGGGCCTTATACCACACGACCACCGAAGTAGGTTCACACAATGTTTAAAAAAATTTCAGAGGAATGACCTCAAACTTCCATTTCTTAAAATTCGCTAGAAAACCATTATTATTTAGCAACAATTTCAAACATTTAACAAATAAATCTCGCTCCCCTCCATTTCCACGACCCCAGTTCTCACCCCAAAAATATCCCCCTCTTTTGTTTATATTATTAAGTATGTACTTATTCTAAACTACCCTACTATTCCTACTAACTCCCCAGATTATGCCGTTAATCAACTTGGTGTCAAACTTTCATAATATTAATTATAATTATTAAAAACAAATTCTGCAGCAACCTACGACGACGGACAGTACGAACCAAATTTCAGTATCATCTAGAGTGGCTTGCTGGTGACGGGGTGGCTGGGGTTCGAATTCCGATCATGTGTAATGAGGATAATTTCTCTATAAATGGCTTACAACTCCCCCCCCCCCTCCACGCAAATGTCGGTAGGCCTACATATCTTATAAATTCTAACTTCCTATTCTTTACCCCATTATATTAGTTAGAATTGTAGCTTATATCCCAGCTCGATAGTAGGACGTGGAGACGTGGAGCAAAAATAAAAGTTTTGTCAGCGCACATAATCGTAATAAGGGGGCGGTTCTGAGTTCTGTTTACCAAGAAGGGCGTGAACAATATGAGCTATCACGGTATCAAGCAGATAGCTGGCAACCAGTTTATTTTTTTTATGAGTTAGTTTCTAAAGTGAAGAAGCACGTCAATAAATTCATTACAGCAACTGAAATGAGACTACACAGCTTCATCGCCATTTTCATGAGTGCTACGGTGAGAATCTCATGTAAGTTTATTTAATGGTATATAACGAATGTATTAAACCGTAAAAAATGTTCAACCTCCAATTAATCACTAAGAATTGAAAATCAGATAATATTATTAACTATTATAGTCATATGCACTTTGATCAACACTTTTCTATTACTTAATAATTAGTTATTCCACCTCTTTAATGAATTCAACTCAATTCAAATTAAATTTATTAATCTTCATTAACTCTTATAAAATAATATTAATTACTATCACTTTAATCTCCCTAATAGGTTTACCTTTAATTACTTGTATTATTAACTTAATATAGAGTTTTAAGATAAATAAATTAGTAACCTTCAAAATTATAAGTAACGTATAATCTTTAAGCTTTAGAAGATTAAATATTATCTATCGCTTCAGATTTATATTATAATGTCATTTTATTTACCATAGAGAATATACGGCTATGGTTTAAAAAAAATAAAAAATGTGGGTACCATATTACATGTATCTCTGTTCCTGATGCTACTGATGGAAATTATGTGTTCTATGGCTAAACCTCAAAGTAAATTGTGATTTTAATTATAGCCCGAAAATTGAGAGTATTTTACTGATGACTAATTTTTGGAAGTGCTAATTCTTTTTAAAAAAGTTTGTGATAATTTTGTTCAAATTGGGTATTTGGGAAGTGATTTTTATGATAAATAAGTATATATATATATATATATATATATATATATATATATATATATATGACACTGCGTCTTACTACCCGTTCAGGTTATACACTTATGAACTAATTATGCTAATGGTTTCAGGAATTAGGAAGGTTGCAATTAAAGTAAGTGTACCCACATTTGCTCAGGGAGAGAGATATAGTGAATAACCATTATGAATAAAGCACCCTAAGCACACCTGATTAAGATTCGAAGCTCGATCCCCCCATCATCTGCATTCTAGTTTACTGCAAGAGTAGCGCCTTAGACCACGCGGTCACCAAAGCTGATGATTTATGTTTATTTTTCTAAAAAAAATGTTTTTGAAGGGTAGTCTACTATTAACTTATCTTTGAAGATTGTAAGTTTTACTAAAATATATTTTACAATTTTGTTTAAAATATCTATCTGGGGAATGTTTTACACAATAAATAACAATGTATACTTATTTATCAAAGAAGAATTCATTTGATGGTAGTTTACTGATCACTGATGTTTTTATTAATTTAAAATTTATGTAGGTATGTCTTGTTTAATATATGAATGAATTTGATCCTAGAGATTTGTTTTAAATTTCTAATAAGGCTTTGGTTAGCACACATCGATGTCCCAGAAGACAATATTCTGCCTATAGATCTCCGTGGTGTGTTATTATTATTATTATTATTATTATTATTATTATTATTATTAGTAGTAGTAGTAGTAGTAGTAGTAGTAGTAGTAGTAGTAGTACCACGTCTTACTACCCTTTCGGGTTATACGCATCCAGGCGGTCTAGGGGTAAGGTGTCAGACTCCTGTGCTGGCGGCCGGGGTTCAATCCTCGGTCCCGGCAAAGATTTATCTGATTACCAAACCCTTCCTTCACCTCTGACAAGACATCTTGTGAATGTGGGGAATGCCAGGCCTCCACCGTGGTTCGGATTCCACGTTAAACTGTAGGTCCTTCATTTCATCTCACAATCACCCTACCATTACACATTAGCGTAAGTGCGTATAACTCGAACGGGTAGTAAGACGCGGTGCTAATAATAATAATAATAATAATAATAATAATAATAATATAGGCTACGCATCCATGGTGTGGTTTCCAACCCCTCTCCAGATAAATTACTAATGTTGTGATTTAAAGCTTTACAATTATTTGGGGTTTGCAGAGTAGGCAATCCCTCCCCCCCCCTTACCCCGGAGTAAAGGGACCTCAAGGCTGTAAATATTATAGTTTAGTGAAATAGGGAGAAGTGTGAAATAAGGCGGCTGTGAGTTAGTACAATAAAACCCCGGTAATTCAAACTAATTGGGACCGAGGCCTGTTCAGATTAGCGAAATATTCAGACAATCGCGATTATACCCGTTTTAACCTTACATTGTCCCTGTGGAGGAAAAAGGGAGGAATTAGGAAGGGGCATTGTGAAAGAAGTGGGCTTTGCTTTCCTCAACATCGATTTAATCTCTGGATTGTCGTCGAACATTCGAAGAGTAATTGTTTGATGATACATTTTTTTTATGGTTTACACAAGAAAGGCAGAAAGGAATATCAATAAGTGTTTGCCTGGCCTATTCGGATCATCCGGGATTTTGGACTACTGGAGTTAGGATTACCGAGGTTTTACTGTAGCAAGAATTTCAAGTAAGAACATAATATGTATTTATCAACAAGAGTAAGGGAAGCTTAACTAACACTGTATTTTTTCTTTTAGTCAATAACTAAAAGCTAACTTAAAAGAAATACAAATTCAGAAAAGAGATACATAATAAACAAACCCAAATTGACCAAAACAATTTTAAGTTTTCCTTATCTTTATGTGCTATGTAGAATAAGACGACGCTAGCCAGGGGTTATTGACTTAAATGGTACTCGATCACATAATCGTAGTTAGCTTACGAAGTCTTATTCTTGTTCAGTGTACCAAATCGTGAGTCGGGACAATGTTGAGTCATTTTATTTCTTAGCTCTAAAGTGTTGATATTCTTAAAATTGAAAAATGACACTTTTGCATTGGAATAGAACCCGAAAGCTTTGACTTAATACGCCAATGCTCTGACCATTGAGCTATACAGGAATCACCCCGTGCCCAGCGTCATTTTGAACTCATATTTGAAGGCAGAGTCTGTGATGGACGTGTGGAAATCATCAGCTACAAATGAGTGAACCATTAAGATGATGAGCTATTAGATAACGCAGCCAATCAAGAATGACCCTAGGATTTGGATGACTCCCGGATATATCAGTGATCAGAGCATTGGCGTACTAAGCCAGGGGTCACACTTTAGATTCTCGTGTCCAGGTGTCATTTTTCAATTTAAAGAATATGATATTTAGATACAGCTATGACCGTAATTAACAGATATAATAGCTTGTCTATTAAATCCGGCTAAGTAGTGAGTTATTGGAAACATTAACCTACACCCTGATTCCTGCTCCTAGTCAATCCATCCCTCAAGAATGAACGGTTTATTCTAAGTTTTATTCACCCTTGACATACATAATTTGTGGTAACGTCCTTGCCTACAGGCAGCGCCAACGATTTACTGGATTGCAAGACGTCCCCCACCTCGACAATTATAGACCTGAAGAACGCCATCTTTCAAAATTGCAAATTCGACTCGTCCATGAGGCCCATCCCCAGTGATGGTATAACTACGAATGTCTACTTCAACATTGCTGTACAGTTCATTGAATACGTAATTTGGGGCTTTTGGTCCGTTCATATTTGCCAAATATTAGTTTTACAAGAACATGACATAATATCTTCTAGGTTTCAAAGTTTAAAATCAGTGTGCAGCACCTGCATTTACGTGGAAATAGAGTGGTAGATTATTTAATAAAAACCACCCTCAGTACACCCAAACAGGATTAAAACCCAGATTTCCGAGTCTCTGCAATACAGTATATTGTGAAAATGACACCTAAGACCTACGAAGCGGTTAAGGGTTATTACTATTAGAAACAGCTTTGTATGCAATCTCTTTGCCAATATTTTTTTGGGAACCTATTTGGGCTATACATCTTTAATTAAATCAATGAAGTAGGAATGAAAAAGGTAGAATTTATATTAAATCTACCTGAATTTTCGTGAAGGTGAATTTAAAAACAATTTTGGACCCCATCCCCACCCCCCTCATTCACCCAGTTGAGATTCGAATCTTGGCCTCCCTGTTAGCCACAAACCACAAATTAGATTAGTTTGTCATTTAGTCCGCGTGCCCACCAGTACGTTTTTTTTTTACAAATTTATTATATTCTGTCACTTTTGACAAATTAACTAAACTGACTTTAATTGTAAAACTGACCAAATATGAGACGGAGGAATATAAAATAGCCTCTAAGTAACTTTTGAACTGTTTCGAAAAAGTCCAAGTTTTTTTTAATTTTTTACACTACATCTTATTACCTGTACATTATATATGCGTTTGAATTACGCTAAGAGTAGAAGTTTAGAATAAATGTATCCGTATTTGCGTGGTGGGTAATATTAGGGAAGAATGTATAAATCAAAACACTTTAGCACACCTTGTCGATATTTGAGCCCCGGCCTCAACGTCAGATTAGATGAGTATACCAATTAGTCAGCGTGCCCACTGATACCGGTAAAAGGACAAAAAACAAAAAAAAAAGCTCGTGAACCAATCATAGTGTTTGTCAATTTAGGTAAGACAGGCTCAATGCAAGTATCTTGTCATGTTCAAACAGGACTACTTTCTAACAAGATTTTACCCGGATCAGTGGACTAAATGTCAGAATCATATTATAGTCTTGAAGTTCGAATCCTGGCTTGGTGTAATAAGGGTGGTTTTTACAAAAATATTTTACGCTCTCGTTCCGCGTAAATGCGGATAAATCTCCTCTAAAACGCTACCATCTTTATCCCTACCTATTAGGAGCCAGGGGGGTTGCACGAAATATATTTAGGGTGGGGGTGGGGAGAACCAGTGTTTTTCCCAACTCTAAGTATTTCGAAATTAGAAAAATTCCCAAGTAGCAAAGAAGAATACAAGAAGGATAATGTTGAGAACGGTGGGGGGTGGTGGTGGTGTTAATTTGGGGTGATAATCAAGCCTTGAACCGAGCTTTTAGGCAACCGTAATTTTAAATGTATTTATTTATTTGTTTACACTGGATTTTGAAAGCTACAAGGCTTTTTCAGTACATAAGGAAATAACTTGAATTATTATTTATTTTAATTTACCTGCATCTGAGCTAAATATCTATTTGAGTTTAAATAGATTTATTTAGATTTGCGGATATTGTTCAGATCGTGCATTTTATATTAAAAAATTTAACTGACTTTACTACAGCGGTTTACAACATTTTGTAGTTTATGACCACAACTTTTCTCTTTGCGGCCATCGCGACCTTTTGATAATTTAAAAGCTTTCAAATCCTGGTTTTAAGTTTTTTCACTGTGTATTACTACCAGCCTGGACTATCTACAATTAACTAGACCAGTGGTATAGGTAACATTTAGAGGAAATATACCCTTATTTGCTTGGAGGGATATTAGGATAAACTACCTCTGGCCAGAATTAAAATCTTTACTTCACCTTCACTATCAAACCAAACTAAAAGAGCGTGACATTAAACCCGCATGCCCACTAATGCGTGTTTTAATTATTATGAATTGCTTATAGTAATGATTATATGCGACTAATATGTAGTAAAATAGAATCAACAAGCCCGGGGTCGGGGGATGATTTTATATTATTCTAGCAGCATTACAAGGCTACCACAGTAAACAAGTCAGCAATAAGCTATCAGAATGGAATAGCCAAAAGGAACCTAATAAGTAGCTAGGTCGTGTTTAGCAATTTAACAGCTTACATTTCTATTAGAATTACCCATTTTCCTATAATCATTAAAATCCTTGAAAAACTAAATATAAATATAAAATCAATATAGTTTGACCCCACCCTAAGCACGCTGCGACCCCCAAGTTGGAAACCGCTACTTTATTATAACACAGTTGGAAGCAATATTAACTAGTAAACTCCCGGAGATGTAGAACTTGCTCGTCACTCTATCAATAAATTAGTAATTTGGCCATGTTTATTTAAAAATATTTTCAACTGTAAAATAAAGAAACAAAAAATGGGAATTTATTGGATAGTTCTACAATATTTTGATACCTGTCTACGGATGTCCTGCTTCATAACCCCATGGAAGTTACCCTAAAATATTAATACTGGTACATCAATAAACTATTCTAAACATATTGTAATTTAGCGCGTGAGGGTGAAGGAGGTTCCCCTGAAATTTTATTAAATATCTTATGCCAAATTCGAAATCAGCACTCAAAACAACATGGTTATACTCAATTTCATGCAAATCGAACACTAAACAACGAATTTAAAAATGTATCCCAAATTTGAAAATGTTAAAGGGTGAAAAAAACTTATTTTTTGTTTAATGTAGTCTACTTAATTGAATGAAAAATTATAAGAGCTGTAACAATGTAACACAGCCCTATTATCCTCTTCTTTCATTGTTGCTTTGAGCCTATTTAAATTGCTATAATGAAAGCCTATTTTAATAAACAATGAAATAAGATACATCAGTTCAATTCAAACTATTATGGATACTGGCTAAAAAAAATTTAGTATGTATGTATTTCAGAAGTCAAACATTAACACTCACCTCAATGTCCTCATTTCTTCATTCAGAGATTTCGATGAGAAAATAATAAAATGTTGCATAACATTCCACGCATTTATGCGTTCAAAATGTAATAAAGCCCTAATTAAGGCATTTGCTGTACAACATAATATGATGATTTGAATCATAAAACTGTGACAGTATAGCAACCACGTAAGTCACAACTAAAAACACTAAACCGTAAACAAAACATTGGCTGACAATGTTGCCACTTTAAGCATTGCTAGCTGAGTGAAATTTTGCTACTGGACAGCTCATGTTCCCTTATGACTCGTTTCCATACTGCTATGACGTTCTTGTGCTTCTTTCGCACCTCGATGGGCGCCAATTATGACGTTATCGTTTTTCTCGCACCGCGATGGGCACCAATTATGAAGTTTCGGTGTTACGGTTCCCTGTCTTGGGTCACAATTGATGAGATATTACCGTTTAATTAGCTGATAATTGCCCCGTGGTCGAGCACTAATTAAAGCGGTACGGTTTTTTTGATGTTATGAGATAATTTGTATTTAGAGCCCCGTGATCGAGCGCCAATTAAAGAGTTTACTGATGATTAGAATATTGTATTAATTAATACACACTTATTATGTTGACATGTTTTTATTTCTAAATCTTGGTTTATTTCAAGAGAAAATAGATCATGTCGTCGACGAACTATTTACGCGACCTATAGTACGATCGTAGGGATCGCGGACAGGAGCTGCAGTCCCGAGTACTTCAAGGATTGGACTCCTAGTACCTTTTCATTGCACCATTCTTTGTATATATCCATTACTCATGGAAGCTTCTAGAAGGTCGTGTTATAAAAAATTAAAATACCAAACAAAAACATCTCGGTGTCACTAGGAGGTTCGAGAGCCGGAAACTGACTCAAGTTACTTTTTAAAATCTCTATTCGATCATTCGATAAGAGGAAATTATTTAAAAACCTTAAATTGTCATATTGACTCGACTGGTACACTCTGACGTCACTTACAGTAGCGTGTACCTTCTTGGAAGAAAAAATGCCTCAAGCACCATGTAATAGATTATAATTTAAATGAAATAAGATACGTTTATAAAATTAGGACGATATTATTGTCAATGCTCTCACATATTCTTTAGGGGCAAATCAATAACATTACACTGCACTCGGCATACACTCACTGACAGTTGTCTCTGCCTGACAACGGCGCTACTAAACTACCTGATTAAATAAGCTTTCTATAATTTACTACAGAAGAAATCTCCTTTCAATGGTTGATGATTTTTGAAGTTGGGATTTTTTGTAGAGTAGGGATCAACAGTTGGGAAATTTTAAATTTGAATGTACAAGTCTGTGGTTAAGACCTTTCATAATAGAAAGTAGTGGGGTACAGAATAAGCCAACTCAGTAGTAAGGTTTATCATGTATGGGGGCACGAAGGGGAAAAGTGTATATGTGTGAGTGTATCCCCCACCCCTCTACCCTTTCCCTCCCCTCCCGCGCCGTTGGCTCGCGTGTTCCAAGGAGACCCCCCTCCCCTCACCCGCGACGTTGACTTGGGTTCTCTCATCTCTCCCACACAGGGGGGTGGGTAAGTGTACCCCCTCACCCCTTCCTTGAAGTATGTTGGAGTTCTCCCCCTCTCTCTCGCTCCTACCTCTCTCTCTCTTCGCTCTCATATGGAAGGGAATTCATGTTTCAGGACGGAAATGACATCATAGCCCCCCTCACCCCTTTCCCTCTTCCACGCAGGAATACTGAGACAGTGAGTAGGTGGGGAAGTGTACCCCCCTTACCCCTTCCTTGAAATATGTTGGAGTTCTCCCCTCTCTCTCGCTCCTATAGGTAGGCATACTGGGACAGCAACTTTTTCAAAACATATCGGAAGATGATGTGTTTGTTTTTCCATCCTCCCTCCAAGCAAATGAGGTTCCACTTCCAGGAAGAATGTTTTTACATACTCTCATCATGGTACATTCGCGAATAAAACTTTTTTCGGATGATGATGTGTTTGTTTTTCCATCCTCCCTCCAAGAAAATGAGACTCCACTTCCAGGAAGAATGTTTTTACTCACGAAACATATCGGAAGATGATGTGTTTGTTTTTCCATCCTCCCTCCAAGAAAATGAGACTCCACTTCCAGGAAGAACGATTTTACTCGCGGAACATATAGGAAGATGATGTGCTTGTTTTTCCATCCTCCCTCCAAGCAAATGCGATTTTACCAAGAGGAGATCCAGGTTTCGAATCCCAATCGGGTGAACTGTGGGTTGGTTTTTTCTCGCTCTCCGTCCGAGAAAATGCGGCTCCCTAATTCCTAATCCATTAGCGTAGGAGAGATTGAGGTGAACTGAGTGCTGGTTTTTCCACTCTCAATTCTATACGGTACATTCCACTTCATGTTACTCGTAAAACGAGGAGATCGGAGGGTTCGAATCTCGGCCAGGGTGAACTGAGGGTTGGTTTTTCTACTCTCCAAATATAGTTCTCGTAGAGGAGATCGAGGTTCGAATCTTGGCAGAGTGAGCTGAGGGGTTCCACTCTCCAAATGTGGCTTCCTAATCCATTAGCGTAGGGGAGATCGAGGTTCGAATCTTGACAGGGGAACTGAGTGTTGGTTTTCCACTCTCCCTCCAAGCAAATGTAGGTACCTAATCCATTAGCGTAGGGGTGATCGAGGTTCGAATCTTGCCAGGGTGAACTGCGGGTTGGTTTTCCACTCTCCCTCCAAGCAAATGTAGGTTCCCGTAGGGGGGAGATCGAGGTTCGAATCCCAGTCGGGTGAACTGAGGGGTTCCACTATCCAAATGCAGGCTCGATGATGTGTTTGTTTTTCACCCTCCCTCCAAGAAAATGAGGGTTTACTTACATATCGGATGATGATGTGTTTGTTTTTTCAATCCTCTCTCCAAGCAAATGCAGGTCCACCTTCCAGGAAGAACAATTTTACTCACGCTACATTCGGATACCGGGTTCGAATCTTGGCAGGGTGAACTGAGGGTCGGTTTTCCACTCTCCCTCCAAGCAAATGTAGGTTCCCGTAGGGGAGATCGTGGTTCGAATCTTGGCCTGGTGAACTGAGGGTTGGTTTTCCGCTCTCCCTCCAAGCAAATGTAGGTTCCCATCTTCCAATTATTCGGGAATTCAAAACGATGAGATTGAGAATCGAATCTTGGCAGGGTGAACTGAGGGTCGGTTTTCCACTCTCCCTCCAAGCAAATGTAGGTTCCCGTAGGGAGATCGCGGTTCGAATCTTGGCCTGGTGAACTGAGGGTTGGTTTTCCGCTCTCCCTCCAAGCAAATGTAGGTTCCCATCCTCCAATTATTCGGGAATTCAAAACGATGAGATTGAGGATCGAATCTTGGCAGGGTGAACTGAGGGTCGGTTTTCCACTCTCCCTCCAACCAAATGTAGGTTTCCGTAGGGGAGATCGTGGTTCGAATCTGGGCCTGGTGAACTGAGGGTTGGTTTTCCGCTCTCCCTCCAAGCAAATGTAGGTTCCCATCCCCCCAATTATTCGGGAATTCAAAACGATGAGATTGAGGATCGAATCTTGGCAACGTGAACTGAGGGTCGGTTTTCCACTCTCCCTCCAAGCAAATGTAGGTTCCCGTAGAGGAGATCGTGGTTCGAATCTTGGTCTGGTGAACTGAGGTTTGGTTTTCCGCTCTCCCTCCAAGCAAATGTAGGTTCCCATCCCCCATATTATTCGGGAATTCAAAACGATGAGATTGAGGATTTAATCTTGGCAGGTTGAACTGAGGGTCGGTTTTCCACTCTCCAAATGCGAGTTCGATGATGTTTTTTTTTTTTCCATCCTCCCTCCAAGCAAATGAGGGTCCACTTTCAGGATGATTTTACATGCTCTCAACATATCGGAAGATGATGCGTTTTTTCATCCTCCCTCCAAGCAACTGAGGGTTCCCACGGCACATATCGGAAGATGAAGTGTTTGTTTTTCCCTGCGAATAACGCGAGATGTATTTTCATGTACAAAAGACGGTACATAGTATTCCCTGGGACCACCTTAAATCTTAAAGTCGTGGGTACGCATGATGGTACATAGCATCCCCCGGAGTGTTATAGGTACACTCTCCTCATACGTAAATGAGGGATTGGAAAACTTTTTTTCTCTCTCATCGTTAAATTATCCAGAGCTGTAAATACGTCTGAGTCAGATTCGAACCCTGTTACCGTTAGTCTAGTTTACTGTGAGAGTAGCCTCCTTAAACCATGATGATGTAATAAAATTTAAAAAAATTGGGATTGGAAAACATTTTTTTACCGAGCGAAAGGTTTTTTCTCTCATTGTTGAATTATCCAGAGCTGTAAATACGTTTGAGTCAGATTTGAACCCCGTTACTGTTAGTCTAGTTTACTGTGAGAGTGGCATCCTTAAACCATGTGGTCAGCAAAGCAGGTACGCGTCATTTGACTTTGGTAAATGGTTTAAACACTTTCACTTTTTTCCTCTCTCTGAGGAAGGGGGAGTGGTTCTGTTATAGCTTACCCTCGCTCGAACAGTTTTTATTTTTTCGAGTGATGGGCCAGGGAAGGGTCGGGATGAGAGGAGGGGACTCGGACGGTCAATTCGCGAGCTGGACCGAATAATGGATTATATCCCTAAACGACTTAATTGAATCGATCTTTTTTTCAAAAAAAACCCCCCCTTATGTTAGAGTTTATAACTCCGGAAATCTTCATCACCTTTTCAACCTATCAAAAAATATGTACTATTTTCAATACATTGAAATGCTGCGGTCAAAAATTTAAGAGATTTTTTAATTGTACATCACTTGCTTACAATGGTATAAAGAAACAAGTTATACAATTGACATGATCACAAGCTTTGCTAATCTTTCAAAAATATATTCATGTTGACAACCTACAATTGACATGATGACAAGCTTTGTCGATCTTTCAAAACTTTAGCTAACCTAACACGGAACAAGTTATAATTATTAAATCATTTCCTGGAATACAAATTAGCTCTTTTAAAAAACATTGTACATCACTTGGTTCTGGAAAATATCTCAGCAAACAGTTATACAATTGACATGATCACAAGCTTTGTTGATCTTTCAAAAATATATTCACGTTGACAACCTACAATTGACATGATGACAAGCTTTGTCAAAACTTTAGCTAACCTAACACGGAACAAGTTATAATTATTAAATCATTTCCTGGAATACAAATTAGCTCTTTTAAAAAAACATTGTGCATCACTTGGTTCAGGAAAATATCTCAGCAAACAGTTATACAATTGACATGATCACAAGCTTTGTTGATCTTTCAAAAATATATTCACGTTGACAACCTACAATTGACATGATGACAAGCTTTGTCGATCTTTCAAAACTTTAGCTAACCTAACACGGAACAAGTTATAATTATTAAATCATTTCCTGGAATACAAATTAGCTCTTTTAAAAAAAACATTGTACATCACTTGGTTCAGGAAAATATCTCAGCAAACAGTTATACAATTGACATGATCACAAGCTTTGTTGATCTTTCAAAAATATATTCACGTTGACAACCTACAATTGACATGATGACAAGCTTTGTCGATCTTTCAAAACTTTAGCTAACCTAACACGGAACAAGTTATAATTATTAAATCATTTCCTGGAATACAAATTAGCTCTTTTAAAAAAAACATTGTACATCACTTGGTTCAGGAAAATATCTCAGCAAACAGTTATACAATTGACATGATCACAAGCTTTGTTGATCTTTCAAAAATATATTCACGTTGACAACCTACAATTGACATGATGACAAGCTTTGTCGATCTTTCAAAACTTTAGCTAACCTAACACGGAACAAGTTATAATTATTAAATCATTTCCTGGAATACAAATTAGCTCTTTTAAAAACACATTGTACATCACTTGGTTCAGGAAAATATCTCAGCAAACAGTAAGGTGTTTCCTCAATAAAACAGATTAGCTCTTTCAAATTGACCAAGTCGGCTAAAATGTCCTGACCAATGTTGACAGTCTAAAAAGTTAAATACTGTTATAAATCATAAGCTTTGTTGATCTTTCAAAAATATATTCACGTTGGCAACCTATCAACAAGTTATACAATTGTCATGATCTTTCAAAAATATATTTACGTTGACAACCTACAATTGTTACGATGACAAGCTTTGTTGATCTTTCAAAAATATATTCGCGTTGAAAACCTACAATTGACATGTTCACAAGCTTTGTCAAAACCTTAGCTAACCTAACACAGCACAAGTTATACAATTGACACGATCACAAGCTTTGTTGATCTTTCAAAAAAATATATTCACGTTGACAACCTACAATTGACATGATCACAAGTTTTGCTGATCTTTCAAAAATATATTCACGTTGACAACCTGCAATTGACACGATCACAAGCTTTGTTGATCTTTCAAAAATATATTCACGTTGACATCCTATCAACAAGTTATACAATTGTCATGATCTTTCAAAAATATATCCACGTTGACATACTATCAACAAGTTATACAATTGACATGTTCACAAGCTTTGTCAAAACCTTAGCTAACCTAACACAACACAAGTTATACAATTGACATGATCACAAGCTTTGTTGATCTTTCAAAAAATATATTCACGTTGACAACCTACAATTGACATGATCACAAGCTTTGTTGATCTTTCAAAAATATATTCACGTTGGCAACCTACAATTGTTACGATGGCAAGCTTTGGTGATCTTTCAAAAATATATTCACGTTGACAAGTTATACAATTGACACGATCACAAGCTTTGTTGATCTTTCAAAAATATATTCATGTTGACACGATCACAAGCTTTGTTGATCTTTCAAAAATATATTCACGTTGGCAACCTATCAACAAGTTATACAATTGTCATGATCTTTCAAAAATATATTCACGTTGACAACCTGCAATTGTTACGATGACAAGCTTTGTTGATCTTTCAAAAATATATTCGCGTTGACAACCTACAATTGACATGTTCACAAGCTTTGTCAAAACCTTAGCTAACCTAACACAGCACAAGTTATACAATTGACACGATCGCAAGCTTTGTTGATCACGTTGACAACCTATAATTGACATGATCACAAGCTTTGTTGATCTTTCAAAAATATATTCACGTTGACATCCTATCAACAAGTTATACAATCGTTATGTTCATATAGTCAATTTACAAAAAAGTTTTTTTGAGATGAATAGTTATACTGCGTGTACCCTCCCTCACCTAGTCCGACCGTAAAAGTCTTGCTTGATCAGACTTAAACCATTCGTTGATTACTTGCACATTTTCCGTCGCGCATGAGTAGATAGTACCGGAATGTGTGGGACACTTGTCCACCTTGTACAGTTTTTTAAGTTTACTCAGAGAAGGACAACCGAGTTCACCTAGCTCACGAAAGTTATACTTATCTTCGGCAATGATACTTTGTAACCATTTCATCTTCTCAGCACCTTTAATGTAGATTGTCACCGGCGTTGTGTACCGCTCTAAGATAGGACGAAGATTCGAGTACTGTACTTCCCCCCCGTACCAAGATAACCCATGATAATATTGAGTTAGATAACTTACGTTTCTCAAGCTTGAAGTCGAGAGGTTATCAATCTTGAACGGTGGAAGAAACTTGTAGTTGATCTCCTCGAAGGGCTCGAAATGTAAAACACTCAACTCTTTGAATATGAATACTATTTCATCACTCGAGTATCCTTGCATATCAATCAACATGGTGAACCACCTTACTGTTTGCAGAGATATTTTCCTCTAGAATGTAGATAGTAACTAATGATCTCATCTAGAAAGCTTACTTCTATATATAAGGAGTCAGCGTGTGACTCGGAAAGTTTATAGTTCATCTTACACAGATGTGAACCATAAACCCTGTACGGGTTACAGAGGAAGGGGAGGGGAGGATAAGATCGCGAGGGGCGGAAGTTTGACCCTTACCCCCTCAGCCGATGTATCTCCTCCAATCCTTGTACTTGCCAGTGCGCGTAATACTGGACCCCGGATAAACTCACGAGTGACGTGATACCCCTGCAACCATCCAAACGCACTCAGGTCCGGCAACCAGGAGAGCTCACCTGCGCACGGTCTCGAGCTGTGCTCATGATCGAAATCTGACTGAAGCTTTGTTTGAGAGACGAACGGTGGAACATTTATAGAATGGTAAGCTAAGGGGTGATTGTTGAGAGCCCTCCAATAGGCTCAAGCTATATTCCTTCATCAGTACTTCTTAGATATGCAGACTCCAACTCGGGAGGGTTGTGGGGGAGAAAAAACCCTACATGTTCCCCTCTACATCGAACATTAAGATTTTCCCACACTTTCCGGAAAGAGGGTTCCCGTTCCATGGCAAGTTTCCCCTCCACGTAAAGCTCCTTCTAGGAAGATAAATGTATTCCGGCCTGCCCTCCTGTTGAGGATAGTTCGAGAAATTACTTCAATTAACTCGCCAAATTGTATAGTAGATCATCGATGTCTAGCGTGGTAGATCAGGTGTATGGTATAGTAGATCACCGGTATCTGCTATAGTAGATCGTCAGTATCTGCTATAGTAGATCAGATCTCTTATATATATAATAGATCATCGATGTCTGGCGTGATAGATTAAGTGTTCAGCATCGATGTCTGGTGTGATAGATCATCTGTATATGGTATAGTAGATCAGGTGTCAGATATAGTTGATCAGGCGTCTGGTATAGTAGATCAGTTGTCTGGTATAGTAGATCAGATGTCTGGTGCGGTAGATCGAGTGTCTAAGGTGATAGATCATTGATGTCTAGTACAGTAGATCAGACGTCTGGCGTGGTAGATCATTGATGCCTGGTACGATAGATCAGTTGTCTGGTATAGTAGATCATCAGTATCTGGTATAGTAGATCATTTGTCTGGTATAGTAGATCAGATATCTGGTGCGGTAGATCAGTGATGTCTAGAGCGGCAGATCAGGTGTCTGGTATAGTAGATCAGGTGTCTGGTGCGGTAGATCATCAGTATCTGGTATAGTAGATCAGGTGTCTGGTATAATAGATTATCAGTTGCCTGGTATAGTAGATCCGTTGTCAGATATATTAGATCAGTTACCTGATATAGTAGATCATCAGTATCTGGTATAGTAGATCAGATGTCTGGTATAGTATATCAGGTGTCTGGTGCGGTAGATCATTGATGTCTAGAGCGGCAGATCAGGTGTCTGGCATAGTAGATCAGGTGTCTGATATAGTAGATCAGGTGTCTGGTATAGTATATCATCAGTATCTGGTATAGTAGATCAGGTGTCTGGTATAGTAGATTATCAGTTGCCTGGTATAGTAGATCCGTTGTCAGATATATTAGATCAGTTACCTGATATAGTAGATCATCAGTATCTGGTATAGTAGATCAGATGTCTGGTATAGTAGATCATCAGTATCTGGTATAGTAGATCAGTTGTCAGATATAGTAGATCAGGCGTCTGGTATAGTAGATCGTCAGTATCTGGTATAGTAGATCAGGTGTCTAGTATAGTAGATCATCAGTTGTCTGGTATAGTAGATCAGTTGTCTGGTATAGTATATAAGATGTCTGGTATAGCAGATCATCAGCTGTCTGGTATAGTAGATCAGTTGTCAGATATAGTAGATCAGTTGTTTGGTATAGTAGATCAGGTGTCTGGTATAGTAGATCATCAGTATCTGGTATAGTAGATCAGGTGTCTGGTATAGTAGATCATCAGTATCTGTTATAGTAGATCAGGTGTCTGGTATAGTAGATCATCAGTATCTGGTATAGTAGATCTTCAGTATCTGGTATAGTAGATCAGTTGCCTGGTATAATAGATCAGGTGTCTGGTATAGTAGATCATCTGTATCTGGTATAGTAGATCAGCTGCCTGGTATAGTAGATCAGCTGCCTGGTATAGTAGATCAGATATCTGGTATAGTAGATCAGCTATCTGTTATAGTAGATCATCAGTTGTCTGGTATAGTAGATCAGGTATCTGGTATAGTAGATCATCAGTATCTGGTATAGTAGATCAGATGTCTGGTATAGTAGATCATCAGTATCTGGTATAGTAGATCAGTTGTCTGATATAGTAGATCAGGTATCTGGTATAGTAGATCATCAGTATTTGGTATAGTAGATCAGGTGTCTTGTATAGTAGATCATCAGTATCTGGTATAGTAGATCAGTTGTCTGGTATAGTAGATCAGGTATCTGGTATAGTAGATCATCAGTATCTGGTATAGTATATCAGACGTCTGGTATAGTAGATCATCAGTATCTGGTATAGTAGATCAGTTGTCTGGTATAGTAGATCATCAGTATCTGGTATAGTAGATCATCAGTATCTGGTATAGTAGATCGTCAGTATCTGTTATAGTAGATCATCAGTATCTGGTATAGTAGATCAGGTGTCTGGTGCGGTATATCATCAGTATCTGGTATAGTAGATCAGGTGTCTGGTATAGTAGATTATCAGTTGCCTGGTATAGTAGATCCGTTGTCAGATATATTAGATCAGTTACCTGATATAGTAGATCATCAGTATCTGGTATAGTAGATCAAGTGTCTGGTGCGGTAGATCATTAATGTCTAGAGCGGCAGATCAGGTGTCTGGCATAGTAGATCAGGTGTCTGATATAGTAGATCAGGTGTCTGGTATAGTAGATCATCAGTATCTGGTATAGTAGATCAGTTGTCTGGTATAGTAGATCATCAGTATCTGGTATAGTAGATCAGGTGTCTGGTATAGTAGATCATCAGTATCTGGTATAGTAGATCAGTTGTCTGGTATAGTAGATTATCAGTATCTAGTATAGTTAATCAGGTGACTGGTGTAGTAGATCATCAGTATCTGGTATAGTAGATCAGGTGTCTGGTATAGTAGATCAGTTGTCTGTTATAGTATATCAGATGTCTGGTATAGCAGATCATCAGCTGTCTGGTATAGTAGATCATCAGTTGTTTGGTATAGTAGATCATCAGTATCTGGTATAGTAGATCAGTTGTCTGGTATATTAGATCAGGTATCTGGTATAGTAGATCATCAGTATCTGGTATAGTAGATCATCAGTTGTCTGGTATAGTAGATCAGTTGTCAGATATAGTAGATCAGTTGTCAGATATAGTAGATCAGTTGTCTGGATACACAAGCTTTGTTGATCTTTCAATAATATATTCACGTTGACAAGCTACAGGTCGGTTCGCACGGAAATCAGACCGGCGTCAGACTTTATGAGTTGAGGCTTGACCCTCGTGTTCTGGACCTCATTCCTCATCCCTCGTTTCCTACCGAGTGTGCGTTTAACTTCCTTTGGTCGTGGGAAGAGCCCACCTCTCCCGTTCCCTACACGCCAACTCCAGCTGCGTACGAGAGCAGGAATTGGGATTGCTGACCACATGGTTTAAGGAGGCTACTCTCACAGTAAACTAGACTAACAGTAACGGGGTTCAAATCTGACTCAAACGTATTTACAGCTCTGGATAATTCAACAATGAGAGAAAAAACCTTTCGCTCGGTAAAAAAATGTTTTCCAATCCCAATTTTTTTAAATTTTATTACATCATCATGGTTTAAGGAGGCTACTCTCACAGTAAACTAGACTAACGGTAACAGGGTTCGAATCTGACTCAGACGTATTTACAGCTCTGGATAATTTAACGATGAGAGAGAAAAAAGTTTTCCAATCCCTCATTTACGTATGAGGAGAGTGTACCCATAACACTCCGGGGGATGCTATGTACCATCATGCGTACCCACGACTTTATGATTTAAGGTGGTCCCAGGGAATGCTATGTATCGTCTTTTGTACATGAAAATACATCTCGCGTTATTCGCAGGGAAAAACAAACACTTCATCTTCCGATATGTGCCGTGGGAACCCTCAGTTGCTTGGAGGGAGCATGAAAAAACGCATCATCTTCCGATATGTTGAGAGCATGTAAAATCATCCTGAAAGTGGACCCTCATTTGCTTGGAGGGAGGATGGAAAAAAAACAACACATCATCGAACTCGCATTTGGAGAGTGGAAAACCGACCCTCAGTTCAACCTGCCAAGATTCGATCCTCAATCTCATCGTTTTGAATTCCCGAATAATATGGGGGATGGGAACCTACATTTGCTTGCAGGGAGAGCGGAAAACCAACCCTCAGTTCACCAGACCAAGATTCGAACCACGATCTCCCCTACGGTAACCTACATTTGCTTGGAGGGAGAGTGGAAAACCGACCCTCAGTTCACCCTGCCAAGATTCGATCCTCAATCTCATCGTTTTGAATTCCCGAATAATTGGGGGGATGGGAACCTACATTTGCTTGGAGGGAGAGCGGAAAACCAACCCTCAATTCACCAGGCCAAGATTCGAACCACGATCTCCCCTACGGAAACCTACATTTGCTTGGAGGGAGAGTGGAAAACCGACCCTCAGTTCACCCTGCCAAGATTCGATTCTCAATCTCATCGTTTTGAATTCCCGAATAATAGGAGGATGGGAACCTACATTTGCTTGGAGGGAGAGCGGAAAACCAACCCTCAGTTCACCAGGCCAAGATTCGAACCGCGATCTCCCCTACGGGAACCTACATTTGCTTGGAGGGAGAGTGGAAAACCGACCCTCAGTTCACCCTGCCAAGATTCGATTCTCAATCTCATCCTTTTGAATTCCCGAATAATTGGAGGATGGGAACCTACATTTGCTTGGAGGGAGAGCGGAAAACCAACCCTCAGTTCACCAGGTCAAGATTCGAACCACGATCTCCCCTACGGGAACCTACATTTGCTTGGAGGGAGAGTGGAAAACCGACCCTCAGTTCACCTTGCCAAGATTCGAACCTCGGTATCCGAATGTAGCGTGAGTAAAATCGTTCTTCCTGGAAGGTGGACCTGCATTTGCTTGGAGAGAGGATTGAAAAAACAAACACATCATCATCCGATATGTAAGTAAACCCTCATTTGCTTGGAGGGAGGGTGAAAAACAAACACATCATCGAGCCTGCATTTGGAGAGTGGAACCCCTCAGTTCACCCGACCGGGATTCGAACCTCGATCTCCCCCCTACGGGAACCTACATTTGCTTGGAGGGAGAGTGGAAAACCAACCCGCAGTTCACCC
Source organism: Timema cristinae (assembly GCA_039000515.1). NCBI lineage: Eukaryota > Metazoa > Arthropoda > Insecta > Phasmatodea > Timematidae > Timema > Timema cristinae. The sequence goes on from JBCFYV010011172.1 coordinate 123,453,109, forward strand.
TGGCAAGATTCGAACCTGATCTCCCCTACGCTAATGGATTAGGAACCTACATTTGCTTGGAGGGAGAGTGGAAAACCAACACTCAGTTCACCCTGTCAAGATTCGAACCTCGATCTCCCCTACGCTAATGGATTAGGAAGCCACATTTGGAGAGTGGAACCCCTCAGCTCACTCTGCCAAGATTCGAACCTCGATCTCCTCTACGAGAACTATATTTGGAGAGTAGAAAAACCAACCCTCAGTTCACCCTGGCCGAGATTCGAACCCTCCGATCTCCTCGTTTTACGAGTAACATGAAGTGGAATGTACCGTATAGAATTGAGAGTGGAAAAACCAGCACTCAGTTCACCTCAATCTCTCCTACGCTAATGGATTAGGAATTAGGGAACCGCATTTGCTCGGAAGGAGAGTGAGAAAAAACCAACCCACAGTTCACCCCGATTGGGATTCGAAACCTGGATCTCCTCTTGGTAAAATCGCATTTGCTTGGAGGGAGGATGGAAAAACAAGCACATCATCTTCCTATATGTTCCGCGAGTAAAATCGTTCTTCCTGGAAGTGGAGTCTCATTTTCTTGGAGGGAGGATGGAAAAACAAACACATCATCTTCCGATATGTTTCGTGAGTAAAAACATTCTTCCTGTAAGTGGAGTCTCATTTTCTTGGAGGGAGGATGGAAAAACAAACACATCATCATCCGAAAAAAGTTTTATTCGCGAATGTATCATGAGTAAAAACATTCTTCCTGGAAGTGGAGCCTCATTTGCTTGGAGGGAGGATGGAAAAACAAACACATCATCATCCTATATGTTTTGAAAAAAAGTTTTATTCGCGAATGTACCATGATGAGAGTATGTAAAAACATTCTTCCTTGAAGTGAAGCCTCATTTGCTTGGAGGGAGGATGGAAAAACAAACACATCATCTTCCAAAAAAAGTTTTATTCGCGAATGTACCATGATGAGAGTATCTAAAAACATTCTTCCTGGAAGTGGAGTCTCATTTGCTTGGAGGGAGGATGGAAAAACAAACACATTATCATCCGAAAAAAGTTTTATTCGCGAATGTACCATGATGAGAGTATGTAAAAACATTCTTCCTGGAAGTTGAGTCTCATTTGCTTGGCGGGAGGATGGAAAAACAAACACATCATCATCCGATATGTTTTAAAAAAAAGTTTTATTCGCGAATGTACCATGATGAGAGTATGTAAAAACATTCTTCCTGGAAGTGGAGCCTCATTTGCTTGGAGGGAGGATGGAAAAACAAACACATCATCTTCCGATATGTTTTGAAAAAAGTTGCTGTCCCAGTATTCCTACCTATAGGAGCGAGAGAGAGGGGAGAACTCCAACATACTTCAAGGAAGGGGTGAGGGGGGTACACTTCCCCACCTACTCACTGTCTCAGTATTCCTGCGTGGAAGAGGGAAAGGGGTGAGGGGGGCTATGATGTCATTTCCGTCCTGAAACATGAATTCCCTTCCAGATGAGAGCGAGAGAGAGAGAGGTAAGAGCGAGAGAGAGGGGGAGAACTCCAACATACTTCAAGGAAGGGGTGAGGGGGTACACTTACCCACCCCCCTGTGTGGGAGAGATGAGAAAACCCAAGTCAACGTCGCGGGTGAGGGGAGAGGGGACTCCTTGGAACACGCGAGCCAACGGCGCGGGAGGGGAGGGAAAGGGTAGAGGGGTGGGGGATACACTCACACATATACACTTTTCCCCTTCGTGCCCCCATACATGATAAACCTTACTACTCAACTCCAGATCTCAAATCTCACAAAATTCCAACTTTCAAGCTTTTAACCAACATTGGGGAGGGATGACACCCCCCAACACGCCCGGTGTGACGCCCCTGTTAGGGGCTGTCCATAAACTACGTACGCTTACCGGGGGAAGGAGAGGGTAGTTCTCAGCTTGATGAGGAAGGGACGGGGATTCAGATAGTGCGTGACGTCACATTACAATAACTAGGATAAACAAACAACGATTGACTCATAAACTTTGATCGTCGAGTTTGGCGAACACGTTTCAATAAAAGAGTTATATAGGCTCTACAATTAAAAATACTATTTAAATATGGGGTGGAGGGTGTGACGTAATATTAGAAAAAAAAGAGGGGATTCACAAAATTGTTACACTGTGTGACATGAGGGGGAGGGGTTCAAAGTACCTAAAATTAGCGTGACGTAGTTTATGAATAGACTAAGTGGGCGGGGGCGAAAAAAAAAGTATTTCCAAAATGGTCTATAAGAAAAACTCATTGTAGTTTGATTTTATAAAAAATAAAATACCCAAAATTAGCGTGACGTAGTTTATGGACAGCCTTGATGGGTGGGGGCAAAAAAAAGTTTTTCCAAAATTATATATAAATAGCTCATTGTAGTTTGATTTTATAAAAAAAACTTATCCGACAGTTTTAATCGCTGCTAGATCTAGTTTCAGGTATTCATACGTCATGTCATGAGATTTGCATCTGTTATTTTTAATTTATATTATCAATGCCTATAAAATAAAACAATTAATGGAGTAAAATTATATCAACGTTGGCTGCAAATATATATGTGTGTATTTTCTAAAAGACTTTTAATTTGCAGATTAGACTGTATTTTAATTGATCCAAGGAGGGGTGGTTAAGTGGAATAAAAGGCATCACTTTAAATTTTTGTTTATTTCTTGAGGCCTGCTTGCTATGGTATGTCCTAGGATATTTTGCTAGGTGCATGAATAAATCTGAATTAAATGTAATCTCACAATTACTTAACTAACACATGACATGTATTTAATGAATTAACCTGTTTTATTTTATTTCAGCATGAAGACTACAATACGTTGTATATTCACTCGTGGGTACCTATGGTAAGATTATTATTTTAGTTAATTTTTGTATCTAATATAATTTGAGTCAACTAATTAATTTCCTTCTTATTTCATTTGAGTGACTTTGTGGCCCAAGCTAAATTATTTTGAATTGATTTACCAACTATATTTACTTATTTTAAAATAAATGTTATACTATATTAAATATATTGTTTTCAATAGCGATTTTTTTTAAGATTTTGGCAAAAAATTCTGTTTTGTGACTCCGTTTCCGAAAACGTCTCATCTGTTTGTATAAAGAGTTAGATTATTGTAGGAAGGAGATTTTAAAAAATACTATTTTTGTAAGTCAAATTATATACCGTAATATATTACTTTTTGGACTGCGCACTTCTTTCTAAAAGACCAAATGATTGGGCTGATTTTAACTTTCAGAACTCTATAAAAAAAAGAATAATTTGTATGTACTGCAACGTTTAACAGAGGAGCTATCAAATCTTACTAAACAAGTCACAATATTTATTAATTAAAAAATATTGTGAGCTGTACAACTATTTTAATAATAAGTAGTTTTATAAAATGTTTTACATTTGTCAATTTTTATAAATTTTATATAACTATAGATAAAAATGATGATTAAAATCTTAAATCATTAGTCTCACAGTATATTTAATTACTTATGACCAAGAGATAAAGGTTCGAATCTTGGCAGGGTCTATTAAGGAAGATTTTATAAATGTGGTTTAAAACTGTGGTATTACCATAGTTGAAACCAAGGTTCGGATCTTGGCCGAGTGCACAAGGGGAGATTCTATAAAAGTGATTTATCACTGTGTTAATGCCATCGCCTTTCTAATAAGGTAGTACACTCTATATAAAAACACTTTTATAATACTTAACCATCAGGTTAAGTCGTTAATAACATAATGTTAAACCTAAGTTTTTTTTAAAGAAGATTATTGAAATAATTAAGATTACACCATGACTTTATACACACTCTTGTTAAGGTAGTTTTATTTTGTATGAGAAAGTACATTTTTTGTTTCCAAGTATTGGCTGGACGAAAGATTGAAATGGGAGCCATCAAAATTCGGTCACCAGATGTTTCTGCACATTGACTTTGATACCATCTGGATTCCTGACATAATGCTGTACACGGCGTAAGTTCATCTCAAGTAGGATTTTGGTAGTAAAAAACTTGTGGGATGGAAGAGGACGCGAGAAAATGGAAGAGGACGTGAGAAAATGCCAGTGTTTTTACAGTGTTTATATCATTTTTTTTTGTTAAACTAAATAAAATATTGCTATAGTAGAAACATAGAGTTTAATTTTCTTCCCATGGTGACCTCAACAGTTATTGAATATCCGTCAAAGGTGTTCTAGAATATAATGATAACTTTTTATCTTCGTATAAAAAGTTTGTTATCTAATGCTACTATGCTCATGACAGATATAAACAATAATTGTTGATATCACCATGTAAAGAAAATTAAATTCAACGTTTCTACTGGAGTAATATTTTATTTATTTTGACCAAAAAAAGTTTTGCCATAAAAACGGCAAAAACGCAGATATTTCTGCAGTCCCCTTCTATTCTACCTTAAATGTTTGATGAGTTACGAGGTTGGGAACTTTTTGAGAGTCGATCTCAACAGTTAGGGAATTTAAAATTTGTTTATACAAGTCTGCAGTAAAGAACGTTCATAATCGAATAATCGAAATTATTGTGGTACAGAGAAATTCTAGAATTTCCCAACTCAAGATCTCGACTCTACACAAAATTCCCAACTTTCAAGCTTTTTCCCAACATTTGGGGTGGGGAGTTAACACCCCTACGCCCCCTCCCCCCATCTATCTCAACGTGACGGTCCTGTCTAAACGGACTGTGAATAATATGTCGATAGCCATCATTGTAACTAGAATTAAAAACCCCTACAAATCGATGATCCAATATATAATTTTGTTTACAGAAGTGACATGCGTGAATCAAGTCCTTTGTCCTCGTCCGAGATGAAATGTATCACATACTCGGATGGTACCGTCACGTGCGTCCCGTCGATTGCCTTTTCAGCCAAATGCGTTTCTGACGTCAGACGTTGGCCTTACGACGTCCAGAACTGTAGCATGAGGATAGGATCTCAGACTTATTCCGGCCAAGATTTGGACATTCACACGATCAGTGATGTAAGTATGCAAGTAGTTTGGCTACATACCCCAATATCACCGCTGAGGGATCTACGGGAGGGAGACAAGCTTTATCATCACTCTCTCTCGGTTAACTGTTGCCATATTTCCTTGCTGTCAGATATGTTTCAAGGTGGTGTGATGGGGTGAGAAAGAGCCACTGGCAACATGGATGAACCAGTATACAAAATATGTCTCATATCCAAGGGAAGATTCTGGACAGGTAAACAAGAGAATGACAACACTTTTTTTCTAGGGTGTATTATAGTTGGGTCACGTTACCAGTTATAACTTGCATTTAAAAGGGTATCGTTAATCTCACATTTAGGTAGGGCTACGAGTTCAAATGTAATAGTTTCATGCTGTAAAATAAATTAAGGAATTATTGGTCGTTAGTTGTTACTGTTCCGGTTGTAAAAATTTCTCAATTCGAGCACTGTTAATAACCATGGTGTTTAACGTAATTTTTTTAATGTATAAAAAAATTATTATTATGCGCCCAAACATAGCACTTAGATATCTACTAATTGAATAGCAAACTAGCTCGTATACAAAATATCTTTGCTAACATCACCCAGAATTGAAATAGCGTCCTCTAAATTTATAAACAATCAGTCAAACTCCTTGTGGTGTTAATAGCTCAATTAACTATAATAAAATATGCTTGATTTGTTAGTTTTCATCTTAAAATAACTTACAATGATGGCAAGAGTAATGGTATGGTAATAGTTTATATATTTTAATATAATAAATTATGACATTCAAACAATATTACTTAGTTAGGAGTGTAGAAAATACGAGTTAACGGCAGTATTTTCGCACTTTTTATAGCAATACCTTTTTTGGTCCAAATGAATAAAATATTGCTCAAGTAGAAAAATAGAGTTTAATATTCATCACAAGTTGATATCAATAGTTCTTGAATATTCGTCGTGAGTATAGTGGCATTAGATGACAAAAATTAAGCTGTCATTAAATTTTAGGACACCCTTGACAGATATTCAAAAAAGGCACCATGTGAAGAAAATTAAACTCTATATGTATCTAATGGATAATTATTTTATTTCTTTTGGCCAATAAATGTGTTCAATATAAAAACTGGAAAAATACTGCCCTTTCTCAAGTTCCATATACTCCCGCCGTAAGGGCCGAAAGTAATATATTTTAAGTGGCACAGTTAATCCTCAACTACCCCTAATATTGTACGCATTATCGTATGTTTATTTAGTTTGAAAGTCATGCTTTGATGTATTCCTGTGTTTAGAAAGCGCACATTAAATGCCCTAGTAAAATAAACCGTGTGGATTGTGTGGTTGTAGCGTCCGTTAATGGACGATTACCAGGTTAACACCGATTGGGAGCTCTTGTCAGTGAACGTGACGAAACATGTGAGACCCTACCAGAACTCCAGCTACCCCTGGCTCAACTACAGTTTCATCATCAAGAGGCATTCTCAGGGCACTCAGCTATCGTCATTATACCAGCTTTACGTACGTCCCCACTAGGGTCTGTAGATACTAGAGCATTATGATTGGCAGGGGTGGTAGACCAGCTTTATATACATGATCAGATACTATTAGGGTCTGGTAGATACTAGGGCATTATGATTGGCAGGGGTGGTAGACCAGCTTTATATACATGATCTGGTACTATTAGGGTCTGGTAGATACTAACACATTATGATTGGCAGGGGTGGTAGACCAGCTTTATATACATGATCTGATACTATTAGGGTCTGGTAGATACTAGGCATTATGATTGGCAGGGGTGGTAGACCAGCTTTATATACATGATCTGATACTATTAGGGTCTGGTAGATACTAGGGCATTATGATTGGCAGGGGTGGTAGACCAGCTTTATATACATGATCTGATACTATTAGGGTCTGGTAGATACTAGGGCATTATGATTGGCAGGGGTGGTAGACCAGCTTTATATACATGATCTGATACTATTAGGGTCTGGTAGATACTAGGGCATTATGATTGGCAGGGTGGTAGACCAGCTTTATATACATGATCTGATACTATTAGGGTCTGGTAGATACTAGGGCATTATGATTGGCAGGGTGGTAGACCAGCTTTATATACATGATCAGATACTATTAGGGTCTGGTAGATACTAGGGCATTATGATTGGCAGGGGTGGTAGACCAGCTTTATATACATGATCTGATACTATTAGGGTCTGGTAGATACTAGGGCATTATGATTGGCAGGGTGGTAGACCAGCTTTATATACATGATCTGATACTATTAGGGTCTGGTAGATACTAGGGCATTATGATTGGCAGGGGTGGTAGACCAGCTTTATATACATGATCTGATACTATTAGGGTCTGGTAGATACTAGGGCATTATGATTGGCAGGGGTGGTAGACCAGCTTTATATACATGATCTGATACTATTAGGGTCTGGTAGATACTAGGGCATTATGATTGGCAGGGGTGGTAGACCAGCTTTATATACATGATCTGATACTATTAGGGTCTGGTAGATACTAGGGCATTATGATTGGCAGGGGTGGTAGACCAGCTTTATATACATGATCTGATACTATTAGGGTCTGGTAGATACTAGGGCATTATGATTGGCAGGGGTGGTAGACCAGCTTTATATACATGATCTGATACTATTAGGGTCTGGTAGATACTAGGGCATTATGATTGGCAGGGGTGGTAGACCAGCTTATATAACATGATCTGATACTATTAGGTCTGGTAGATACTAGGGCATTATGATTGGCAGGGTGGTAGACCAGCTTTATATACATGATCTGATACTATTAGGGTCTGGTAGATACTAGGGCATTATGATTGGCAGGGTGGTAGACCAGCTTTATATACATGATCTGATACTATTAGGGTCTGGTAGATACTAGGGCATTATGATTGGCAGGGGTGGTAGACCAGCTTTATATACATGATCTGATACTATTAGGTCTGGTAGATACTAGGGCATTATGATTGGCAGGGTGGTAGACCAGCTTTATATACATGATCTGATACTATTAGGGTCTGGTAGATACTAGGGCATTATGATTGGCAGGGGTGGTAGACCAGCTTTATATACATGATCTGATACTATTAGGGTCTGGTAGATACTAGGGCATTATGATTGGCAGGGGTGGTAGACCAGCTTTATATACATGATCTGATACTATTAGGGTCTGGTAGATACTAGGGCATTATGATTGGCAGGGGTGGTAGACCAGCTTTATATACATGATCTGATACTATTAGGGTCTGGAAGATACTAGGGCATTATGATTGGCAGGGGTGGTAGACCAGCTTTATATACATGATCTGATACTATTAGGGTCTGGTAGATACTAGAGCATTATGATTGGCAGGGGTGGTAGACCAGCTTTATATACATGATCTGGTACTATTAGGGTCTGGTACTATTAAGGTCTGGTAGATACTAGGGCATTATGATTATACATGATCTGGTACTATTAGGGTCTGGTCGATATCAGGACATGATTAGCAGGGTTGAAATAGGATCAATAAATAAACTATTTTATTTAATATAATCATAATATTCATTCAAGTTAAATTTTAAATTGTCTTGATTTATATTCTGTAACTTTTTGTTTGTTGTAAATATCGTATTTTCCCTATGATTTTACACACTAAAAAAGTTAAAATTCCTTCGCTGACCTTTGGTATTTGCCTGTGACAACTGTTACGTTAAGTTACTTGACATAAATGTTATATTAAGTGCATAATAATTACTTCTATTTAAAAACACGTTAAGTTTATTGTAATCCCGCTATTAAACTTTATAAACCTATAAAAATTGGTCTAGGACTATTCCACATGGCGTCTTAGTACTTACTACCTTTACTAAGACATTTAATTTTAGCTTGTAATCTATTCAATAAAATATTTAGGTTAAAAACACACAAGCATAGTAATAATAATATTAATATATTTTGTCAACCACCCCACAAGAGGAAACTGCTAGACACGTCCAATACCCTTAGGTATTTGTTCCATTAACTTAAGTGTCTTCCTACTAACTTTTGAGTCTCAAATAAGACGGGAGGAAATTTAAACAGCTTTCTCAGGTTCCTTTTTAACAACTCAGTGCATTACCTAGCTTATGCAGAGTGGACGCCATTTCACAGACAAAATAAAAAAATTCAACTTTGTGGAATTTTATTAATTATTGTTCTTCCTTTAGTAATGGCCTTGCTGACCTTAACGTCCTTCTGGCTGGAACCGGATTGTGTGGAGCGGGTGGCTTTCTGTTGCATGATTATCATCTCTCACTTCCTCTACACGACTTACATTCCTATTATGGTGCCAGCGAATGGGAACGAAAGCCCATTAATTGGTAAGCTAATTAAGGTTTCTAACTTTACTTTTAGCACCACACCTTACTGCCCATTAAGTTTATATGCTTATGTACTAATTACGAGGATATGTTAATGAGGAGGGAGATTGAATTTAGAAGAAGTGTATCCGCATTTGCATGGTGGAAGAGTGGAAAACAATTTAGGGAAAACCTCTCTTAGTACACCAACAGGGCTTAAAGCCCCGATCTCTCTGTCACCGCCAGTCAAGTATATTGTGAGAGTGACGCCTTAGACCAGTGGTTCCCAACCTTTTGTGGCCCATCTCCCCTTTCTGGAGGTTGACTAACACCTATCGCCCCCTTTTCATTTTCATTGTATGCCTAATTTTAATTTGAAGTAAGGTTTAAATAATAAAGCAGTTTTATTATTATAAACAATTTTACTACCGTATATAAAAACAACCAAAGCAATTTTATCCGGTCACTCTTGAATAAAATAGAAAAAAAATGTACATTTTTTACAGATTTTTTTAAATAACAAAGAAGTGAAATAATTAACTAAGATCATTGATGTACATTTAAAAACAGGAGTACATGTTTTCATTTTTAAATTGGAATCTGAAAAAATTAAGAAAGTTGACAGTTAAAATTTGAAAAAATAAATGAAAGTTTGAAAATTTGTTATTGTTTTATTTTACCTTTTCAATGGCTGCCTTGTGCTTGGTGGATTTCAGTTAAAGCTTGAATATCCGGCTTTATGTTCGTCAAGTTCAGGCGCAAGTCTCCTTTGAGGCGAATGTCCAACTTATTTCTTTGTTTTGTGAGGAACTGGACAACAGAACTAAATCCTTTTTCAACTAAATATGTTGACGGGAACGAGCTGAGAAGTGGTTCAGTTTTTCCCCACAGTTGTGGATAAGTGTCCATAATCTTCACCCAGCCTAACTCGTAACCGCTCTGCTTGAAAATGATTTTCGCCTCACAGTCATACTTCAGATCTAGATACTCTGTCTGCAAAGAGTTATCAAGTTTATCCACATATTCAAACGAGAATGGATCTAGAATCCAATCAGGAATTTGTAACTTGGTCAAATCTTCAAATCTTAATTCCATGTAAGTTTTTAACTGGTCAAGGTGATCAGTAAAAATTTGGATTTTGTCTTCTGGGAGTTCAGGAGTCCCGTTAGCTGACACTGAACACTTTTTAAGGGTCGGAAACTGAATCAGCTCTTTACGGCCAATATTTACCTTGTGAATATCAAACTTGTCGATGAATGATGAAATAATTCCTTTGGCCTTGATAAGGTTCATCTTGTTTCCTTGAAGCCTTATAATGACTTCGTTCATTTTTTCAAAAATATCTGTAAGGTACGCAAGTTCCAACTTGCGTTGCTTCAAATTCTCACTTAAAACAGGACCAGACGTGTCGAGAAACTCAGTAACCATGTCAAATAATTCGAAGAAACGGCGCAAACAGTTTCCTTTGGAAAGCCACCTCACGGCCGTATGTAGAAGCAAGCGTTCGAATTCCTCATCATTTTCATTGCAAAGTTGTCGGAACAGACAGTCATTGAGGGAATTAGCTTTAATCTTGTTGACACCAGTAATGACCAGTTTTAGGGTTTCATGCAGGACACCACTCAATTTTTTCGCAGCTAAGTGTTGACGATGAAAGACACAGTGAATAGTGATGACCTCTGGCACTTCTTTATTAAGGTGGGCTAGAAACCCAGCATGACGACCTGACATGGCAGGAGCACCGTCTGTTGCGCAAACGTTCACGTTTGTTAGGGGAATCTCTTTTTCCTCAAAATAATCTTGTACCACTTTAAAAATCGACGATCCCTTCGTATCAGTGATCAAAGTTATAGCAAACAGCATTTCCTCGGTAATTTCCTTTTGTTCATTGATAAACCTCACATAAGCTAATAAAATTGCTTTGTTATCAATCACAGTTGATTCATCAATCTGCAATGCAAATTTACTTTTTTTCAACAAATTGGTGAGTTTGGATTCAACGTCTGTGGCCATTTCGTCAATTCGCCTGGAAACAGTATTGTTGCTCAAAGGAACCAATTGACTTATCTTATTACTAGGGCCCTCGCCTAGCATGATTTCAACAATTTTTTTGGTAGCCGGTAAAACAAGAGTTTCGCCAATTGTGTGAGGTTTACCACATTTAGCGATCAATAAAGACACCTCGTAAGAAGCAAGAAGACCTTTGTCAAGACCGGTTGCTCGTTTTTTAAATAATTCACTCACATTAGGCCGTTTAACAGCTTTAGCTTTGAGGTGTTGAAAATAACTAAATTCTTTACTCACTTTATCACTGTGTACTCTTGATAAATGATCTTTCATTCGCGAAGGCTTCATGGCTTCATTACTAGTAAATGTTTTATCGCACAAAAGACAATGTGGAAACTGCACATTTTGCGGTGACGTGATAAAACCGAATTTTAAATACTCAGCTGAGTATTGACGACACTTCTTCTTTTTTGAATCCATTGTGCATGAACTTCTACACTTCAAAACAAACGCACAAAAACAGAAAAGACACGCACAAAAACTGATGGTGAGGCACACAAAGGCTAGTGAAGACTGAAGACGAATGTAGGTCAATGACAATTGTGTTGTGTTGGCAGGAGGGGGAGGGGGTTGAGTCACCAGTCAGCCGCGCTGAACAACAACAGGTGGAGACTGTGAAGAGGGGTGAGTGCAGTGAACTCGCCGGCTGAGAATAGCCAGTGACTCGTGCTACCCGGCAACTTCTACTGTACAGTACTATTTTAATTTTTACCCCTTTGAATACTCATCGCCCCCAAATCACCCTCCACTTATTTATTGCCCCCACTGATAACCCAAATCGCCCACTTGGAGGCGATCGCCCCCATGTTGGGAACCACTGGTCTAGCCTTAATTTCCCAGCTAACATACCAATTCTATCTCTCATTTTTGTTTGTTCCTCTTTAAAACACGTTTTCTCTACTAAATTGACCCTTTCTAATTTTACCTTGGGTATTACTATTTCAACAGCTTCTTCTGTTGTATTTAACACACTACTCACGCACACTCCATTTCTAGCGTTAGTGAGAGCTTCCGCCAAGTACACTCCTGGCAATAGAGAACCTTTAGGAACTATGCCTAATCCTTCTCCCTCCACTGCTAACTCAATTATCTTTTCACTACGAGATGGTATATACACTTTACTGGTGACACTTGGACTCTTATCTAACATAGGTAGTACATGCTGACCTAATCTGACCTCGCTTCTTTGATAATCGATTACGGCTAGAAATTTTCTCCAAAAATCTCTGCCTATTATCCCTTCATAACGGAGGTTCTCCGCTACATGGCACTGTTGCACAAATATATCGTTGCCTAACTTCATATGCATGGTAACTTTCCCTTGCGTCAAAATTACATTGTTTGTAATGCTAGAAACGCTAGCTGCTTCCTTAAAGTTTATTTCACTATGAACATAATCCACTAAACAGCAGTTCTTTATCAGACTTATCTCTGATCCTGTATCTATTAAGTAGGATGTTGCCCCCTTTCTGTGCGTTTCTACTGTAGTTATTCCCACTACACAAATATTTGGTGGTTGAACTATACCTTGTTCTACTCCACCACATCCTACTTCCTCTCGGGCTATTTCCTACTTTATGACAGTTAGCGCATCATGATTCTATCCTGTTACTACCCATTCTAAATGGTTTATTTTCTTTGGAACCCTTTTCTCTCTGTGATATTATATTACTTTCTTCTTCTAAAGCAATCTCTACTGCCGATCCCAAACTACTTACGTCCGTATTTCTACTCCTTACTATTGTTTGAAACTTTTCGTTAGATAATCCTTGGATGAAACATGTTTTAGCTAAATTTTGAACTAAAGCTAAGGCTCCAATCTGTTCGTCCTGCAAACAAACTCTACTTGCAGCCTCTTTAAAATCTGTTTGCATAGTATCAATCATACTTCCCCATGACGCTATTGGTTCTGCGTTACCCTGTTGTGCATTGAACATACGGCATGCGTAAATTTCCAATGCTCTTCTAATAGAGTAATTTTCCTCTTATACGTCCCTGACATCTTCGCATGTTTCCGCAGATGTTCTAACTAACAATTTTGATTTTGCATCTCCTGTTATTTTAGCTTTTACAAACTTTGAAAATTTTGGATGATCTACTGGATTTACTAAATCGAAAGCTGCTTCAACATTTTCTACAAATTCTCTAAGATTTCTTTTATCTCCACTGAATTATTCTGGGATCAGTTTTAGCGCTTCACTTATAGAACAATCATTACCTTCCTGAGCCATTTTAAATACTTCACTTTCTGTGACCTCTTACAATTTTATGCTTTCACTTTAATAACAATAATAACGCCCTTTACAATTTTAGGCAGCCAGAATATAGGTATTGGTAACACTTAACTAATTTCTTCTCTATCCCTTCTTGTCTTCTCGTTGAACCTGGGTACAGCCGGACACCAATCCGATCGGATGTTGGAGCCCCGGCACCTCTTGAACTGCTCGCACCTCATACTAGCCCACAAAGTCTCGGGTACGACCTTGGGTACAACCAGACACCAATCATATCGGATGTTGGAGCCCCGGAACCTCTTGAACTACTCGACCTCGCGTACCTTGTCCTTCTTTGGAGTCCCTGGCACCTGGGTCATCCTGCCGTGACCGCCGCTTCTTCCCAGAATCTTTACTGCTTGAGATTGGAGATGGGTGGCTCTCTTCGAGACGCGCCACCCCCGAATTTCTTCTTTTGTGCAACCGTTATCGAACTTCTTCTTTTCTTCGAGTCGAGTGTGATGAACCCCACATCTGACACCCAAAAATTTGTTCTCGACCTGTCGTATCCTTAAAGTATGGGAAATCAAGGTAGGCATCCAGATTGTAGGGATCCCAATAATCTGAAATTAAATAAATATATATAAATTACTGCCATGAAAAAAAAACACTGCCAAGTCTCTAAAATCTATCGCAGGACGGTAATTACCCATGGACCAGTCGTTTTCCGCAAAGAAAATTCCATCTTCGGTCAAATGAAAGTCAATTGGTCCAGGCTATTGGGCACCACCGGTTTAACTGCCTCGGCAGACGTCTGAGTTTCATCTTCTTGCCAGTATATTAAAGAAGCAAATACAGCAGTACAATAAAGATGTAATAAGCTAAATAGTTACCACTAAAACATACAAAATGCTTTAAAACATACTTGAATTTATCCAATTTTCCAGCGTGTCGAAACTCATCTTGATGTTTATCGGTAGCAATTACGAATTGAAATTACTGAATGTAATGATTTCAAGATCTATTTATAGTCACTTCATAGGGTGTGCCGCCTGTAAAGGTGGCAATTTCTTACTGGCCAATAATATCGTTTCAGCATCGTTGCTTGCCCGATCCAAGTAAGTTAGCTCCGATTTACAGTTATCTTTCATTCGTGCTAGCTCTCTCGCCGAGGATGGGCGTCTTTCTCCGGTGCTTGCTAGAGGGATCCTTGAAGGACCATCGGTCGTGTTTATTTTTCCAGCAGTGCAAATGCAGCTACACATTTCACCTTGTGACTGAAGGAGGTAGGGGTTCAATTTCTTGCAAGGACAACAAACGCTAATCCAAACTAAAAGCATAAATAATAGCGTTGGCTGTTTTCACATTTCATTCCTCCACAAATGACGGTACATCACTAATTTTATTATTCTGTCTCTCTCATTCGGGCAAAGATATCTAAATGGTGTTGGAGGATTCAATACCCCCCTCATATTCAGTTGTCAATGACACGCAAATGTGGGTACACATCTCGTCCTGTGACGTAAGGAGTTAGGGTTCAAGTCCTTAAGAGGCCAACAAACGCTAATTACTTCACATTTAAATCCCTGGAAAGTGCTGTTACACATTTAATCTGGTCAACATAAGCTCTTATCTCATGCTTGCCTGAAGATATTAGTTCGAATCCCTGTCGTGCGTATGTACCTAGACCGGTTTCCTCCCTCATCGTCCACGGCTTGTATCCCTGACAGGTAGTAAGACGCAGTTCTAAATACCAATAAGCTTAATTTCGTGGCTATTAGCAGGGAGGTAGGGGGATGGAATCCAGGTCGACCATGTTGCTCGGCATTCACACAAATGCAGGTATATTTTATATCTTCCTCAGCCCTGATATTACTTACGAATTTATGTAGTTATATATTATTTCGTCAAAATGTAGTTGCGAACATTAAATTCAAGTTACTTAATTCAATATTCCCTAAGAATTAATACAAGAGTTATATATTATTCCAACAAAATATAGTTGCGAACATTAAATTAATTTTTCTGTTGTTATAAGTGGCTCGAAGAATAAAACAGTTGTTTCTTTTTTTCACTTTATACTTGGATAGCAATATACCGTTACAATGCATTTTATACTTGCTTTGATGGTGCATGGTCTAATGCGTCACTAGACGGCCGGTGACAGACTGATCGATGTTTGAAGCAAATGTGGGGGTACACATTCCACCAGACATTGGTTGTGCTGCTAGAGAATGCTGGTGTGCACGCCGTATAATTTTAAGGCTCGTGGCGGGGGGAAATCGAATCATTGGTCCCAGAGTGGGCATTTAGAAAGCACATTTAAACCTGCAAACTTCAGAAGACCACGACCGATGTGCCAAGCGACCTTGGAGGGCTGGGGAAAGCACATCTGAACCGGCGACCTTCAGAAGGCCACGACCGATGTATCAAGCGGCCTTGGGGATTCATGACTCTTCAGCAAGGTCGTTGCCACCCTCTTTCGAAATTTACAACAAGTTACTGTTTGACATCTGACGACCCCACTGAGAAGAGGTATGACAAAATGAGGGGTAGCGGAGGGGTGAAGTGAAAGGCAGTCCAACAGAGCGAGGGAGCAGTCAGTGTAAGTGAGTTCGTTCTGTGCAGTGGCGATGTAAGGAGGTTGGGGAGTGAAGGAAAAGTGAAAGGGGCCTTATGGCCATGATACGATGTCAGCTGCTCGGCGGTCACAATCTTCGCTACGCTGCCGTCAGGAGAGCTTCGTGCTCCATGTTCCCTCTGATGACGAGGGAGGAACGCCTGACGTCGTGGTCTGCACACCAATAAATAAATAAAAAAACTCCAACGTCCCATCCCAATCCTACCCAGACATAAGTAACCAATGAGCACAGATAAAAAAGCAATGAGCACAAATAAAAAAGCAATGAGCATACATAAAAAAACAAATAAAACAAGAAAATACAAGTACCAACATGTCTGGAACACTGGAAAGGGATGGTGGGGTTGGGAGAGGGAAACCAATAGCCAATCAGAGAGCGAGGGGGGCGTGGTCACGTGAACAAATTCAACCCACCCCAGTCTGTGACTGGTGGTCATACTAGCTACTTCTGTCTCAATCCCTTGACTAACCAGTTATGGTAGCTTTGTCTATTCAAATCCCAGTCAGGTCGAAGTGTCTTTAGGTGAAATTGGGTGTGGTATGATGGTTTGCGAAGTCTTTTAGTGTGGTTCCAGGTGTAACAATCCTTATCGTATTAAGAGCCTTAAAGCTATCTATGTACTTTAATAAAGAATGGTAGCTACTAGTTAAAGTTATTTTCTTGTAACTTTATTTTTATATGCTTTAATGTCTAAACAGTCCACCAGTATTAATTAAAATTTTATTTGTCTACGTGTGTAAAAACCTAAGCGCTCTACATTTTAATTATACTTCACATGATTTAAGTGTTATTCATAGTATTTATAGTCTAGGGATAGATACCCCATCTAAAGTTTATACCGGGTTTGTTATAAATGCCACTTTAACTTTGTACAAACAACATTTATAATAATAATTAGTTAATTTCCTGAAATACAGTATCTTGTTTATTTTGTCCAATCTATACAATTTTTGCTGATTTTTTTACTTTTATTTGGGCAACAGAAACGGGTGAATTGAATCATACGTCAAACCATTCATTGAATAATTTTCAAATGCTTCGCTTTGGAAGTACATCTATGGTAAATTTGCTTATTTTAAAGGCATAAACCAATGCGTTTACTAGTCCACAAGCTCGACTCTGACGTCATACCCTCCCTCGGTTGACCTAATATTCGTAGTACCATATTTATAAAGCAAAGCATTAATAAGGTCCAATATTTTTATCAATAAAATTATGACTATATTTAATCAATAAATCTGAAAAGAGCAACAAAGATCAGACTGGAATAGTTATGTCTGCACAATTTTCATGTTCATGAAATTGGAATTTAATTAAGTTCTAAATACTGGCTTTCTAAGGTTGGGACCGAGAAATTTTCTTTACTGTGTTTTTACTTTTATTCAACTTAAAAAAAACTCAACTAAACACATAAACAAAGTTCATCAAATAGTGGCTCTAACTTAGACTGGACGTAAGGTAGATTTGCATGCATGCCTGGCCCTCTACTAGCTCATTAATTTGTAAGTCATGTGCTTTGATAGCTCCATATTTAAAAGGTGTATGTCAAAATACCAGAACAAACAATTATTTCAATATGAAATGTTAATAAACTCTTTTTCCAGTCTTGTTTTTCCGTGACTCTCTGATCCTGGCAACAATATCATTAGTCACTGCGGTGATCGTTCAAGGATTGTCCTCGGCTTCCATGTCTCCTCCTGATTGGGTTTCCGATCCTTCTTACAGGGTCATTCACAGCGTCATAGGATACTGGGTCCTGCCATCGGAACTCAGGTCTAAGGTAAGGCTTTTATACGTGCAGTGAAATATTTCTGAAGTGTCTACAGTTCAGGTTTCATAGGAAGGGTCAAATATAAAAGATAAAAAATTTACTCGATACTTTCACATTGTCACTGTCAGGTTATGTGATCTTCACTTATCACTTTTGATTATCAATGGCTATAAGATAACAATAATACAATAAAATGTTAGCAAATTATTTAATCTGTATGTTCAGTACAATTTTCTTAAGAACCTTTTAGAATCTATAAACACATTTTTGTGGCTAAAATTGACAGCATTCGGGTTATACGCACTTACGCTAATGTGTAATGGTGGGCTGATTGCGAAATGAAATGGAGGACCTACAGTTTAACATGGAATCCGAACCACGGTGGAGGCCTGACATTCCCCACATTCACAAGTTGTGATTAATACACATCTTGTCAGAGGTGAAGGAAGGGTTTGGTAACCAGGCAATCTAAGAGTAATAAGTTTTTTGTAAATATTGTTGTTTAATCACCCTTTCACTGATGATGGCACCCAATTTTCATCTAATAACATTTATGACCATTGGTTAGCCTCTTTTGGCCTTGTATTTGGTGTTGGACAAAAAAGAGATATCACAAATGTATTTAATTTGTTACCATCAGGGTAATCTTACTGCAGAAGAAGCTGATGAAGAAGTGAACAGCCTTGAAACAATCACACACAAAAAATGGAGAGCTATAGCAACCATCATTGATCGTATTATGTTCATTTTTTTTGTGTTCTCCTTTCTGTCAATCACACTCAAGTTCTTAATTTAACTTATATTAATTATTTTGTTCCCAAACACCTCTTTGAGGTATTGTTGTACAAAACCAATGCAAGATTTACCAAAATTACCGTACCTTACGTTGATTCAACTTCGCTTCGGTTTGAAAACAAAATAAAGAAAATCATTTTAATGTGAGATTTAAAATTTTATTACAACTAATGCCATGATGTCATTGAATCTAAAATATTAATTAGTATTCTGAAACACATGGATTAAATTCACCCAAGTATTTACTTATATTCTCTAATCCATAAGGATATTTGAGATTCAAGGATTCAAATCCTTACACTTTTTAAAAATCTTTTTTAAGTGAAATTTGTTTTGGAGCTCTAATACTGCTTCAGAACCAATATAATAGGATGAATTTAACAACCAGAACCCAAACAAGTATATTAACACTTAGTTACTATTTGTATTTTCTATTACTCTAGTTTATTTGTAGTTCCTCTTATAATTATTTCCAAGATTCATATTTGGGATTCTAAGGTAAATTGAAGATTTGAATATGTAAAATAGTGGATTTGACCCAACTCTATATATTAGTGGTACATTAAATTTTATATTAATAGTAAGGCACATTATAAATAAGGGGTTAAGTATAAAAAACATTTGACCTGGTGGTCTAGGGGTAAGGTGTCAACTTCTATGCTGGCGGCCAGGGTTCGATCCTCGGTCCCGGCACAGATTTATCTGATTTCCAAACCCTTCCTACACCTCTGACAAGATATCTTGTTAATGTGTGGAATGCCAGGTCGCCACCGTGGTTTGGATTCCACGTTAAACTGTAGGTCCTTCATTTCATCTCACAATCACCCTACCATTACACATTAGCGTAAGTGCGTATAACCCGAACGGGTAGTAAGACGCGGTGCTAATATTATAAAAAACATATTTGATTTAGATCAACATCGTTACTTTTGTTATTATCTCTACAGTTTTCCTGCCTAAATATAGTTTTCCTCAAATTCCTCCATTATTTTGCTCTCCCAATAAGACCAGGAAGTGGTAATTACGGCATGGATACCTTGTTTACCCTCAAACACACCGTTTCCTTAATTGTATACTCCTATTTAAGCTAAGTTCCCTGTTTTCCATATCCCATTGCTACCTCCTTGATTCTTTAACCCTCCTAATATTGCAGGATGAGTAGTCAAGCTAATGGTATTGATTGATACCGTGTACTCATCAAATGATTACTAGACCAATTATTTATCAAATTTATGTTAAATTCATCTAGTTCAACATAATAGTCTAGTTTGTTTCTGAACAATAGATCAACCTTATCCAGCGTTTGATAAAATAAAAGGTATTGTGTGGTATATTCTTATGTTAAAATAAATCAAATAAATATGATTAATTACTAAGATCAATTTATTTACCTCAAGCTCATGGAAAGCAATTAAAAACTTAATATTTTAGTCTCACAGTTAACACGCCTTGCTTTGGTTGAGTTAATTGACTTCACTTTCCTCCCCCTTTCCCTCTAGTCTAAATTAAATAGTTATGGTAATTGATATTTATAATGTTAGTATGTATTGTATACTATAGTTAATCAATAACTTAATGTGCAAAAGTGGTAAAATACAGGGAAAAAAGTTTTATTTTACACTGTGTTTGAGCTAAAGACAAACTGATAATTAATTATAGTTCAAATAATCAGTCCTGATTGATGAATTAAATACAAATTAAGTGAAAATTGACAGCTTAGACCTGGGTTCAATTCCCATGTCAAGGTAGTCATTGTTCACTTGATAGAAATTTGGTTTAATGTTTACTAGAGTGGGGTCAAAATCACTATTTTACAAATCCAAATCACCAATTAGTTTTGAATCTCGAATCCAAATCTTGAAAAAAATTATGAACACAAGATGAAATATAAATAAAATAGATTAATATAAAGTTCAAATATTGATTAAATGTTAACTGAATGGATTATAAGAAAGAATGTTAAGTTAAATTACTATTCTGGGGCCTTGTTAAGTTCATACTTTACTATAGTTTGTTCTGAACCACCAATAGGCAGTATTCGAGCTATAAAACAAATTTATTATTATTATTATTAGCACCGCGTCTTACTACCCATTCGGGTTATACGCACTTACGATAATGTGTAATGGTGGGTGATTGTGAGATGAAATGAAGGACCTACAGTTTAATGTGGAATCTGAACCACGGTGGAGGCCTGGCATTCCCCACATTCACAAGATGTCTTGTCAGAGGTTAAGGAAGGGTTTGGTAATCAGATAAATCTTTGCCGGGACCGAGGATTGAACCCCGGCCGCCAGCATAGAAGTTTGACACCTTACCCCTAGACCACCAGGTCACCAAAACAAATTTCAATAAAAAATTTAAATATATATAAAAATTTAAATTATATATACATGTATATTTTTTTAAGCGCTTTTGAGTCTTGAATCAAATCCTAGAATCTTGAATATCCTTAAGGATTCGAGAGCCCATCCCTAATATTCACAAAATAAATATTATTACATGCATCAATGGCAGATCTCGTGAGTTGTTAAAAGTGTTGGAATAGATGGCTAGCACTGTTATTTGATAGAAATATTTATAAAATAAAAAAGTCAAATATTAATCCTTTAAATTTTTATTTCAAAGGAAAACATTTAATAAATGAATATGAATAATATTAATAGATGACATATCTTTACACAAACACTATTAATATCAATACATTTTCTGAACCAGTAACCATTGAAAATAATAAAAATCTAAAGTCTTTTTTTTTGAAAAGAGCCAAGTTCAAAATGACCATATTTATGTTTATCAGTGTAGAACTAAAATAGCTTTTTAGGAGAATAATAATGGTTTAAATTAGGAGGGATAGCCAGCACACTTACCTAGGTGATACTGGAGTAGAAATTGTTTAGATACAACATTAAAAAACACACAAATAATAAGTAATTTCTTCCAAAGTATAATTTAGAACACAGTATGGTCCCGCTCCTACGGCAGTTAGGCTCCAGAGCCATACCGTAGATACCGTAGAGCGGAAATCCCTGTAAAGTGCAACAGAGCATTTAAAAAATAATAATTCAAATGCAGATAAAATCCTAATAACAATAACATATGTATATATGATAGTGAAAGTGTACAATAGAGTCAAGCGGAAAAATACCTGCTATCATAAATTTGAGTAGTCAGCTTTGTTATGACTGGAGATAATGACACACACAAAATTGCTAAGAATGAATAAATCATTCAGTCAAATGAAAAAGATTGGAAACCATAAAATAAAAACAATCGAATGAAAACTATTGATAGTTAAAATCACTCAATAGTGTCCATCACTAGTGTAAATAAACTTAATTACTGACATAAAAGGGCAAGCAAAGCTATTCACTAGGCGCATCATTCTGAAAAGCGCCACAAGAACAAAACAAGCGCAGAACATAGTTCACATATATATAATTGAAAACATCCATATTAGAGGAATGCCAGCGGGGCCTTTATGTAACTGGTATACTCCAACATTTTTAGGTCATAAATTTAATAAATTCGATATTAAATAAATAAACCATCAATTGGGTACTTTTATATTAAATAAGATAAAACAGTATTAAAAAGGAAAACAATGAATATGATTTATTCATGACCATAATGAGTAAACACAGAAATAATGAAATGAGACATAAAAAGGTCATGGACATTAAAAAATCTAATACATTGTGTATGAGATTACAGGTTTGAATAGATATTGATTTAAATTGAACTACTTAAACTCATTAAAGGAATATAAAAATATAATAGCAAAAACATGGTTGGCAAACAAACACAATATTCTGTTTAGCCTAATCTATAAAATAGTTTTGGCTTTAGGCTGAGATACAGACAGACAGAGAGACAAATGGACTAATGAAAAATACTTTTTAGGTTTCAGGGGGTCATTAAATGTTGAGATTTGTGATTGATTTTTTTGAAGCTCTCAATACTTCTTTCTCTGAAGAGCCGAGAGAAAGTCAAAATGAAGAGAAGAAAACCTAAATATTAATTACATACACGAATCTCTATTAAAAATACATATTTAGGAAGCTTTGCTTGTGAGATAACATAATATAATAGATCATAAATGAAGCAGATCTATTATGAATAAGGTCAACTATTTATATGCATAAAAACTGTAAGGAACACAATTTGTAGTTAGAAGAATATCAATGCTATAACAAAACGCAACATCAATCAAAAAAGTTGAGGAAATAAGAAAATAAGAAAGTTATAAGGAATATATATATATAAGATAGCAATACTTTTTAGGCCATGTAATTAATTCACAATAAATGAACGTTTGCTTAATTTTTCAAAATTGTAATGTCCCTGATTTGACCCTAAGGAATATTTGAAAGCATTGACAATATTCTCCTCTTAATGTCGCGGAATAATAATAACTATTACGTAAGATAATAATAGGCGCACATCGTGGACTCATTCATAGCAATAGACTTGGAAACATAGTAACATTACAATTGGCGTCCAAGTAAAGGTGCCCGTTACGGGAGTGTTATAAATTGGCATCACAACGAGGGGCGCAACAAATTGGTGCCCAAACCGGGGGCCACATATATAATGTTACAATTGTCGTCCCAACTTGGGGCAAGTGTCGAAGGATGTTACAATTAGCATCCCAAGGGGCACGTTATGACAGCATCATAACATATGGCAGCACACCGAGGGACCCGTTATTGGATGGTTACAAAATATAGGCTTTCTTAAATGGTCTTTGTATTGTTCAAGTACTATATACACTTCACACACCGTAACTACAATACAGCAACAAAACTTCAAAGATGAATATAAGTGGCTTGATATTAGGAAACAACTTAAATTTGCAAATATGTTTCTATAATTATTACAAGTTTACATTTATATTATATTGCCTCATAAAATGATAAGAAGTTTTCCTTATAGATATATATTTATATTAGTTTGTAATTATTTGTTTGATTTAATATTGGCCCCTTTAGACTAGGAATTGTAACAATAATTCAAATAAACCTAATATTTTCCTTGGGTCGTCTAATTTTTCTTAACAAATAATAATAAATGAGAGGAGAAAGGGATGTTTCAACTCACTTTATAATAGGGAATAGTTGATCAGCGACCAACATGATGGTGCGCACTACAAGTTGCCAACTGATAGCACCAAAAAAGAGCATCAGTAATGGCAGTTTGCAAAAGTCACATCGAAAACAATCTGTCAGCTGAATCTCAGAAAACCAACATTAAAGTAACATCTCCTGACATGGGGAGGGCTCAAACTCATTAAAAAAAAAAATTTGAAAAGGAAATAGTTTTTAGACTCAAGTAATCTCTTAAGTACAAGTTAGTACCAACTCTGATTTAATGTGTTTGTTAATATAACATAGTTTAGAAAGAAAAGTAATACAACCTTTTTGAACCTTTCTGTCCACTTTACTTCAAACCCTTTTTATAAATATAATTTGCAGACTTTTGATTTAAACATTTAAAAGTAGAACACTAATATAAGAACAATTTTAAATATATAATAGAACAAGTGTAACTTAGTATCATAGGCATTTTTGTTCATTGAAGCTATCAATTTATTTTTTGTGAGCATATACAATATTAACAATATAATAATATTAACATTGTACTAATATAACATTAGTTTTTTAAACTATATATATAACCAAGTTAGACATGTGTTGTCGTGTAAATGTAGACATATATATATTTTTTTTTACATAAATTGTTTTAAGTTGTACTTAAGTGAGCTTTGAATTATTTGTGCTTCACCTACTTGTTGCAATTAAGATATCACAGGTGGTTTGGCCAACCATTTAAGGCAGACAACCCCAAGAAATTTTGCCCAGAGCACTTGGCTTGTTTTTACAGAACAATGTTTCCCAAATGTTTGCCAGTTATGTACTCCTTTGAGGACGCAGTCTAATCAACTTACTCCTTACGGCTATTAATAAAAAGAAAAAAGACAAATATCTTATACCTGTTAAAGTATTAACAGCTGTTCCCAATTTTAATAAAGCCTTAGTGGTAAGATAAGATTTTTGTGACAAAAGGAAAGAAAGTCTTATAAAAGCCCACAATATCATGTCAAGATCTATGTTAGTTTGTTTATTAGACTTAATATATTAAAAAAATGCTATGATTAATAAAACTTGGTGGTATGCCTCGTAGAAGCCCTTTGTGTATTCCTGATACACTTACCACAGTTTGGTAAACATCACTATATATCATTGGTAGACTTTTGAGATGGGCTGATAGTCAGAAAACGCTCAGACCGAATAATAAGTGTAGTTTCCTTGTTACAAGTAAGCTTTCCCAAGTGGGCTTTGATGTGTACCTTCACTTTCGGCCATATTTAAAAGCTACTTGATCCAGATATGCTTTGATTAAAGTTGGTCAACACCCGAATATACTCTGATCAGATGACCTCTGGGTTTATACACGATATGAATAGTGTCTGAACGTACTCTGACCGTGTTAACCTAGCCTAAGTATCTATGTCTTTAGTGAAAGATAACATATTTAATATTTGAAAGAAAAAAAAGTAATAAACAATTGCACCACCATTAATACAACAAAATTGTGAAAGCTATATATAAATATATAGGCTATGTTAATCAACAACAAGAGAGTAAAAATACTATAAAATTTTATCAATGCATAACAGGAAGACACCTGAATATATTATCTAATACAAAAAGATCTAGCCATATAACAGCTAAACAAACTAGGCATTTAAAGTTTTTCCAATTAAAAAAAAAACAAGCATATAATTATTTAATCAATAAATGTATTGGACTCCAAGGTTTTACAGTTGGTAATACCAAAAGTTCTAATACAAGTGTACATTCATGTCCTCACACTTGACATAGCACGATGTCATTAACACTAGTTGATAATAATAATACAGTAAAAATGCTATAAATGTTTTGACAGGAAACACACAGACACACACACACACACACACACAAAACTTATTTTCTCTTTAGATTTGGTTTTAAAATAATTGTGTTTATCATATTAACATAAAATATATAATTATATATTAGTGCAATAATTGTACTTTTAAAAGATTATTTTGTGGAACAGTTTCCTTAAACTGATTAAAGAAACTGTTTCACCAACATTTAAACATCATTATATTTGAAACTTCAACTTTTCCTAGATAAACAAATATGAATAAAGACTGAAATACTTGCATTAAATTATTCCTACACAGATCAAAATTATGTTTTGAGATACAAATAATAATTGTGACAAAAGAGATGAGCCCTACGAGTGAAACAGGAAGGAATCTTTCATCACACCTTTCAAGAAATCAGTAGTTTCAGATCACAAAAATATTGTTATTTTTCCTTATTCCTTTCATATTAGAGACAACTTCTTAACCGTATATTTTAACACCTCTGCAACAACTAATAAACTTTTAAACATTGCTAACAACCAAAACTATACATGTTTCCTTGACATTAAAACATATACATTAAAAGGTTTACAAACGTTGATCTAATTTGTGAATATAATTACCACATATCTATTCCAATCGATCCCAAAAAAATGTGGCATAATTTATGTTTTATATATATCTTTAACATACGTGTCTTCACTCCTTGGCAATGGTTTTTTTAGCACCACAAAAGTCACTAGAAAGTGTTTAATTCAATATACATTTAACTAAAAGTATTTATTTATCACCATATATTCACTATGATAAATAAATAAAAAATCTTTACATGTTAGAAAGACAAAGTTTTGGTTAGAGATGGACTAAATGCATTTTTTATAATCCAAATCATAGAAAATATGCTAAGAGGTTAACTTTTACCAAAATGATATTTAAAAACAAAAATTCTTTCTGATTTTATCATAATCAGTGCACAAATTTTAATACCATTCAGCCATTTCTGTTGAATAATATCAATGTTATGGCTCGCTTGTGTTCTAGAAGTTATTACCCACTCATCACTGTTAATGTCTTTTATTGACAGTTTTCTTCTGTTATTTATCAAACTTGGTGGTTGTGATGGGGAGGGGGCTATTTTACCACTTGTTGAGAGACAAACAAGTTGGGGAAGCGCATGACTTATTGTGCTCTGTCTATCAACAGTTATTTGTTAGGTTCAGCAAGTGAAAGAGCTTGAAATACATAGAGAAGGACAGAGTTACATTCTACTATCTTTTGGGGTGTGGAAATGAGAGGAAGGGGCGAAGAAAATAGCTTGGCCAAGGTCAACCATTTATGAAGGATCAGCATGTTTGTTATTGGTGAACCAAACAGGGAGTAGAGTATAAAGAGTGCTAAACAATCACCTTTGAGGGGGTCGAACCTAGAGATAACCTTTAAGAAAAGTAACTTTTAAGAGCTTTCAAACCTAGATAATATTTTGCAGTTCCATAATTAAATATAAAACACCCATTTTATTAGTTGTACTCCTTGATATTAATTCAAAATTTTGTTTTGATTTGATAAAAAATGCTATTAGCACACACTTCTATTTATTTTATGTTATTTTTAGCACGCGTCTTATTACTTGTTTGTACTGATTACTCTAGTGTGTTAGGAATGAGTAAGATTGAATTTAGAGGTGGGCCTACATTTGCGTGGATAGTGGGCAGCCATTTAGGAATAATCACCCTTAGTATACCGGGCCAGGATCAAACTAAATATCCCCATCATCGGCAGTCTAGACCATGCAGCCACCGAAGCTGGATTTAATATTAAAACTTTAACAAGTATTCATATTAGTTAAGAAATCCAAATATTTTAAATCTAAGATTATTCTAAAGAGTAATTTTAAAATTTCCTGTCCCCGTCCCGAATCCCAATATTATGACTCATTCCCGTCCTGTAATAAAAAAGTCATTCCCGTCCATCCCTAATGTCCATTTATTAATACTAAAACATAAGGTTTTTCATCACACAGTTGTCAAACAGACAATACAATGAGAAATTAAAATGAACTTTTATAGTTTTATGGTTGTGAACTCCACATTCCCAGGAAAGCACTGCAGTTAAGATGGAAATGTTTTTGTGGGAAGGAGTCCGGTATTTGTATCAGGACTATGGAGTCGAAGTTTGAAGCAATTTTGGGTGGAGTCGGAGTCGGTAGAAAGGTTCCAACCCCGACTCAAAGAACTAATCTGATAATCAATGTGTCAGTGATGAGATGTCTTGTACTACCATGTTAATAGTCAGCATTTTAATGTTTATTAATTAGTTATCATTTTACCATAATTTTTTTTTATTATGAATTAATCTATTTTTTAATGTGTGTCATGGGCAGACTCCGCATTATAATTATTATTATTAATATAAATTTGCAATTAATAAAGGAGTCCGAGTCAGAGTCGAACAGGAGAAAAAGTAGAAGAGTCAAAGTCGTAGGTTTAGCCTACCGACTCCGCAGCCCTGATTTGCATATAATTAATATCAATGTTTAAATAAATGCAAGCGTTAATTTGCTAAAGGTGTTTCATTTTATCTAAATCTATTTAAGTTTTAACTTATTTGATATATTTATGAGCATTCTTTCAGTGTTTTCTTTTAAATATCTAGGTTATTTTTTGTATAATCTTTTTTTTACCATTTTTAAATGTCATTATATTGGTAATTTTCTTCATCAAAATCCAGAAGCTGGCTATAATACCTTTATTAATACAGTAATATAATTGATGTCTGGTTGTTAAGTATGTTCAATAATTATGTTGGCCTAAGCCACCAAAAAGAATAATATCTTTTTAACAAATTTTGAAATATTTTAATTCCAATCTCAAATCTAGGGCCACAACCAATAAGTCATTTTTTTAAATTAATTTTGAAAATCTCTATTTTTGTAAGATATTTTTATATTACCTGTTACCCATTGCTAAGGAGTGAAGAGAAAGTTAATTGCATGGTAATGTATAACCACTTTAGTATTTTATAAAGATTACAAACACTTAAAGAACAAAGCCAGCACAGACAAACCAATATAAGGCAGATTCTTGTCTAGACACTAGACTTATTTCTTCCAAAATCGTAACTATACCTTCCGTTACAATGTAAAATGTGATGTAAAAAATAGTTTAGGAATATATGTACTACTTTAAGGGAACATTAATACATGCATACTAATTGCTAGTAAACTAAGCTTAAAGAAGAGAAGATCATCTGGCACAATATTACACAAAGACTTGGCAGATTTTTCACAACACTAAATATTTACTGTTTGTTTATAACACACTTTAATTCACATTTATATTTTAATAAATAAAATGATAGAATATTAGGAAAATGGTAGAGCACAAATAAAAGTGAAAACACTTAACACATATTTACACATACATCAATATTTCCCGAGGAAGATGTTATAATAGCATCGAAATATTTATGTGTGTGTAAATATGAGGGTGCATCGCAAGCCGCTTGGATTTCAGGCAGCTTTGGACAGGAATGAAGATGCTGAATGTCTAAATGAGGAAGACGTGGAGAAGTCAATAGAAGTAAACCAAAGCTTGAGTGACCTTTAACCCCCCCCCCCCTCCAAATAGAAATATAATAATCCAAAGTGTTGAGACGTGGATTCAAGGACCTTGGTCATCAAATTAAATGGAGTTTAGGCCTCAGGGTATTTTTTTATTACTTCTATTAAAGGTTTTAATTTTACCTGTTCAATAAATTTAAACTCATTGTATACCAGTGTAAACTGTCAATTATTTCACAATATTAATTTACACCACTATGTTAATAACTATAAGCAATTTATAAATTGCATGAATTTTTAATTATTTTATCATGCGTCTTACTACCTGTTGAGGCTATAGGCAAAACTGCATGAGAAAAACTATGATTATTCTTGTGACAAATGAAAAAAAAAGTGCCAAATCTTATGTAAGAGTGGGGCAAGCATTTGCTTATTTTTGCTTACAAGGGGGGGGGGTTAAAAATGGCCAAAAATGTGCTTACGTAACATCATTGGGAAGTTTGTTATTTCCTATTATTGTGGCTTCTAATTATGTTCTCTTCAAAATTTAAACAAAATAGATTCTGGACTGTAATTATTTCATGAATTAAAACAAAGAAATGGACCACAAATATGGGATTAACTGGGTGGGAAAAAAAATCACCCTTAAAATTTAAGATCAAGTAGTGATTCTAACTTTTAATATAGTTTAAATTAAAACATAATTTTTTGTTTGATTATTCCCAAATGGTATTTAATAATAAGACCTTCAATTTACTTATTTTTAATACCATTCATTAACTATTTTTGTCTTGGGTAAGAAAAAGTCTATATTTAATTTATATTTTTACATGGCAACAAATATAATATAATAATAGTGAGAATTTAAAATCAGAAATGCCACAAAGTATCTTCTATTATCCTTTTTTATGGGTCTTTTTGCCAAGTATGAATCTAAATCAACCTAAATGGTCAGATACATTTTACACACAAGTCAGATGAAAAAATAAAGCCTTGATTAGTCATTTAATTGATCACAATGTTGACTAATGAGAGCTTTTAATGTCAATTTACTATAGAATAAACCTGAATTTATCTTTACATTCAATATAACTAAATTTATTAGATTCAGTATGTATATGATTATATAAATGAGATTTAGGGTGTCCAGCAAAAAATATGTTTTACAAATCCCTGTTTTTTCCACATTTTTCAGTCTAAATACAGTTTTAATTGGCTGATTTTTAACCAGCAAATATTATATTCAAAAATATGTTTTTAAATACCATCTAATGTATTTGCCTGCAGGCCATACAAATTAATAAAAATATCCCAGCAGTCACAAATCAAACTGCAGTTTTTTTTAAATATCACTTCAAATATTAATCAGACTAATGTCAATTAAACTTTAAATTCAGCCTTTCAAAATTCTAGAGAAGCTATGTTTACAAATTCCTAAACATGTACTGACCTAGGCAGTTACCCGATTTTTCCCTGTTTTACAAAACACTGGACACCCTGGAATTTTAAGCTTGAGTTTTATTTAGCTCACTTATGAAATCAAAGCTAAAAGACATTTCTTGTAGTCTCCGGATGTGTCACCCTGAAACAATTTACAGAACTGTAAAACTATAGGAACACACTAACAGATGGACATTTGTCAAATCTTTATAAAACAATAATTGTGTTTTGTAAACCCTTATAATAAACAAATGAAATAATAACAGGGTTGCCTCTATTATCTTACTACAAAGGCTCTTGTGTTTTTTTTCCAGATTTTTCGAATTTCAATTTTCCAGATAACTTAAGACTGCAGTATAGAGAAAATAAAAAAATATCTTCCACTAAATTGATTGTCTGAAGTTATTTAAATGATTGTTTAAAACAGGATGATTGGAGCTTTATAGGGAAATGTGTTTAGTGGCAAAGCAGTCCAATATTTCAGGAAGGCGATGATAAGACATGTGTTCAAATCAACAACATAGGTAAGGATGGGCCCTCGAATCCTTAAGGATATTAGATGTTTGAGACTCAAAGCTTTATGAATTTTATTTATTTTCGAGTGAAATTGATTTTTATAGCTCTAACACTGCGTAAGAGACCTGCTACGGAGAAGAGAAATGCCTTTGAAACCTAAGGAAGTATTGTACAGGGTGTACTTTATACCCATTGTCACATATGCAGCAGAAACATGGACAGTGAATGTAAGAGAGAATAGGAAAGTATGTTAACTGTCAAGAAGGGAAACAAGATTAGGAATGAAGTTATCCAGAAAAGAGTTGGGTAGAGGGAGTATATGAGATAATAGAGGAAGCAAAACTTAGATGGTATGGGCATATAATGAGGACAAAAAAGATAGGACGCCAAAGAAAATGTTGGAAGTGAAGTATGTGGGAAAAAAACTGCAATGGAGGCCAAGAAAAAGATGGGATGGGCAGATAACAGAAAAGTGTTCAAGTCAGAGGGGAAGAATGGAAGAGATTAAAGGAGGAAGAGTGATGGAAAGAATAGTGGAAGATGGTGGCATTTTACTAAACTGACCCGAACAGAGGCTGAAAACAGTTGATGATGATGAATACGGTTTATTGGTGGTTAATAATCTGTTATAATTATAGAATAAATTAAGCAACCAGGGCCCAAACCAGTAATTTAACATTTAAGGAATGTTATAGTGAATGGTTTAAATAATAATATTGACATTGAGTTAATACTTGTATTTTCTATAACATGTATATTTCTTATGTTCATAATAATTATCCAAAGACTCTAATTAGAAATTGAGAGTCAAAGATAAATTGGAGATTTGGATTTGTGAAATAGTGGATTCGAGCCAACTCTGATCCTTAGTTCTTTAATTAACATTGATACAAAAGCCCAATATTCAAAGCCTGTATTTAAATGAGCCCAATTCACAAATATTCTAGTTTTTGTATTAGGGTTTGTGAAATTCCTGGTATTTTACCTTTTCATAACCAAGAAATCCCCTGCAATTTTCTTGTTCTTTCAGTTTCCAAGGTGTGTGGCAAACTTGATTTATACAAAGTGAATAGTACTGATCTAAAAAGAATTCCTATCCAAGAAATGTTAGCTTGTTTTCCATTTAAATAGTTGTTTTTAATTGGAGACTTTTTCTAAGTTGCATTAAAAGACTAACAGTTAATGAGATCATAAGTTACATAGGGCACACATATGAAAGAAATTGTATTTGTTTTTTATATGCAATATTTTTTCTATTGCTATGGAAAAAAGTAAAAATTATTAGAATTAATTTTTATTATTGATCTAATATGATTTGATATTACTTACATAAAAAGAGTCTCTATACAGGGTTCCTACAGTATTTGTAAAAAAATTCTCCCTGACTTTTCTCTGACTTTCCCTGACCAATTTCTCATAAAATTTCTACTATAACTTTATGATACTATACATGTGAAAATATTAATTTAAATACATTTATTTCGACCTCCTCCTCCCCTACAGCCGACCTTGCCTCACCTCTCATGGAAGAATAAGAAAGCAGACGTCTTGCCAATCATTTCAGGGAAAATGATGAAAAAATAATTAAATATGTCTAAAACCTATCAAAACGTTGTAACAAACTTGATTCACTTTGGTATCATGTGCAGAAATACGTACTAAATAACAGGCCACTAAGAACATATAAAAAGATTGGTATCATTACAGTCTTATTTTATCTAAACTGTACATATCCTGAACTGAATAGCTCACAACAGGAGCAACTGTGTCTGCTTTTCATATTATTCATGTCTCAAGTCAATTTTCTTTTATTAAAATGATCAAAAGTCATACAATAAGATACTATGCTATATTTAATAAAGTGAAGCTTCTTTCTTCTTCTTCTTCTCCACTTCTATTGCTTCTCGTTTCTCTTCAGTTATCATTAATTTTTTTCTTTTTCCTTTTAAATCTTTAACTTGTATATCTAATTTCCTCTTTTTTGCCTTCTTCTTGTCGTCTTTACTTCTTTCCTGCTTCTTCATCTCCAAATATTCATGATAGCGTTTCCGAGCACCTCTCACATAATCCAATATCTGTTTGCTAATGTGCATTTTTTTAATCCCTCCTGCTTCTTGTATCTCATCATGAATGTGACACTGTGCAGTGACTGTTTTTTCATGCATATTTTCAACCAGTAAAGATTTATTGACTGAAAAACCACCTTCAACAGTTGCATTCCCATTCGACAAGACAAATCTTTATTACTTCCCAAAGATGTTTGTAGTTTGCATCTCCTATTAGAAAGCTACCATAAATAGTGTCAAGTCCTACTTCATCACTAAACTGATCACAAGGATGAAATATTTCTTGAAGCTGAGATTTTTTGAGGTTGCAAAAATGCAAGTATTCTTTCTTGGCATTTTCAGCCAGAACATCATTTAAGATGTTGGCATGGTTGAGTTCCTCCAAAAGAAAAGAAAATCTCTTCTGGCCCAGTTGAGGTGAATGTTGAATAGCACAAGGATCCAATGAAGACAAACCTCTCACAGCTTTCTGTTTTAAGGGACTTCTTTCTTGTAGTTTTGCAATCATGGTGGTTAACATACTGCAGCACTCATGTCTAAATTCTAGTTTTTGTCTTTCTGTTACTGTGATTGCAGTTTCTCCTAACAAATGTTTTGTTGTAAATCCTACATCAATATTTTTGTTAAGGATCAAATTTTCTGATTTTTTTGTGTCGATAGACAGTAACTTTGGACCCATGCACTTAAACAGATCATGTTTCACTCAACGATTCATAAGATATCTTACAAGTTTCTCTACAGCTTCAAAAAGATATGGAGTAATTGGTTTTGATGTCTGGAACCGTTGCAGGAAAGGCTGACATTCATCTGCAATTGTCTTGCAGGAAGCTAGTTTACACTTTAGGAATGGATCACAGGCTGCTCTTTTCAGTGTTTCTACAGGTTTTGTTTTAGGAAGTTTTGCTTCTTTGAGAAACTTAACATGGTCCCCAATTTTTAATGCCCTTTGAAAGCACTTTGCATTATCTAACCACCGTACACCACAGAACTTCAATGGAAAAGATGCACATCCTGTCAACTGGGTAAACAATGCTCGACGAGCTGGAGAGTCAGTGAACAGGTAGTACATGTGATGCAATAAGCTACTTATATCCCAATCAACATACTCCACTCCTGTTCTCAAGGAACCATGAACAACATGAAGCCCACATGTTCCCAGAGTTAGCAAACTACATACTTCATTGTCTGTGCAGATTCGATGTGTTCCTGAAGAAGCAGATAAGCAGAAGTGGAAGGCGATACCATGGTGGAACGACATGTTTAAGGAATCAGTGGAGGAGTTTTAAGAATAGGAAAGAGAGTAAGAGTATAGGGAAAAGAAAAGAAAATTGTATGTGCTTGTTCTTATTGTTTTTGCAAGCCTGTCATTTTGTGCTATGTTTATTTGATTACTCACCAATGTTTTGGGGTGAACTCTTAAAGAAAGCATGTTTAATTCTATGAATAACTTTTTTTAAATTTAAGTAGGCCTAATAATTTCAAATAGACTCAAATAAATTATACATGAAAATTTTAAATGGACTTAACAACTTAAAAAACTCACAAATTTTGAGTTCTGGAAAACTTTTGAAAAGAGTACAAGCAGCTATTAAAACTCAATTTGAACTAAAATTTTCAAGAACTTGCACGTCCTTTAATATTTTATATTTCCTTGTCAGGCAAATAATAGCTTGTCCCTCTTATTAGCCCATATTTATTACTTCCCATTATGATAAATAAATAATATTACTATGGAAAACAAAGGCAAAAGAAATAAAGAGCTAGGTAGTGGCAGAAAACAACTTACCGAAATGAAATCCTCCAACGTCTTCCCGTACTTTGTCTGGAAAGCTTGCTTAATGTCCACC
This sequence comes from Timema cristinae, assembly GCA_039000515.1. Taxonomy (NCBI): domain Eukaryota; kingdom Metazoa; phylum Arthropoda; class Insecta; order Phasmatodea; family Timematidae; genus Timema; species Timema cristinae. The sequence goes on from JBCFYV010011172.1 coordinate 123,488,267, forward strand.
ATGTCAACTTCACTACGGGCGACTACAATCCTGATGAGAGTTCTGTCGCTTGTTCCCATCCCTGCCATGCTGTCATAAAGACGTTCCGCATAGAACAAAGCTTTGTTGCGGACAGACTTCACTGGAAGTTAGAAATAATGTGTCAGAGATGGATTGAACCCACTTGTTCTAAAATTTGAATCATTTTACCTACAATATTGAATCTTAAATCCAGATAATAGAAAACAAAATAAAATATTCCATAATGGTATGAGTCTTTTTATTGTGATTTTATCAACATTAGCTAATAAATTAATGGTCTGAGGTCTTGTTTAATTTAGTTTGACTATAACGTTTGTAAATATAATACCCTAAATAAAAAATGCATATAAAATGTTAAAGGTATATTTTAACAATTCTTTTATTAGATTTTTTTAGCCCACTAATCAACTTGGCTTCAGAGGTTTGAAGGGCTCCTCTAGTGTATATAATTTTTGGTGACACTAGATTAAGTGCACTTACCTAGTCCATAAAATAGATTTTATTGAAACATACTAATTGATGCTATTTATGCATAATAATATTTATGGTTTTGACAAGAGAAACATATATTTCTTGCACTTTTTCTTTTAAAGTTATATGTATTATTAGTCCAACACATTGCAAAATAAATTATATATAAGAAATTAACCGCAAGATAATTTATCCTCTCAGTCTTAATTTAGAATTAAACGTTGGAAATAAGATAGAAGGTTAAGTAACACATACACACCTACCAGAAAAATGTAGGCCTCAACGTTCTGAATTAAAAACACAACCAAAAACATAATTATGAACTCTTTTCCACTGAAAGAGGTATCCTGAAAATTTCATAATTATGTGTTTTATTGTGGCCCAATTTTATGGTATGTGTGTAGGCATTGCCCTTCTATCGTCTTTTTAGTGTTTAATGTAAAACAGTCGTTTGGAGTCATTTTTCCTTAGTTGATAATATAATTTAGGTCAAACAAAACTTAACTAAGTACAGTATAAAAATTATAAGCAACATACCAATAGCACGTAGTCCGGTCTCTATATCACCAGAAAATTCATTCTTGATAGCTTTCTCGAAATCATGGCCTGTCAAGCGTTCATATTCAATAAAAATTTGTTGAAGCTGGGCATAGTTACGAGAACACAAGATGGCGTTAAATATAGACTCATCTGTTCCAAAACGCAGTTCACCTGTGAGAGAGAAAGGGAGAGTGATAAAAAAAGTAAATTTTACAAAGTAATAAGAAGGTAGGTATTATGCACCATCAATCTTTAAGCTAAGGAAGTATTTCTCTTTAAAGAAAAAATAGTTTCACTTTTAGGGCATGTTTTGTTATAAATGGTAATGTAAGGTGCGTTCCTTTAATTGTGCTTTTTCCCTTTTATGAATTTATATCCTTCTTTCTTGTACCTTCTTCCATATACAAGAGTCATCCAGAAAGTAAAGTTAAGTAGAATTTTTTTGTTTTGAAGTTGCCACACCTGGCATGTAGGGGGGATCCTAATGGTCAGTTTGTTTGGTCCCGCGTGTTTGTCGGCCATTTTGTTCAGTCACAGTAAATTCTTCCGATGGAGAGGTCGTCGCGTACTCCCGCCACCTCCTGTCCGTGGGGTCTTCCATTTTTTAACTTTGCAGAACAATAGTGCCGCGAAAATCCATCGGAAGCTCGTGGAAGTTTATGGTAGAGATGTGACGAGTCGACAACATGTCAAGAAGTGGGTTAGGTTGTTCAGAGAAGGCCGTACTGATACTCACGACGAGGTAAGGAGTGGGAGACCATCGGTGATTTCTTACGAATTTGTGCAAAAAATTGAAAACAAGTGTGAAATGACCGTCATGTGACGCTCGACGACCTTCACAAGAAATTTCCTGACATTTCTCGAAGTCTCCTTGGTGATATTGTGTCGGAAAAACTTTGTTACAAGAAGTTGTGTGCGAGATGGGTGCCCAGAATGCTAACACAGGGCACCATCAAAATTGTGTGACCGCCGCGAGTGACTTTTTGGATTATTTTGCACAAATGGGAGAAGCTTTTCTGGACTCGTGAAGGGGTATGAGACGTGGGTGTGTCACTACAACCCATAATCCAAAAGACAATCACTTCAGTGGCGTCATTCATCTTCCCCAGCCACCAAAAAGTTCAAGACTATCCATTCAGCCGGAAAAGTCATGGCATCTGTTTTTTGGGACTCTAAGGGGGTCCTTTTGGTGGATTTTATGCCTAAAGGGACTACCATTAATACAGAGGCTTACTGCAATACCCTAAAAAAAAACTCAGAAGAACCATTCAGAACCGCAGAAGGGGAATACTGACCCGAGGAGTCAGCCTCCTGCATGACAACGCCAGGCCCCACACCACGCAAGTTTCACAGGAGCTGCTGACATCGTTTGGATGGGATATTGTCACCCACTCCCCCTATTCACCCAACTTGTCTTCGGACTGTCACCTTTTCACTAAACTAAAGGCGTTTTTGGGTGGGAAACGTTTTTCCAACAATCAGAAGGTCGAGTAAGCTGCGAAGAAGTGGCTTAAAGAGCTGGTGGCGGAGGTATATGATACTGGCATACAAAAGCTGGTGCCTAGACTACAGAAGATATGTCTCGATCTCAACAGTGATTATGTTGAAAAATAGTTTAATATATTTGTGAAGTATCCTGTGAATTTCAATTAAATACAAGCATTTTTCGATCTTACATAAATGTTGTAACCTTACTGGATGACCCTCGTACTATCACATAGCCAAGAAATTAAGATATACCTCAATGACATACAAATCCAATATCTAGCACATCAAATTACAAGGTACATATTTAAAATGATTCAAAAATGAGGTGGCCCAATGGCTAGATAATTTTAACATATTTAGTACATATTTAGTTAAGTATATATTTTACCAATAGCCAATTAGAAAAATCCAAACACTACTGTTTAGTTTTGTTTAGCAATTCTTATGGAAGAGAGCCAAATTTCCTGTAAATAATTCCATTTTCACTAATCAAACACAAACAATTATTATTTAATACTAGGCCCATGCAAAGTTGAGTATTTATTAAAATATATAATACAAAGTGTTAATAAAATGTACAAAATACTCGCCAAGTTAAATAAAAATCTGAACTTTATTTCCAAATTAGTTTGCACACATAACAGCTTTTTTCATATAAAATAATACTTAGCACCACGTCTTACTACCCGTTTGGGTTATACACTTAAGTACTAATTAAGCTAATGGGTTTGAAGTTGGGAAAGTTGAATACATAGGAAGTGAACCCGCATTTGTGTGGAGGTAGAGTAGAAAACCATTTAGGAAAAACCACCTCAAGTTCACCCGAGTGAGATTCAAATTTCAATCTCCCCATCCTCAACAGTCTAGCTCAACATGAAACAAGTGTGTTAGCTATGCCACCGAGGCAGGTTTCACATAAAAAAAAGATATATATACATATGTACATATGTGAACATTACAATGAAATGAGGAACAGAGTTAAGAATTTACAAATCCACCACAGGAAACAAAACATAAGTACAACAGTGTGATGCGAGGCACAGCAATCAAGCCATTGCCTGTTCAGTCATCTACTCGCTCCTGCAGAAAAGAGTACCTGATGTTCCCAGAAAATTATTCTGCAGTTTTAAATGTGAACTTTGGAATTTGAATATTTCTTATTTGGCATGTAGGCCACAACCTTCTACACCCCCTCCCCTCTTTTCCAATGTAAATGTATCAAATGAAAGGTTACCTGCGCGTAGCAACTGTTGAGCATCATGAGTGGCGGATGCTGGGTCCACAGAGTAGCTCTCATCACGGTTTGCCTGTATTTAAATACAAGTGTCCTTTATAGTGCAGATACATAATTTTCAATAAAAAGGGATATGTAAGACAGTAAAAAAGAAAGTGAGATGGCCTAAAATAACTTTTACTAAAATCTGGATATTTAAACAGAATGTTTATTTAACTTAAAGAGTCCCAAATATCTAATGAGAATTCGAATCTTAGAAGAGAGCATAAGAGGTTATTTAACTTTCCTGAATTTTGTATTCATCCTGAAATCGGATGTTCAAATTAGGTGGTAAATTAATAATAGGATTTTCATGTTGTTTTCATTGTGTCTTAGTACTTTTTTAGGTTGTCTGTATACCCACAGAATGAACCATATAGGAAAAACTATGCTTGGTATTCCTATCAGGATTCAAACCTAATTTCCTCATCAGAAATTCAGCTTTATTATCAAATTTAGATTAAAGGACTCAACAGACCCACACCTAAAAAATGTTACTCTATTTTGTTCATGTTTACCTAAACTACTAAACTTACAGTGCAAAGCGACACAAGAAGACGCTTGAAGCTGCCAGAAGTATCTCCAGCCAAGTCTTCTTCAAATGAGTTGCGGTAAACTACAAAAACACAATGAAAAATTCAAAGAAAATTAATACAAGTATGTAATTTAATGTTTTACATATTTTAAACGCACATGTTATGAAAAGAGGTTTTATCATTTTAAGGTTTAGTACAGAAAATAACACACACACTTGAACTGGGAGGACAAAGGTTTTATTCCGATTGATTGCACTAGTTTTTAAAGACTTTCTTTAATGTTGGTAGTTTCAAAGGGTATGCTGATTTGTTGATTATGAATATTTTAGGATCGAATAGTGAAAATTTTGAATTAAATGCAAAGAATTTCAAATTTAAACAGCTTATAAAATCTTGGCACAACTTGGTATTACTTACTGGTCTACATTTTTTTAATACGATCGGCAATTTTTTTCAATAAAATCACATGAAATATATTCTCACTGAAATTTAAAACTTTCAGTGCACACAAACAAGTCATGTTAAAAAGTAAAGTTATGAATAAAAAGATCCTTTCTATGTTGTTATGAATTATAATCAATGGTAATTACTAAAGTTTACGAATTTCAAGTTTATTATTAATAAGCATCATAAGTGTCAAAACAAAGTCCAATTCAAAATTAGAAAATATACAAATATTTTTCAAATCTTGAATCAGATATTTTCCTGACTCCTTGATATTCTTAATTATTTAAGGGTACTATTCCTAAAAATAAGTATGAGTAAAACCATTAATTAAAATAAAACATTTAAAAATAGTAGTGAGATTTTTAAATGTTACTCACTGTTTTCATAAGCAGCTCGAATGATTCTTAGTTCATTGTTGGTCATGGTGCACAACACTTCAATGAGTGTCTCTTCATCTGTTCCGATCCCACTCAGAGCATCATGGATCTCGTTTGCATAAAACTGAGGTAAAGGTGTCATCATGGCCACAACTAAGTCCTCAAAATGGCCACTCAACTCACTCTTCAGATCTTTAATCAAGTCCTACCAAATAGACGTAAAATTATTATTTCAAAAGGTAAAGAGTTTCATTATTTTACTTTGTATGAAATACATGGTTAAATGTTGTAGACGACCTCATCATCATCTGTTTCCAGCCTGTGGCATCCATCCATCTTTCTCTATTCTTACACAGTTTTTCGTCCTTTAATAATTGCTTACATTCTTCTCCTCTAACTCGCATACTTTCTGCTCCTTCCATATCTTTCTTGGCCTCCCGTGAGGTCTTTTCCCACATACTTCATTTCCAAACGAAGGAGTGAAAAAGAGAAACATTAATAAGAGTTTTAAGAATAAACGAGCATGTATGACTCAGTGTTTGGATGTTGTTGATGTGAAAAGATTATGAAAATATAGAGAAGGGTGAAGAAAGTTTGCGAAGATAGATTAAGAAAGGAGTTGTGTTTTTAGCCATATGCACAGTATTTTACCTATCCCATAATGGAATGACGTATGTGTGTTTGTGTATGTGTGTGCAGGTAGGTAGTGTGTGTGTGTGTGTGTGTGTGTACAATAGATTTACCACTTCTCTGGCTCTACCCGACATCTAACTTAATAATTGTGTATTATTTCACTGGTACAAATACCGCCCAAACACGGGAAATTATCATCAACAAAATAGCATAATGTTATACAATGCTAGCTGTACTTTAATAAAAGTGAAAATAGACAATAATAATACTAATATGATAATATATATTACGTAAGTGCTTAAATGTTACAATTTTTCACAAAAATGTCATTGACTGTAACTTCTAAACTAGTTTGAACCACAAAATGAAACTCACAGATTTTATTGAATACCAGTAGAGGTATTCTTGGGGAAATATTAATTTATATCTGGTTCCACTTTGAAGAAATTTGACCTCTAAATCAGCAAATATTGAAAATTTTGAAACTTTGATGCAAAAAAAAAGGCAGAAAGGGAGTCAAACCCAGACTTTAATTTTCTATTGATGTAACCAAACACTACTAGCCAATTTTAATATTGTGGTTAAAACCCCTTGTCACTTAAAAGGCCATAAAAATTGTGATTATGCTCACAAATTTAGTATAGTTCAAGCTAATTTTGAGTCCAGGTTTATAAAATATTTAAAATCATTTATCTAGATTTTCAGAAATCCTATATTGTCTTCTTTATGTGTGCGGAAACCAGAACCTTCCATCTTTAATGGAAGGAGAACAGCCTTTTAGCAAAACCTCTGCAAAGCTCTGTTTTTGCCTGCTGCTGCGAAGTAAATTGAGCTTAGATCCAAGATGGTGGCAGATAAAAAAAATTGTTTTACACTACTCACAGATGGGGTTACCTATAATAAATAAATAACAAATATATAAAATGGTCAAGCAACCGCACCTAGGTGACTTCACATGGAATGACCCAGCTCTGGTTTAGAAAGTTGAGATTAATGGCAGGAGGGCTTGTTGACTTGTGCTGACCACATTACATCCTCTACCCGCAAAAGTTGGCACTAACATCGCTAAAGGTGGTGTTCGCTCGGTTTAAAACTAGCTTGCGGTTTTGCATCATGGAGTTTTTTGTTAATTTTTCTGCCTTCAATTTGTGAAACAATATTGTAATGGTTTTTGAAGAACTCTTTTCATTCACACCACCATCTCAATAAAAAATCGGGTATGTTTCTATGCGTTTTTGTGACTATTTGCTCAACTCACCTAGAAACTACAATATCCATGTTATGTATACTATATTTTTTTATCAATTAACAAAATGTTAAAAATGGAGAAATAATTGTTTGGTGTTGGTTTTTTGAGGCCTCAAGCCCAAGGCCCCAAGCAAGTGATTCGTGTGCCTGTGCGATGATCCACCACTGCCCTCCACACAAATGTGGTTTCATTTTGTCTAAGTTCTACTTTATTCACCCCTCCACCATTAATGTGTATAGCCGAGACAAGTAATAAGAAAGAGTGGAAAAGAAAACTCATTGAGAAGAGTATTTTCCCAATAAGATAATGTTCAAAACAATTCTTGAAAGATAGTTATATTAGTGGTGTTAAATAATACAAAGCTTAACTTCAGACATGGGAAGAAACTTTCTGCATACCTTTCCATACAATGTTTTGAATTCCCTTGCAATCTCCATTCTTTGTTGGTTGGTTCTGTAGGCCAATACACTGATAATGGCTTTCTCGTCAGTCCCAAAACCTTTCATTGCTTTGCGAAGAACCTCCGCATCTTGGCGAGGGTTAAAATTACCAGCAGGTTTCAGAGTGGGTGTACCCTGAAAATAACACAAGAGTTTTTACACTTTTCCATTAAATATTGATTAACAAATAGTTTAAATTATACTACAGTATATACAATTCCATAGTCTTAGCATATATTATAATGTGATAGAGGTGTTTGGTGTATTGAGAATTCTGGAGCTGACTTTAGCACTATAATTAATGAAATTTTATTTAAAACTTAAAATAAACTTAAATCTTTATTACAATCAATATAAAGTTAAACAAAGTGTCAATACAATTCCAAGAAACTTTAGATTCTTGTGTCACCAAGCATAGTGAGATCTGTAGCTCATTGCTTCCAGCCAGTGATAGAATTGTAACTTTGACAGCTGTCAGTGGTGTATCACATGTTTGGATGTCAAACTTTGTAGCCTTCTTATTTGTCTTTCAGGTTTCTCATTGTTCTGTCATCTCTCAAGAGATGTCTGTTTGCAGAAGGAGACATAGTCGCACTATAGAACTGACACCTTTTATATTGGCAATGTCCTGTGAGACATGAGTAACAGGGATGGTTTCCAATGGTTGTGTCATTATAAGAGAAATGAAGGCTTGCAAAATACAAAAATATTTATTTAAAGGTCAATATTGATAAAGTGTTTCTATCAAGGCCAGATTTATTTAGTCGATTATATATATGTTTGGTTGATTTTGTGTGTGTGAATGTATATGTATTTTATACATATATGGTTGATTTTGTATATTATATGGTAGATGTTGATTTTGTATATATATGTGTTGGTTGATTTTGTGTATATATGCCTATGTACTAATTACGCTTATGGGTTAGGGATGAGGGAGGTTAGGCTTGGAGAAAGTGTGCTCACATTAGTGTGGATGTGGAAAACTGTTAAGGAAAACCACCTTCTGTACACCCAACCAGGATCAAACCATAATCTCCCCATCATCGGCAGTTTAGCCTATAGCAAGAGTGACGCCTTAGACCACCAAAACGGGTTTATATATTTGGTTGTGAACTAAATTTTTACTAACAGTTTATTTAGCTACTAATTTTAGTTTAACGTTAACTATTTTTGTACTGTATATATAGTTACTAAAAATTAGATTCACAAAGATAAATAGTGTTAGTTATTTGTAATAGCAGCCATTTAATTCACTAAATGACAAAGATAAAAAATAAATGTTAAAGTTAGGATCAGACAAATGGTTTACACACACGCATGTGCACACACCCACCCACATGCACACACAACTTGCTCTAGATCTTTTAGTACAAACTACTGCTTGTGAATAGGAAATCAAGGTTTGGTTTCAAATGCTCAGTGTTTGATGGCAATGAAGCTGGACCCGAGAACTGCTATATCAAAGATCCTAACATTTTTCAGATAGAAATAAAATTCCATAAATACCTCTTTTCCCCCTCCCTTCACCCTTAAGTCAAAATCGCCAAGATTTGAACCTTGGCCCCCTACCCTTTAATCAAGTATATTGCAAGAATGACACAAAGGATCAAATGAAAATCAGAATGATCTGCATTTTGTTTAGCTCTGGATATATTTTAGGATATGAGATGCCACTGTGATATAAAAGAGTTTTTTTTTAATCAACACAAGATTCCACAAGTCAATTCTGCACTATACCTTGCAATAAACTTTAGTTGTGTTTAAATTTTAACAACATACATTGATTGTACTATATACTTAAACCATCAGTGATCATTTAAAAAAATTGTTTTGGTTTATTAGCTTTTAAAAAATGGTCATATTTATCAATTGCTGTATTTCACCATATAATTGTTGCCACCGCTTGATCGTCACAACTGGTTTTTTCAGTCTGAAAATTAAATTTATGAAATTTATAATTGTTTCATCACACAATTGTCACATGATAAGAGTCCTGTTTGTCCCATATATTTAAAAGATACAAAGAGGCACGCAGCTTACTCCTCTCTCCCTCATTTCCATGCACCACTAAAGGTCTAAGACTGTTGACCTTGAACGTATAATTGTCTTCTCGTGCATTGCGAGCCTAGAAGTCTCAGTGTATATACATTGTCAGTAGGTATTAATTTCTGAAAGTCGAGTCACGTGGTTTGTACCAAGGGAAATGGGTGTGTAGATGAAACTACCAAACATAAGTCACATGATATGTAAGACTCGTATCTTCCCGTGAAAGCTAAACTAGTGATCGTTGCAGGCAATACATTAATATGTTTTTAAAGCTTCACATAATGGTCATACCTAACTTTTTTCAATAACAATTAGACATAAAACATGTGATAATTATGTGCTGAAATATAATTAATTTTTTCACATTTTTATTATTATCCATTATATATCACTGAGCTTTCAAATCTCTTATCATGAAAAGGATTAAAGTTTTTATGTTATCTATCATGTTTATGAAATACATACTCTCTCTTCCAAACCATATTTTGAGATAAAATGTAATGTTTGCAATTTGAGGATTATATAAAATAATAATGTTGAGATACTTAATATTATACTATAAATCAGAAATATCTTGTATAATTCAACAAATATTGGTTTGTTAAGCATAAGAGGCACAATATTTTTTTCTCAAAATAATTTTAAAGTCAATATAATTAGACAATTGATAACTATTTCAATGTGCTCAATTGTGTATTGAGATATCTAGCACACCCTGTCTGGATGAGTAGGCCTATGCCCTTTTCCTTCCCCTTTCTCATGATATGATTGGATCTAATCACATTTTGTTGACTTAAGGCACTTTTAAGCAAAATTAAAATCTATCTTTATTTGACACTTTCAGTGCACATGCATCTATAACAGAGCTAATCAAAGCTACAAAGTCTTTAAATAAAGTAGGAAGTTTTTTTAGAACGGGTCTTACTGCCCATTCGGTTGCATGTTTATGTACTAACTACATTAATGGGTTAAGGATGAGGATGATTGAATTTAAATAAATGTATCCACACTTGCATGGACAGTGTGTGTAGGAAACTATTTAGAAAAAGTCACCTTAATACACCTGAGTGGGATCGAACCATAGTCTACCTGCCATCGGCAGTCTAATCCATTGTGAGAGCATGCATCCACCGAAGCAGGTAGAGTCAAATGTTAATATTTAATTAAATTCACCTGTGATCAAAAGATTGAGCAATCCAACTACATGTCTAAGGGTCAATGATTTGAGCCCAGGTGGTTTTTTATTCATTAGATAATTTTTTATATAAATTTGTATTTTTTTAAATACTGTATTAATATCCTGGTTTTATATTAGATTAACTCTTTTATCTGATGTTAGTTAAAAGAGTGTTGGTAACCTCATAATTAGATGATTACAAAAAGGATTTTATGAAATGAATAGTTCTACTATGCTACTCAATGAGAAAATGGTAAATGTACAACTAGGTCCTTACCAAGTTGTTTTTATCTATAGCAGTGGAACTTCCTGCAAATAGCACACGATAGTGAGATTTGATATAAAAACTAGTTCCGTTTGTTTTTTTATAGCTAAAAAACAGTTAACATGTCATGGCTACTAGTGCTTCACATTGTTAGACCTTTAATCGAGATTCCTACATGAGATTCCATCATCAATAATTAGAATATTTATGACAAAATATTTTTTGTAAAAGCTACTTCAACTGTCAGTAAGTTCCCTGATTTTTATTTCAGGATGATATTTGAGTGAGTACTCTAATGGTTGGTCCTAGTGTATAACACATCATTCTAACATTAGACCGGCTTACTCGCTTTGGTAGCCATAATGTTCTTAAGGTGCCACACTCACAATGGACTCTATAGACTGCCAATGACAGGGAGAGAGAGAGGTGCATATCTCAGTTGAGTGGGATTAAGGGTGGTTTTTCTTCAATGATTTTACACTCTCCCTACATGAAAACATGGGTAAAATTCTTCTAAATATAACCTTCCTCATCCCCAACCCATTAGTGTAATTAGTACATAAGTGTATGACCTGAATGGGTGGTAAGACGCAAAGCTAAAAAAATGAATGTACAGAGATTAGGATTTCAGGGTAATGAGGGTGTTTTTTCCTAAAATGTTTCCCATTTTCACTGCACAAATAAGGTAACACTCCCCCTAAATTCTACCTTCCTCATATCTACCCAATAAGAGTGAATATGTATATAGCCCAGACTAGGGATCTGAAAAAAAGTATCAATACTTTACTAATATCGATATTTTCCTTTTAATATGAGTGTTTTTTATATACTTTTCCCTAATACTTTCATGATATAAGACTCACTCAGATATTAAATTAGTATCGGAAAAAACAAAACTTTTTGCTATAATCACTCATGTTGGGATTAAATGTTTACTAGGGTGGACTGTGGAGGAAGAACAAATTGCACTATTTCTCAATTCTCACTCATTTTCTGGATGACAAGCAAGAAACAACTGAAGAGGATTGGAACCAACTATAAGCTATTTATTAATAACTTTATTTTATTTTTGAATGTTTTTTTTATGTTATTGGTTCACTTCAGAGTTCAAGCAAGGAAAGTTTACCAGCTTTAATGATTGAAGAAGGTTACAAAATAGATTGAAAAGTACCAGCTACATTTTCATAGACGTTTTGAAAGCTGGTATGGTAAAACCTTTTATAATATCCATCTACCTTCCAACACATAACATAGACACAAAAGACCTAAGTATACTATAGTATGGTTAAATCATTATAATTTTCAGTGTTTAAATAAATATGAAAATACAATTATGATGCCAATGTTGATATTATTAATACTAGATTAAAAACAAACATTTTTACAGATTAAAATTTTGATACTAATACTTATTGTTATTGATACTAGTATGGTATCAATACCACATCCCTAGCCCAGACAACATTATTATTATTATTATTATTAGCACCGCGTCTTACTACCCGTTCGGGTTATACGCACTTACGCTAATGTGTAATGGTATAGGGTGATTGTGAGATGAAATGAAGGACCTACAGTTTAACGTGGAATCCGAACCACGGTGGTGGCCTGACATTCCACACATTCACAAGATGTCTTGTCAGAGGTGTAGGAAGGGTTTGGAAATCAGATAAATCTGTGCCGGGACCGAGGATTGAACCCCGGCCACCAGCACAGAAGTCTGACACCTTACCCCTAGACCACCAGGTCACCTCAGACAACATTAAAATGCAGTGAACCCACCCCCCACTATAAAAGGGCTAGATAATTGATTTAACTGGACTTGTAGCAAATAATATTTTGATAAATAAAATTTCACTGATGAATGATGAGTATTTATAGAAAATTTAACATGCCCACCAATAACTATAGCATTTTAAAGTTGTAAGTTAACTCACCATTTCTAGCCTGAAAATCACCCCTTTATACACAAATAAACGAAAACTGACATGCAAAGACTTAATCACACTTAAAACACTTTTTGTGTAATAGATCTATTCATTTATAATGCAGTGTTAATTCCATTAAAAGAAACAAACCATGCTTCACATGCTACCGATGCTCATGAATTTTTAATTATAAAAAGTGTACCGGTACTTTGTAAAATTAATTTTAGTTTCTATATTTGTGAGGAGTTTTCTAATGTGCCATTATATAATGAGGGTGTCCAAATATAATAATAGGTTGGTAAAATAGGCTATGTATTTGTATATATAAATTCAAATTACATGCATTGATGAATGGAGTCAAATATCTACACTATTTAGAGTGTTCAAAAACAAGCTGCTTAGGAAGATATTTGGCCCAAAGAGGGATGATACTGGGTCTTGGAGGAGCTTAAATAATGGTGAGTTACATAATCTGTACTCATCACAGGACATTGTTAAGATAATCAAGTCTCATAGATTACGATGGGCTGGACAAATAACGTGAAGTTAAGACTCTAAAAGTGTGTTCAGGATACTAACTACTAAACACAATGAGAAGACCTAGACGCAGATGGAAGAATAACATAAGAATGAACATGAAAGAGATAGTTTGGTTGGTATGGTGGACTGGATAGATCTAGCTCAAGATAGGGATAGGGTGTAATGAGAGGGACTGGGTAGAACTAACTCAAGATAGGGATAGGTGTTTTCATAATCCCATAGAGTAAGTACGTAAGTGGGCCCAAGTAAGTAATTTGAAATGTTAATGGTAAGAGGCAAACATTTAAGGAATTCTTCAGGAAGGTGTTTAAAAATTATAAACTCAAAATTTGTAGAGTAATTAGTTAACGAAATTTGTTGATTCATAGAAACTATAAATAAAATGTTTCATATGCAATCAATCAATGTTGGAATTAAAAGTATTCCTAGTTAAGTTTTTTCATAAAAAAAGAGAAAATAATTTATGTTTTTAAAATTTCTTTTAGAGCAGGTAGTGTATTTTAATCAAATAAAAGAGGTGATTATCATACATTTAAGTGAATAATTTGGTTGCAAAAATTTAGGCTATAAAGTGAATGATCTCCCCCCAAAAAAAATTAATTAGCTAAATTAGAGGCTCACCTTTTTATATGTGGCCCGTGCTGTTTGACTGGTGTTGCCGGCAGGTTGGCCGTGAGAGGGGCTACTGTGGTACTGGGTTTGAGAGGGAGCAGGATAAACAGGCCCAGAGGAGTAGGGCTGCGGTCTGAAGGATGTGGGGGCTGAGAATACCCCATGCTAGGGGTAGGATAGGGAGATGACCCAGGGTAGCCAGGATATGGGGCAGACATACCTCCAGAGGGGAACCCTGGATGGCTAGGTGGACCCCCTGTGGGGTGGGAGGGGATGCTTGTAGGGTAGGGGGAATGAGTCGAGGGTGGATTGCTTGAAGGATAGGATTGGTTAGCTGATGGATACATGGAAGGTGGGTTGCTCGATGGGTAAGGGGCATTTGTTGAAGGGTAAGGTTGATTAGATGACGGGTAAGGAGCATTTGTTGAAGGGTAAGATTGGTTAGATGATGGATAGGGAGCATTTGATGTAGGGTAAGGTTGGTTAGGTGATGGGTTAGCAGATGGGTAAGAAGGATTATTCGAGGGGTAAGGTGAATTCATTGAAGGATAGCCACCCTGACTTCCAGGAACCGAAGGATCAGTTGGATAGCTTAATTGGCTTGTTGCATGATGAGGTGGAGGATATCCAGCAGGATAAGGATTTCCAGGAGCACCCTTGAAAAGAAAAAAAAAGGATATCAGTGTATGATTAGGTTTTCTATTAGTGGGAAGGATATTTTGTTTACAGTATAATGAAATCATTTGATTATGCTACACCCGGCTCATTAAGTATTACCTCTGTCTATTTATTTAAGAGCAAAAGGTTTGATTTGTGCCAAGTGCTGAAAATGTGTTAATGTAGAATTTGATTGGTTTAATTTTCCATTCTGAGAATTGAGTGATGTGTTTGTGTTAATAGTTAGTTAGAATAAGCCACCAAGAGCATGTACATACATTGACCAAACTTATTTTCATAGTGGCTTACAATGATTATTATTAGTATAGTTGAGTCTCAGAAACTCAATAACTCGACGTTCCGTATAACTCGACATGCACGCACGCACACACATACACACAGAGTTGTTGGCACAAGTCATCACAATCCAAGGTCATTCAAGTGTAGAACCTTTCAGTTTGTAGTAACTCAAGTAGAACAGTTGTGCTGTGTTTGTTAGTTTTCCAATTCATTTACGTGTTACTCGAATCAATACAATATTATATGTACAATACTGTACTGCATTTCTGTATATTAAATGTATGTATGTATGTACACCATTAATATCAACACATAATATATTGTACTGTATGTATATTACTGTTACTGTATGTACTGTACTGTACTATACTACAGTACAGTACAGCTGTACCTAATATTCAATACTGTGCTGTGATTCATCCTTGTTTCGTAAACATGCATCTTATGCAAGTTCATTCGTAAAACTCGACACCATCTCAGTCCAGATTAGGTCGAGTTTCCGAGATTCTACTCTAATTAAAATTTAGAATTTGAATAAATGGTTAAATAGAAACTTGGGCTTTGTATTAAGCTAACCATGGAAAGTGTGAAAGATAAAATGTATGGAGTTTGCGATTTTAAGATAAACATTATGTTGGTCTACAAATAAATACATTTAAAATTAGAAATGAATAAATGTTCATTTATTCCACCTCTTTTTATTGCTTTATCAAAACAAGATATCTCCAAACCCACCTTGACTTAAGTACACCTTTAAAAATAGTTTCAAATGGTTGTATGACTAGGTGTAATCACTTCATCATAAACTAAATATTAGTTTGCATAATGTACAAGACAGAAAGCAGCACACTAATTAGCAATAAAATCATTGAAGTGAGTTTTTCAAGCGTGTTAGCTATTATCTAAAAATATTTTTTGAGATAAGAGGTGAATACTACTTCATTTTTTTATAGCATAAGTGAAAAGCTCACATGTGATTCATAATTTACAAGTATTCATTTTACATGCTAAAAATAAGCTATTGTATTCGAGTTTATTTTTTAATATCTTTTTTAAAATATTAGTACTATGCACTGTCATATGACAGCTGATGGAAAGGAGGTATGACTTTGGGAAAGATTTGGTAATAAATAATGATACTTATGGATGTGGAGAATGCATATGCTAACGCGGATAGAAATAAAGTTTGGAAAGCGATGGAGGAAGCCAAAGTGGAAAGAAGCGTTGTAACAAGAGTGAAAAGCAGGCATGAGAATAACAGGATGTGTGTCAAGATGGAAAGAAGGAGGATGAAATAATTCCAATTTTTTTTTAAAGAGTGAAGCAGGGGAGTGCCATCTCACCATTACTATTTGTAATGAACCTTAATGGAGATTATCAAGAATAAGTAGCAGAAAACTTGGAAGGAAAGAATGAAAGCTATGATGTTTGCTATGACTTGATGGTATGGGGAGAGAAGGAAGAGAAAGTACAGGAACAACTACAGGAATGGAATGAGGAAATGAATGAGTGTGGAGTAAAATTAATCATGGTGGTATGAATTGATGGTTAAGACAAGGAAGAGGATAAGGCCTGGTAAAGCTCTAAAGTTTGATGGAGTAGACCTGAGAAAATTAGACAATGTAAAATATCTTTGAAACGTGAATGAGACTAAAGTTGGAAGTAGAGAAGATGTAATGAGAAGAGGAGAGCAAGGAGAGTTGCTCTAGAGGTGTGTAAGAGACCTGCTAGGGAGAAGAGAAGTGCCCTTGAAGTGTAAGGAAGTGTTGTACTGGACATACTTTTTACCTATTGTTATACGATGCAGCAGAAACATGGACAATTAATGTAAGAGAAACTAGGAAAGAGGAGGCCATGGGAATGAAGTTTGTGAGGAGCATGTTAACTGTCACGAGGAGAAACAAGGTTAGGAATGAAGTTAGCTGGGAAAGAGATAGAAGAGGAAGCAAGACGATTGAGATGGTATGGTCATTTAATGAGGATGGAGAAGGAGAGGACACAGAGAATGATGAAAATGAAGTATGCAGGAAAAATACTGCAAGGGATGCCAAGAAAGAGCTGGGAGGAGCAGATAACAGGAAGTGTGCAAGTGAGAGGAGACAAATGTATGTGATTAAAGGAGGAAGAATGGTGGAAGGATAGAGGAAGAAGATAAACTGGCCCGGCCAGAGATATAATCACTATCAAATACTAGTAGGTCCTAAACTTACAAAATAAATAGTGATATGTGTGTGTAACACTAGCTTAACCATTTTGCTGCGTATTTAATGTTTACCCTTACCTTCAGAAATGCTAATTATAAGTTAAAAATTAATAATCTGAAAATTATCATGATTATGATCAAATAATGTGATTTTCAACAAGTAATGCATTTTAAATATGAAATTTAAGATCATGTCTATAACTTGCATAATAATATATATTTTATATCAATAACATTTTATATGTCACATTTTACCCAAATGCAATGTTTTTCTGCTATCAGAACCATTCTTTATTTTACTAGCAACCCACAATAGTGTCAAACCAATCACAAAATGAGGATTTGACAGGCCTAATATAGGCCTTAAGTAATAAAAAGAAAACTTTTGAAAATTAGGTTACATCAACACAACTTGAACAATTTTGTCCTACATTGGTGCTTTCCTCAGTGTAGTCTATAAGATCATAACATATCAGTGTTAGGAATGGTTTCAAAATATGAATTAGGTAAAGAACAAAAATAAAATATCAATTAGAAGAAATAAAGTAAATTTTAAAATTTACTGAATTATTGAATTTTTCAGTTGCCATACTAACCAAACATTATATTTATTACCCTTCACATGGCAAAAATTCATCAATCATAAATTAAATTTTACACAGTAGAATAACTGGATAAATATCACAAATATTACACTAATAAATACCTCAACGATGTTAGTATGCATGCTAGTATGAAAAATTCAGTATTCTAACACGCTTGTGGTTATTTCCGACTGTCACAGCAAAGATAGATAACGTTTACATGTCGTAGAGTGAAGTTGATTTCCGCAGTCAATGGCTATAATGCTGAGATCGGATATATTTGATTAATGCAGCAAAAGGGTTAGTAATAATAATAATATTATTTAGCACCGCGTCTTACTACCCGTTCGGGTTATACGCTTTAAGTACTAATTACGTTAATGGATTTAGGAACTGGGAAGGTTGAATTAGAGGAAGTGAACCCACATTTGTGTGGAGGTAGAGTGGAAAACCATTTAGGAAAAACCACCCCCAGTTCACCCGACTGAGATTTGAACCTCGATCTCCCCGTCCTCAGCAGTCGGGCTCAACACGATAAGCGCGTTAGCCAACTACGCCACCGAGGCGGGTAGCAAAAGGGTTAAGTTAATAAATACCACATATTAAAATACTATAGATATGTTTTATAAACGCATCTTAACTCTTTAAGATAATTTCAAATTTTAGCTCAACTACTTATGTTGGGTATTTTCAAGGTTAAGTGTAAGGCTAAAAGGTTTATAAAAAACTCAAATATTCCCATGTAGATTTATAAGAAGCCTGACTCAAACCGTCATAATAGAAATTAAATAATAAATATAAGAAACCTACAGTTAACTATTTTTTAGGACCATTTCAAACACAAAAGGCAATTTTCAATTTAAAACTAACTCAAAATAAAATTAAGAAAATGTAATATTCAGTAGGACCCAAAGGCATAGGCAGGTCACCTGCATCTGTGTTCACGCAGTCAACAATGTCAGGCTCACAAACTGAATTATTGAAACCTCCCGGTCTAGGTTTGAATCTTGACCAGGTGCAATAGAGGGTCATTTTCCTCAGATGTAACTAGAAAATGTATGTTTCTTTTCCTTTCAATTACTTCTGTTCTAATGCAGATACATTCCATCTCACTGTCCTCTTTCCTACCTTCTGTTCTAATGCAGATACATTCCATCTCACTGTCCTCTTTCCTACCTTCTGTTCTAATGCAGATACATTCCATCTCACTGTCCTCTTTCCTACCTTCTGTTCTAATGCAGATACATTCCATCTCACTGTCCTCTTTCCTACCTTCTGTTCTAATGCAGATACATTCCATCTCACTGTCCTCTTTCCTACCTTCTGTTCTAATGCAGATACATTCCATCTCACTGTCCTCTTTCCTACCTCTGTTCTAATGCAGATACATTCCATCTCACTGTCCTCTTTCCTGCCTCTGTTCTAATGCAGATACATTCCATCTCACTGTCCTCTTTCCTACCTTCTGTTCTAATGCAGATACATTCCATCTCACTGTCCTCTTCCTACCTTCTGTTCTAATGCAGATACATTCCATCTCACTGTCCTCTTTCCTACCTTCTGTTCTAATGCAGATACATTCCATCTCACTGTCCTTTCCTACCTTCTGTTCTAATGCAGATACATTCCATCTCACTGTCCTCTTTCCTACCTTTTGTTCTAATGCAGATACATTCCATCTCACTGTCCTCTTTCCTACCTTCTGTTCTAATGCAGATACATTCCATCTCACTGTCCTCTTTCCTACCTTTTGTTCTAATGCAGATACATTCCATCTCACTGTCCTCTTTCCTACCTTCTGTTCTAATGCAGATACATTCCATCTCACTGTCCTCTTTCCTACCTCTGTTCTAATGCAGATACATTCCATCTCACTGTCCTCTTTCCTACCTTCTGTTCTAATGCAGATACATTCCATCTCACTGTCCTCTTTCCTACCTTTTGTTCTAATGCAGATACATTCCATCTCACTGTCCTCTTTCCTACCTTCTGTTCTAATGCAGATACATTCCATCTCACTGTCCTCTTTCCTACCTTCTGTTCTAATGCAGATACATTCCATCTCACTGTCCTCTTTCCTACCTTCTGTTCTAATGCAGATACATTCCATCTCACTGTCCTCTTTCCTACCTCTGTTCTAATGCAGATACATTCCATCTCACTGTCCTCTTTCCTACCTTCTGTTCTAATGCAGATACATTCCATCTCACTGTCCTCTTTCTACCTCTGTTCTAATGCAGATACATTCCATCTCACTGTCCTCTTTCCTACCTTCTGTTCTAATGCAGATACATTCCATCTCACTGTCCTCTTTCCTACCTTCTGTTCTAATGCAGATACATTCCATCTCACTGTCCTCTTTCCTACCTTCTGTTCTAATGCAGATACATTCCATCTCACTGTCCTCTTTCCTACCTTCTGTTCTAATGCAGATACATTCCATCTCACTGTCCTCTTTCCTACCTCTGTTCTAATGCAGATACATTCCATCTCACTGTCCTCTTTCCTACCTTCTGTTCTAATGCAGATACATTCCATCTCACTGTCCTCTTTCCTACCTCTGTTCTAATGCAGATACATTCCATCTCACTGTCCTCTTTCCTACCTTCTGTTCTAATGCAGATACATTCCATCTCACTGTCCTCTTTCCTACCTTCTGTTCTAATGCAGATACATTCCATCTCACTGTCCTCTTTCCTACCTTCTGTTCTAATGCAGATACATTCCATCTCACTGTCCTCTTTCCTACCTTTTGTTCTAATGCAGATACATTCCATCTCACTGTCCTCTTTCCTACCTTCTGTTCTAATGCAGATACATTCCATCTCACTGTCCTCTTTCCTACCTCTGTTCTAATGCAGATACATTCCATCTCACTGTCCTCTTTCCTACCTTCTGTTCTAATGCAGATACATTCCATCTCACTGTCCTCTTTCCTACCTTTTGTTCTAATGCAGATACATTCCATCTCACTGTCCTCTTTCCTACCTTCTGTTCTAATGCAGATACATTCCATCTCACTGTCCTCTTTCCTACCTTCTGTTCTAATGCAGATACATTCCATCTCACTGTCCTCTTTCCTACCTTCTGTTCTAATGCAGATACATTCCATCTCACTGTCCTCTTTCCTACCTCTGTTCTAATGCAGATACATTCCATCTCACTGTCCTCTTTCCTACCTTCTGTTCTAATGCAGATACATTCCATCTCACTGTCCTCTTTCCTACCTCTGTTCTAATGCAGATACATTCCATCTCACTGTCCTCTTTCCTACCTTCTGTTCTAATGCAGATACATTCCATCTCACTGTCCTCTTTCCTACCTTCTGTTCTAATGCAGATACATTCCATCTCACTGTCCTCTTTCCTACCTTCTGTTCTAATGCAGATACATTCCATCTCACTGTCCTCTTTCCTACCTTCTGTTCTAATGCAGATACATTCCATCTCACTGTCCTCTTTCCTACCTTTTGTATTTTTTAATAGCACTGTGTCTTACTACCTGTTCAGATTATATGCATATATGTATTAATCAAGCTAATTAGTTAGGGATGAACAAGGTTGAATTTAGAGTAAATGTACTCATTTATGTGGAAGAAGAGTGGAAAAGCACTTTGTAAATACCAAAAACCACCCTCAGCACATCCGACCAAGATTCAAACTCTGGTCTAGTCTAACACAAGAGTGATGACTGAGAACATGTGGTCACAGAAACAGGTATTAAGATTTTAAATAACCCTTTTGTCAAAACACATAAATAAAATAAATAAAAAAGAACAAATCTATGGGACACAGACTTTTAAAAGAAAATACATTGAATTGTGTTTTATACTAAACTACTTTGGTCCTGTAATATTTTGAGTTGATATCGCAAAGACTGGAATGATAGGTTATATTTACACAAGATTTAATAAGCACTATAATCTAAATACTAACTCACCAGTTTTTAAAATCTGTCACAAATTAATTTATAGTAAAAATAAATGTGAAAATTAAGTGAATATGCTGAAAAGTGCTCCTACGAAGCATAACATTTATAAATGGACACTATATTAATTTTAATCAACCGACTGATCGCCACACTGCCTGATGTTTATCAAATTGGTGTAATAGTTTATCTCTTTTGGCATCAATTCCAAACTTACCTTTTCTTCAGATCCTAATCAGCCATAGAAAAAAATTACAAAATGCTAAGCATATTAATTTACCAAAGCCACAAAGTGTTAAAGAGACATTTTTTTTTACAAATAACTTACTTGCTGGTATGGATAGCCTGGATAACTCATTACCACTTCTGAAAATAATAATAAAAAAAAGTTAATAGTTTGCATATTTTAGACATTATCCTACAGAGTATTTGGTTCTATAAATGTTAAAATATTAAAATATGCAATTCTATGCAGGGATATTCTAGTTAAATGTGTCTTTTTTTATATAGCTAATTTGTGTCTATGCCTATGGACTTGTGTAACAGTTGAGTCATCTTAGTTATAGCATGTATTGTTAAGTCTAAAACCGGTTAATTATTTCTATAAACTTGTGTACTCTGACAGGTTATAGGTCCAGGCTTGTGATTGTGGATTTTAGGATGGTTAAAGCTTTAAGTCAACTGTGCGCAATAATACGCATGAACTCTACATGTTTGCTTGTTGTTTGTGACGCCGTTGCCAATCACCATCACCATAATGTTTTTAGAAGAAGATAAAACGTACAGAATTCCGCTTTTCGACGGCACTAATTTCGGCAACTGGAAGTTTCGGGTTGAAACTCTTCTAGATGAAATCGATCTGTTGCCCTTTATTCAAGGTGACTTTCGGGACTTGGTGAAAATTGTGTTTAGTGATAGTAATGAAATTAAGGCGGAAAAGGAAAAAGAGCTGGACAAGCTTCAGAAATTCGATCGCAGCTGTAAGTCACAGATTATACGAGTCTCAGACAGCCACTTGGATTGTGTGAAGGATAAGAACACCGCTTATGATATATGTCAAGTGCTTTTCTTTACACTTACACTCGCAAAGGTATTGCTAATCAGCTTTTACTGCACAAAACCTAGGTGATTATGAAATTTGATCCCTCTTTAGAGACCCTTGAATTGCATTTTATTAGGTTTGATCGTACTATTCGGGAATTGAAATCGACTCTGGTGCCACTGAACATATGATCAGTGATAAAAATATTAGTTTGGTCTCAAATAAGAGACACCTATCAAAGTCTATCAAAATAAAAATTGCCAAATCAGGATCGATGTTGTGTGCTGAAGAGATCAGAGGTATACACACGTCTGTGACTCACAAAGGTAATCAAAATTTTATCAAACTTTCCAACGAACTTATTGTCCCTGGATTACAATTTAATTTACTCTCAGTTAGTAAAATGGACACTAATGGGCTTAAAGATGTGTTTGAAAAGGGAACGCCACCATTTTGAAAGATAATATTTCTGTGGCTGCTGCCACTCGATCTGGTAAAGTGTATACAATGTATATTTCACCTCATGAAAAAGTATGTGCTGGTGTTTCAAGTTAAAATTGTAGCATCATCTGATTTGTGGCACAAGAGGCTTGGTCACATTGGCAAAACCGGTTTAGTTCACTTAAGTAATTTGTAGATGGAATCAAGCTTGATCAAGGATCGATCCCCGATTTATGTGACTCTTGCATACAGGCTAAACAAACACGTCTTCCTCACACAAAGCCATGCATTAGAGCTAAGCGCCCTTTGGAGATCATACACAGTGATCTTGCAGTGCCTATTAAGCCTGTATCATATGATCAAAAGAGGTATCTGCTTACCCTGATTGATGACTATAGTCACTTTACAGTCATTTACACTCTAAAGGAGAAGTCTGAGGTATTTACATACTTCAAACAATTTGAAGCTATGGCAATAGCTCACTTTAACCTAAAGATAAGTCGCTCCAGGTCAGATAATGGTGGTGAATTTTTGTCACAGGAAATGCTAGATTATTTAAAAAAGAAAGGTATCCAGTCAGAGTTTACGATCAGGCATACAAGTCAGCCGAACGGCGTCGCAGAAAGAATGAGATGTAGCATCATGGAGAAAACATGCTGTTAACTCCTTCATTCTTCTCTTGATAAATTATTCTGGACGGAGGTTGTTATTACTCTAACAATCTTACAAACGAGTACGAGTTCAACCAATTCAACACCAAGTAATATGGGGCTAAACTCACCACCTGCCTGTTGAACGGGCCCGCTTTCCGCTCGCCTTGGACACGCACGCACTCAAGAAAACCCAACGGACACTGAGAGTGGGGCCGCTCTCTTCACTTCGACTGTGATTAAGGCCCCGCCCACCAAGAAGAAATTGTCGAACTTGACTTGAGCTGTTTCCGGTTCTCCTAAAATTAAATGCTATCAGCGCTATCTTTAAAACCCCAGAGCTGCCATTTTCTCCCACCTGAGCGCTGCTCGTTTCCTTTCGTTCATTTATTCCTTCCCTCATTTCCCCCTCTCTGAGGTCAGAATCGACGCTCACAAATCGTATAAAAAGGACTGTATGCTTCTAATTTCTACTAACTATACCACAGGCTCATTAAGGTGAGGGTGTTCTCCGACGTCTCTTCTGGGATTACTTATTCTTTGAAATTCTTTTTGGCATTATTATGGGGGGAACTGTTTTCTAAATTTACTGTTTAGGCTTAACTTCGAGAGATTTAACTTGGTTCATGACTAATGGGATTTAAGTGGCGTATCCATGGCTTGTCAAAATTTACTTAGATCCTTTTGGTGCACCTTAAGTGCTATCTTCACTCTTACCTTAATCGGTCATACTTGGGGTGCATTCAACCGGGGTGTAAAATAATCTTTATATGAAACTAAACTTTGGTACTTTATTATGCTTTATGTGTTAGGCGTAAACACGTTTTGGTGGCGTTATGTTAGCGCAGGTTAGACTGAAATTGTTATTGAGAGCAGTCATTGGAGTTAAATAATGGGGACAGCCATTACGGCGTATCTGACGTTAACTTGGAATTTGGTTGTATCTCTGATTTTTTTGGCTGAGAGCATGGCTCTGTATTTAAATTTAAATTAACAGGTTCTTTATGTAAATATTAAATGGGTAGGATTGTCGTCTCTCAGACACCATGTATTGTTAATGTGCCTCGTAGGGTTCTTCTAGCCGAAACATTAATAGAATTGGTCCTAAAATTGTATAGTAGGTTAGACTTGAGTTATAAGTCTAGGATATACTTGCAAGCAGATGTTAAGGTTATTAAAATAACAACATATGAGGTTTAACCATAGTTGTATGTATATGTATTTGAACTTAGTAACGTATAGTGATATAAGGTTTACTAGTTTAGGGTTTGATAAAATGTAACTAAAGCTTCAGCTCATGAAATTTAATCATGTTTATATGTAGTTAAGCTCAGTTACGTAAGGTAATGAAAGTGACGGCTTTGCGGTCTAATAGAGTTAACTTTATTTTGGGCTATCATGCTGAATTGTTACCTATAGCCAGTTAGGGCTTAACTTCATATTGATAATGAGTGGAGAGGTAAATGTATAGCATGTATGTGCTTAGGCTGCTAGGGTTGGTACGAGGACTCTACAAATTAGTATCTCGAAATATTGACATTATAGGCGAACCTCACCAATGAACTTGTAACCAGGTACCCACGGGTCGGATTTCTTTGAATGGACCCTGAACTGAACTTTAACTCTAAATTTAACTTTGTAATCTCTGGGTCATATCTTTAATAGAGTAAATTCCTATTATGAATATTTTCAGCTATTTAGCTATACTTTGACATTGTACTATGTTTGTTATTTTTGATATAACTAATAAACTTGTCAACATTATTTTCTTGTATCTCTTCTGCTCTCCTGCACGCTCCATTTGTTTTAAATAGATGAGGGTGAAAGACGGTACATTACTACAGTCTACCTAATAAACAGATCACCTACCAAAGCTCTTGAAAACAAGGTTCCAGCAGGAACTGTGATATGGTGTAAAACTAAAACCTGATATGTTAAAACTGAAGGTTTTTAACTCTGTAGCACATCTTTGATTACCTAATCAAGTACTTAAAAGTAAACTTGACAGCCGCTCGAAAAGTGCTACTTTGTTGGTTACTGCCAGAATGGGTACAGGCTGTGGTGTCCACAGGAACGAAAAATCATACGCGGGTATGATATAATTTTTTATGAACATTCGTCCATAACCAGTGATGTTGTTGGTTCAACACCCTCTCGAGCTATTGAGGTCATCGGTTCGACTCCAAATGAAGTTTTTACTGAGGAATTGCAGGAGCCGTCTTCAGGAGGAGAACCAGAGACAATTTCTGATGAAGAAGAGACTCCTGGACCTGGCGAGGAACTTGAACCTCTGTGTAGGAGCACGAGACCTCACACTGCAGCAGCGTACCTAAATGACTATGTTACACTGGCTCTTGGTGCCGAGTCATTTATTGACAACTTGCCAGAAACCGTTGAGAACATCCATAGTAGAGATGATGCCCAACAATGGATGGCTGCAGTTTAGGAAGAGATGTACTCATTGAAGAAAAATGAGACCTGGACCCTTACTGAGCTGCCATCCGGTAAACTAGCTATCAACTGTAACTGGGTCTTCAAGATGAAACAGGATGATGTACCGTGGTCGCATACTACACCGCCACCACTTAGTTCGCCTGGCTACTCACCCTGTTTTACTGCCCTGTCGGAGAACACATTCGAGGCCGAAGGCGAGCTTTTTCGACCAGTACGATCCACTCACACAACAAAACAAACTCTATCTAACGTCCTGGAAGAACAACCTGTTGTTTCATCATCAAGATAGATGGCAGTGAATAAAGCGCGTGCGCGATCTGATAAACTTGGCTAGCTCTCAATCGTCGTGTACTCGTCACCCCCCCCCCCCCCCCCCGTAATCCAAGACCAAGACTTCATTGCGTTCTGCGCAGGCGCCGATGAGGTCTTCTAGTCGCCGATTGGACAATATGATATCGAATTATGGCTATTCATTCCAACCCCCCTTTTTTTCCCCTCTGAATTCAAATGAATAAAGGCGAGTGTTTGACATGGGAAAAATCACTCTTTGATGCCACTAGCCGTTAGAGGAACTAATACTCCCAACAATGTAAGTTGACATAATGATGGCGAGCTAGTTAGAGATATTGCATCGTTAAATGGTAGACTGTAGGTTATAAATTGATTCTCCAGTATGTGAACAATTTTGGAGAACTAAATTTAGCACATTAGATACTTGTTATACTATGATGTTGTGAGTAGAAGTTTATTACGATTAACTTCCAATATGTTTGTATATCTAATTTCGCAGGTTAACCAAAATAGGTTTTGGAGAACTAAATTTAGTTGCTTAGATATTTGTCATATTATATTGTTATGATTAGAGATTTAGGACAATTTACTTTCAATATATTTATATATCTAATTCCGCAGGTTAAACAAAGTAGGTTTTGGAAAACTAAGTTTAGTAATTTAAATATTTGTCATGCTACATTGTTTTGATTAGAAATTTATTTGAAGTAACTTTCAATATGTTTATATATTAAATTCTGTGGGTTAACAAACGTAGGGTATGCTAGTTTAGGAGAACTAAGTATAGTACTTTAAGTAGTTGTCATGATATATTGTTTTGACTAGTTAATCAGGAGTATCTATGTTTTGATGACCAGAGCGAGTAAGAATGCGCCAAGCTTAAATTCTAAATATTATGTCATATATATATATTTTTATATTTTACATCTTGTTATATTTTTAAATAAACTGGCCAAGGCTTAGTATCTTGTTATCTCCTGTTTTGTTTTTGCGAGGTCCCTGCCTTATATACAATATATTTAAATAATCAAATAGGGAATATTTACTTAACTTGAGCGGTGGTCAATAAGGATCCCTGTGATTTAACTAAATAAATGCCTAAACCATTTAAGGATGGTTGAATGAAAATGGACAGCTTGACAAGTACAAGGCAAGGTTAGTGGTGAAGGGCTGTGCACATAAGAAAGGGTTTGACTACAATGAAACATACTCACCCATAGCCCATTTAACCTCTGTCAGAACCCTGCTTGCAATCATAAACAAAGAAGATTTAATTGCCTTCCAGTTGGACGTGAAAAATGCATTTCTACATGGAGACCTTTCTGAAGAGGCGTATATGAAGCAGCCACCTGGCTTTGTAACTGACAGCAACCTTGTTTGTAAGTTACACAAGACCCTCTATGAATTGAAGCAGACACCACGAATGGAATGCTAAACGTGACAAATTTGTGAATTCTCTTGGATTCAAGCAGTCTGAAAACGAAAAATGTATATACTTCAACTTTAGCAACAGCATAAAAGCTTACCTTTTGGTTTACACAGAGGTCAATTTTGGTGAGGAACAAACTGCAGAATTTGAATGACGTCAAAATATATCTTATGTCAGAATTTAAGATGAAGGATCTTCGAGGTTTGCACAACTTTCTAGGTATAGCCTACTTGAAGAAAGTTCTCAAGAAATTTGGGATGGAACAATGCAAACTGGTCAAGATATCGATGGAGGCAAAACCACCTGAAATAACTACATCAGAGTACATAATAATAATAATAAAAAAGTACCGTGAGCTTGTTGGTAGTTTGATGCATGTGATGCTCTACACTCGCCCTGATCTGAGGTTTTCAGTGAATTTATACAGCAGGTATCAGAGCAATGCAACAGAAACTCACGGGATTGGACTCAAACGAATACTACGATACATTCAAGGAACACTTGAAGTTGGTCTCTTCTTTCCGAAGAACTGTGATGCCACCTTGCAGGCTTACGTTGATGCGGACTGGGCCAATGACAGCAATGATCATAAATCTTCATCTGGGTACTTATTAAAAGCTTATGGAGCCACTGTTGGTTGGACTACACATAAGCAGACTACAGTCACCCTTAGCTCGACAGAGTCAGAGTTTGTCTCCCTGTCAACCGCCTCATCCGACCTATCTGGTTGAGAAGACTGATCCAGGACTTTGGGATCACTCTAGAACCCACCAAGGTGTTCGAGGACAACCAGTCCTGCATGAGATGTTTGGATAAATGGGAACATCGAAGACTAAAGTGTATTGATGTCAAATACAACTTTGTTTGTGATTTGTATCTAAGTGGTGTTATTGATGTGATATATTTGGAGACAAATGAACAATGTGCTGACATTCTGACAAAAGAGTTTGGTTGGAAACAAATGAGTACTTTCATGATTATATTGGTTTAATCAAATGCTGATTCACAAGAGTTTATTTGTGTTTATTTAAGGGTAAATGTAGAACATTTTTCCTAATTTTGTGGTTGTAGTAGTATTGAGGAGTGTTAAAATATGCAATTCTATGCAGGGATATTCTAATTTAGGTTGGTACTACCGTTAAATGTGTAGTTTGTTTTTTAGCTAATCTGTGCCTATGCCTATGAACTTGTGTAACAGTTGAGTCATGTTCTTAATTATAGCATGCATTGTTAAGTATAAAACAGTTTAATTATTTCTAAAAACTTGTGTACTCTCTGACAATAAATTTGCTTGTTTCGTGTGTTGAACTAGTTATGTAATAATAATAATTTATTTTGAAAAATAACACAGTAGTTATTCACCAACAAAAGGTCTTGATATTACAACAATAGCCTTAGTTAGAAATTGTTATATTCTGATATGACTTTGACAGTAATTATTGTTACGGGTGTGAAATACCTACTGCAAATATGTGTTTGGCCTACATTTACAATAAGAACTAGAGGCTTCAGTGGAGAGTTTTTAACGTGTACAGAAGTATTATTTAAAATAATATAGTCTACGAATAAATCTAATAAACAGTGAAAATAATTAAATAATTATCATATAAATTTTAAATGTAGTAAAATATATTTTAATACATTTATTTAAAAATATACTACTTTCTTATTGGAATGAACATTCAACCAAACAAAACACTTTTAAAAATCAGTTTGCAGGCATTTTGAACAATTACATTCAGTACATAAAAAGTAAGAAACTTATATTGAAAAAAAAACCTTTATCATCTTTTATGAGAATTATATTAACAAAGGTAATAAACAAAGAGGATTAACATTAAAATCATAATCTTTAAAACATCGACATCTATTTAAAAGTCATAATAAATTACGTCACCGGCAATTTTAATACTAAGTTCCGGAATAATATTTTGAATCTGATTTATACAAACAAAGGAAAAATCTTTTGTATTAATTTTATATAAATGTTTTCCAATTAACTTATTTAAAGACATCATGTCTTTAATCTCTTCATCTTCATCATGTTCATTTTGGCAAATACCAACATATTCATGCAAGTTATCCTTCTTCTCTG
The DNA here is from genome assembly GCA_039000515.1 of Timema cristinae. NCBI lineage: Eukaryota > Metazoa > Arthropoda > Insecta > Phasmatodea > Timematidae > Timema > Timema cristinae. Next base: position 123,518,386 of record JBCFYV010011172.1, read on the forward strand.
AAATTGTGCCAGAACTAATGTTTCTATTTCAAAGCCTACACTTCTCTATGTAGCATAGTTTTGGGGTAAATATTTCTTCTCCTCTTTCGTTTTTACTTTAATAAGTTATTTAGACGAGTCTACATTTAAACATCTTCATTTCAATCAAAATGTTTTGGTATTATGACCAAAGATGCAGAATTTTTGAAAATTGGATTTGGGAGAGTGAATAACCAAAAGACAATTATTTGTAACTGCTTTCATAAAGCAATGCTATGATTGAAGGCCTATTCTTGGGATCTAGTGTTTACGCGTTCCCATCTATTAGTTAATAATGCTTTGTTCACTTAGATATAGTCATTCATAGGCCCTAACATGTAATATTTTCACACCATGTACAATTTTTGATGCACATCAAAATTTGCTTTGCATTATTTACAAACATGTCTAGGCCTCACTTACTGACAAACTTTTCTCTTGACTTCCTCTCCATTCCCATGAGATGTGGCAAAGAAATTCTAGACCTACCTACTCTCCTTGTATTCTGAAGTTTTATATTTAAAAAAAAAAGTTTACATAGCATTTGTTTTTAAACTGTCCAGTACAACCATCATAATAAAAAAAACATCTTTTTGGTTTGCTTGAACTTGTTTTACAAACATTGTAATATTTTTCCCCAAATGTGTAAACCAAGACTTTATTGTGTCATCACTGATGATTGCAAATGAGCACGCACCACTTTGTTACCCAGCTAAGCATAGCATGTAATAATGTTGACTTGATTATGGCTTCAGTGTGCACTTTGAATTTCATTTTGGTAGAGTACTGAATATTCTCAGCAAAATCTAATTGCAATATTATCTCATCTTCGATTTATAAATAGAGAGTTGGTTTTCAAGCTCGTCGAGAACATCTTCAATTAATTCTTCCATTTCAAAAACAATGAAGGATGACAATGAAATGACAACCCTTGTCATTGTTAGAACATTCTTTTAAGCACTGCAACTCACTACCCGTTAGGGTTATACGCTTATGTAGGTCTACTAATTACATTGATGGTTTTAGGAACTAGGAAGTTATATTTAGAAGAAGTGTACCCACATTTGAGTGTAGAGAGAAATAACCATTTATGAAAAACCACCCTCAGTACACTCAACCAAGATTCAAACCTCAATCTCCCTGTCATATAGTCTAGTCTGTGAGAGTTTACTTAGATCATGTGGCCACCATAGCGCTTCAAAGGACATATTAATTGAATTCTAAAATTTTACAGGGTGTCTAATGAGTTGGAGAAACAAAAATTAGTGACTTTTTGGTGACCTTTTGCGACCACAAAATTCCTTCGGTTAACAATCAAACCCTAATGCACTCGCAACATTACACGTTAATTAGATGACAAATGCTAACTTTGTCTTTGGTAACATATCATGGGTAGTGGGTGGCACAACTTTCAACATGTTAGCATTGTTATGCTGCGTGGTAAATTCAAAGAAAACTATTTGTGTGACTTTAGGACCAAAATATTGCTAATTCATGACTTTTGCAACTTTTTTTTTTTAGTTCCTGACTTTTTATTGACCCAGTAGACACCCTGTTTTAGTGAAAGATAGTTTTCTATTTTCTATTTGGTTTCTGTCAATAAATTTTAATTTTATGCTATTAAATAATGTACCATATAGGGCCAACCTTCTAGACATAATATGATGCAAGTACTTATTTAGCAAGCTCGAGAGACCCCAGGCATTTATGGATAAATTTAGGTTAAAACATACTTTTTGTCTAAGAAATGTGTTTGTTACAGACCTAACTGCATACATTGCAGTGTCACGCCTATACAATGTATTATGGGTATGAGATATTCTCATTAAGGTTTATTTCCTATGTATTAAGTACGATAACATATAAATTAAACCATAAACATTGATAAGCTTTATTACAGCCTCGCTTTGGGGGAAAAAGAAAATCTAATCCTTATTTAAGTTAAGCGTGTGACAAAGACTTGTGATCAAATCTTATAGAACTCATTATTCCGAAACTCATATAATTAGAAACAATATCTCTAAGGATTTTTAAAGTTCAATGATATGGATTCATTTTAATGACTTTTTTTTTAAAAAGTTTGTAACCGAGAAAGGAACGAGATTTAGTGACACCAACAAAACAAAAAATCACAGCTAAACTATTGCCTTATACACCATAACATTTAGTGGTAGCTTAGAGAAAAAACTAATTATATAAATTTAAAAAAATGTATTTTTATATGAGCAATAGCATAATGTGCCTTGCCTTACTAAAACTAATATTTAGGCTAAGTTGTTTCCTATAACATAAGAAATAACATAGATAGGCTTAATTTCATATGGATTGCCTGTGAAATAGAATAAAAACTAAGAATCCCACCCTCTTTACATACATACAATACTATTCTCATTTTATCACCTTTATCGAAACAAGAATGAACAAAATCACAATAATCGTGTAAATGAGTGACATAATTTTCACTCAGCTATTTTGCTGGCTATTTTCATGGTACCAGTAGATGCCATAGTAATTATTTGAATGAGCTTATTATTTTATCTAGTCAATTACCCTAATTACTAAAAGATCACCTATTTGTATGGGGCAATTGACAATGAAGTATTTAAATATAGTGATGTTCGGGCAATTAACAATGAATTATTTAAATATAGTAATATAACAAAGCAAAAGTGTTATATTATGAGCCATGTTGTATGCCCTCCCTCATAACCAAATTACCATTATCTTTCCATTTGAAATAAAAGTATATACAAATCCAAATGCAATACAATAAATCTTAAATAATTATACACCTTTGTTAACACACACACAAAAAAAAGAGATAAAGCAAAACTTTATAAGAAATATACCAAAAAATATTTTTCTAACTCTACTATAACGAAATTGGTGGCATGAACCATCAAACTTTAAAAATATCAAATCCTACTATAGAATAATAATTACCACATGAAAGGGATTATAACCTAAGTTAAGGGGAGATTTAAAAATAATTAAAACATATGTATTAAATTACGTTTATATTTATTTAACTTACCCTAAAAGTAACAGGAAACAGAGCACTAGTTATCAGTTACTTCCTTTACTAAGACCAGCCAAAAAATTACTTGATAGATGTCCTTATAATCAGAGATTCCAAATGAAATAATCAGATAAGTTTATTTCGGTCACAGTCTACAGAAATCAATGAATCATCAACGTTTTCTTTAGTAAGACAATTATTCCTCTTTAAATTCCAAATACAACTGATAATGAATGCGTCAGTTTCAATATTATGCTACGTCACCAGTTACTGACCATAGATATAAAATTAAAGCAGCCACTAGCATTGCTATACCCACAAAATGCACATGAAATATTCCCGAAAGTAGCGCGCTTAGCGGCTGTTTTAATATTCTCCCTTGTAGGTGTATAATCTATAATGTGCTAAAGTTCAAGGAGATTCACTCTTTGACAGTTGAATCATTTGTTTTAGATGTTGCTACCTGATAATCTATAGAAAAGTCATGTGATCGCAATATTTGACTAGAGAAGTTTCGCGTTTTACAAAGCACAGCCACTTTCTTTTGTGTTTAGCGTATCTATCGAATATAACTTTTTTTTACTAGTGCTAAAGTAATATTTAACCACCTCTAACAATTGTTAACACACATAGTAGTAGGCTTACTACTCTTTGAGTCGTTAATTAAAAAGGTAAATAATAATTAAAATATAAGTTCAAGTTGACATGATTGTTCACACAATAAGCTCTTAAACTAAAAGGTAACAAACTATGCTATATTTATATCTTCTTGTTTCCTTTGCACCATACAGAGTACATAACAAATGCATAATATATAACTTTCCAACAACTATGTCCAAACATATTTTTGTTTATAAACATCTATTTTGGGGCTGCCTGAATATTTAGTTGAAAGATTTAAAACTTATTCTATTCTATATAGGCTATGTATTGTTTGGAAAAAAAAATACTCTTCCAAAAACAAGCCTGGGTATGGGAACAATTCCTTATTGAAATGGTCGTTAACTTAAAACATTGGCTGTATCCGAATTCTATACTGATGTGTTGTCACCTCTATAAGTAGGCTACCCTTGCCAGTTACATTGATAATCATGTGACCCAGTATAGATCCATCCAAATTGTCACCAAGGATGCTGATGCACCCTTCTCAAGCCCTAGAGTCTCAAGTACCAAAGCAATACATCGTCGACACATCCTTGGTGTGGTGTTTGACTGGCAACTGTTTTATTATTTCTCTTTTTGTCTGTTCGAGTTCAGAACTGTACGTTTATGTTTTTCACCATTTTAAATTATACAGGTTGCTATAGCAGACATGTTTTATTATATTAAGAAGTTGATTAATCACTCCTTGCCTACCATTTATTATCACTAAAATCAGCAAATTATTTATCGGGATGATTTAATTTTTGTAAAACAACGGGAAGACATTAGATGCCAATTATAATAAAATGGTGCTGATATTAAACGTTGCAGGCTATTTATTTTCATAAGATTTTATAAGTGGCAGTGGCGGCTCTACCATAAGGCGCACTAGGTGACCGCCTAGGGCCCTGCGCCGGGATTGAGTAATGAGGTTTACGGCGCAAGCTGACATGATTTAATAATTATTTTCCTCTAGATAACAATTACGATTATTTAAAAAAAAAAAAAAAACGAACAGCTTAATTGTGATCATGAAAAACAAATTTAATTTTTTAAATTAGAGCTTTTATGGTCCCAGGAGTTAGAATATGATGTGTTCTCACCAATTACATATAGTTGTGCTATGTGTGTAATATAAGGTAGTACAAATAATTGTTCACATTTTAAATTCTAAAAATATTAGGTCTGAATTTTTCTTTGGGATACCAAAACACCAATGAATTGGCAGCATTTTTTTCAATAATCATTATTAACTATCTAGGAGAAAATATTTTCTTTTCACACCATAAGTTATTGCTATTGTTATAATGGCTACAACTTTAAAATATTGTGCAAATGTTTCTTTATAATTAACCATCTCAAATTTTCAAAAAATACTCTTAAATAAAGTTGCTACATATATTATCGTATACAAACATCCCATATATTTATGTTTATTTAAATTCAATATAGGCCTATATATATTTTAAGCATTCTTTGCATGGTATTTTATCAAGTGATGTAAAAGTAAAATACATGTTTCTGTAACTATAATGATTCTTTATTTAAATTTATTTACAACTGATTATATAAAAATCCTCAAATCTTATATTATTTTTCCCACATTACTTATTAAAGTTATGCTGCAAGTTCTGTAGTTATATTACTTTTATTTAACTTATAATCAAATATAAAGTCTAAATTTAGATTAGTTAGCACAATTTTTATGTTAGGTTAGGTTTAAGGTCATTATTAGGTATAAGCACTGCGGTTCCGAGGATGTAGCCAGGCTTGTTGCCATTCAAATATGGTGATGCGGTCTTTGATAGGATGTTTTGTGGAATGTGAATGCATCAAATCTATAACTCAAGGATCCCTCCAATGACTATCATCATTGTCAACCACTTCTTGTACCTTTGTTCAAACTCTAGTGTCAAAGCGCTTGTCGTGTTGAGCTCGACTGCTGGGGACGGGGAGATCGAGGTTCGAATCTCAGTCGGGTGAACTGGGGGTGGTTTTTCCTAAATTGTTTTCCACTCTCCCTCCATGCAAATGCGGGTTCACTTCCTCTAATTCAACCTTCCCAATTCTTAATCCATTAGCGTAATTAGTACTTAAAGCGTATAACCCGAACGGGTAGTAAGACACAAATATTATTATTATATTATTATTATTATTATTATTATTATTATTATTATTATTATTATTATTATCTAGTGTCAAACATTTGGTCTCTATTGTGAAAGCAAGAAAATTTCAAGTGAGTGTTAAAATTATAGCCTGATTGTGATCTAATAATGCCTTAAATGTAAGGTTAAAGATAATATAAACTAGGCTACCTATAATGTCATACCTTATTCTTTATGTTTCAGGTTTTGAAAATGTCACTGTATCCTTCATTAGAAGATATGAAGGTGGACCAGATGGTTCGAGTAAGATGTTCATATCTAGTAACTTAAAATTTACAAATCACCATCAAGAAAGATGGCTAGAAAATCCCTAAGGCCTAATTTAACTACTATTATTCTATTTTTTAATAAAATTAATTGATTGTTTTTACACTTGTGTTTATTATGTAAACGCTGAAGTTTATAATAAGTTGTGTCAAGATAAGAAACATGTTTTCATTGCTACTTCACATGTCCAAATTCAATTAGTATTTATAATTGGCGCACCTAGAATACTGGACATACATAGCTTAATAATTATTATTTCTTCCTCGGTAATTACTTAAAATAGATTGCAGTCTAAAATAATGTGTTCTACATTACTATATGCTCAAGGGCATAGAAAGTTAACTTTTCTAAATGGGGTCTGCTAGAAAATTTGACAGTACCTTTAGCTAATAAAAGTTTTTACACATAGATAAGAACCCTCTTTACCTAGACCCCCATACTCCATTTCTTTGCCCTTGACTAAGCCATAATGATCCTTGGTCTTATTCCATTCCTACTAACCTAGTTAAAATATTCCTAAAAAATCACATAGTTTAATTCTAAAGGTGCATATAGATTAGGCGAGCCAACCCTGTGATGTAACATATTTGTGTGATTGGGCACTCTATGATCGACTCACGAGGAGTGGTTCATGTCAATCCACCAGGTGTTTGTTTTTGCAACAAACGCCAAGGGATTCATCATTCTAGTTGGGACATCGTTTAGAACAGTTCGCTAACTAGTATGCGCGCTTGCGGGCATAGAGAACTGTTCTAAACGAATTTGTTTTACATTTGGTAAAATTTTATAGAAATAGAGTTTTATGGGTTCCCAAGGATAAAAATTATTTTTAAAAGAACATAAAGGAAGTTCCATGAAAGGAAATCACCACTTGAGCAGGGAAAACAGAAGATGTTTGAAAAATATTTATTAGTTTGGTGGTGTCTTATAAAAGAAAGAGATTGAAAAAGAAACATTCTAAAGGAACAAGAAAAGCTAAATGTAATTGTGATATACCTACTTATTTTCAAAATATGTTAATTCAGCAGCACAGGGTGGGGGTGCTATGTATACTATTTTAATGATTAACAACTAAAGTATTACTACTACTCATTTTTAAACAAATAAAAATCTGGAATCTGGTAAATATGTTCTAATATACATTAATTTACTTATTCTCAAAACAGGCTAATTCAGTGAAGCAAGGTTTGGGAAGTAATTTTATAATTAAAATCATTAAATTATCTAATTAGAATTTATTAACATATAATTTGTACACATACTTTGATTATAAACAATTCTACTGATAAGTTTTGAAAGAATTTAAACACATATTAAGAAATATGGTCATAAATCTATTAAAATAGTGATGGCCAAGTAAGTACTATTTGTACTTGGCAGCCGTTTTTAGTTTAAAAAGGTATTATATTCTCACAGTCATATCATAAGTATACTGGAGCTTATGATTTACCACTGAAAGGTTAAGAGTTTCTACAAAACAGATGTTTGGTCCGTTACACAATAATTAACCATTATTTCAGCTAATATCAGACTAGCTTTTATTGTTTTACTTATTTAAGAAGTTACAATATTACACTGAGTATATTTATACATCACTCATAACATTTCTTAAAACTACCAACTTAACATATGAAATATTACTAATATACAACGATAGAGATCAATGAATCTACTGTGGCTAATATCTGTAGTTACAGCTAACTTAGAACATCAAAAACCTCTCTATAATATAAGACATGTATTTATGGGCATAGGGAGAGTTTAGTTTATGATTACTATTAAACTATAAGAAATAAGAACATTCTTGTTTTTTGTGTAGAGGGATGAGTGACATGACAGGGTGTGTCTACCAATACTGGAAATATGCTTGATTTTATTTTTGATACTGGAATATACTGGAATTTTGAATCAGATACGGGGAAAATATTCAGCTTATTTACATTGAGTGGAATGTTGGATTAAGCATTTTGAGACCCCTGGTATTATTTAAACTACTGATAGTTCTATTTTGACCACCCCTTAATTACTCCACCTTTTGTATATCTTGTTTGCCACACAATTAGTTGACCTTTTAGATGACTTTGCATTGGGGATGTTTGCTTCATTTGCTGACCTTTCTATTCTCAGTATACACCAAGACCCCCTTTCTCCCTTCCCCTTACATAATAGAGAAAGAAACAAATAACTGTTTTGACTACACTAGCAGCCAACCTCCCCCTCCCCCCAAACTTTTTTCCTGCAGTAACCATTATGAGTGATGATTTACTAGTACCTGCTCAAGTTCAAACTCTACTTCAAACTATTTGTGTACCTGCCTGATTTTGATATTCCAATGGCACAGTACAGTATTTGTTGTGTTATTCACTCCTCCCCCCTCTCTATATGCCCAAAAGAAAAAACTACTGTTCCTAAGCTTGGTCTGGTGTGAGTATTCTGCAGATCTACTTGTTTATCTTATGACCTTTGTGTTTAAAAAGAAATGAGTAAACTCAGAGGAAAAACCTTTTTTGAAAGATGATTGGTTGGACAGTACAGTGTTTAAAGATTGGCTGTGGTTACAAAAAGTGGATTGTGATAAAAGTAAAGGCCATTGTTCTTTGTGTAAAACTAACTTTGATATAAGTAACATGGGAGTTTCTTCAATCCAGTCTCATGCCAAGGGAAAGAAGCTGTTGTCAGAGTGAAAGCTGCTAGTGGGAGCAAAAAAATATTGGGCTTGGTCACTACGATCAAAAATGCAGTGTCATCTGTATGCCAACATGAGGATGTACATTTTAGTGCTAATGACCATGAAGTAGTTTTGAAACCTGAAACTAAACCTAGTTGTTCTATTCCGAGCTTCCTTGTCAAATATGAAGTTTCTCGTGCTGAAATATGGGCTATTAATCAAGTAATGACACATTCTTCTGCTAGAAGTTTTTCTGCTTGTAGTGATCTTTTTAAAGTAATGTTTTTCGATAGTGATATTTCCCAGAAATTTCAAAGCATAAAGATAAACTTGGATATGTCATCGTGTATGGACTAAGTCCTTTTTTCAAAAGTGAGATTGCAAATATGATTAAGTAATGCTCATTTTATTATCTTTCATTTGATGAGAGCATAAATACTGTGGCTCAGAAGATCCAGATGGATGTTGTTGTTCGCTTCTGGAGTGAAAATAAAATTCATACAAAATATTTAACATCTTGCTTTTTAGGTCATGTGACAGCTCAAGATATATTAATGAACTTTTATATCTGCACTAAAAGACGAGGGCTTGAATCTTAAACAAATGCTTAAAGTTTCCATGGATAGACCAAATGTAAACCTAAAATTTTTAAGTGATCTCAAAAGTTACTTGTGTAACTACTCTCCTTCACCATCCCAATCAAATAATGGACAGAGGTAGAAACAAGAGAGTTATAATTTTTATTCATTCAAACATAATACAGCTCAATGGGGGAGCGGGACATTAAAGATTACAAATACCAACTGCCAGTATGCGCCTGATGGGCGAAGTGACATACAAACACATGTCACGGCCAGAAGGGCGATACAACCATAACAAGGTAATAGCTGCCTTATAATAAGGCCCTAGAAAAGACACAGTTAACGGGTGGCCCCGGTCTGTTGATAAATTGGTCTCCTTACACACATTGAACGTTACAATTCCCAAATAATAGCGCAAGCCTAGCCTAAGCTCTAGCATAGCCCAAAGGGACTCAACACCCCATAGTTAACTAATACGGCCGAGAGGCTTACCAATAGCACCGAAGTGAATACAAAGTTTGCAAACCTAACAATAATAACTCCACTCATTTAAGTAAGTAATAAGTTAGGCCCCGTTGGGAGATTCAAGAATCAGGTGGCCCGCGGTCCCACTATTTAGAACCCACAAACTAATAATTGCCAAACATAACAATAAACTATATATTATCTCCCTAACAACCATTAACACAAATATAGATATATGTAACGTAACAATAAACTATCTTGACCCACTAACAATCCTAGGTATATAAACATATCACAAAGACGGGGATTATCCCGACTAACTAACAACCCCATGTATATAAACATTAAACATTACTAAAAACACCCGTGTTTTTCTCAGATGGTCTGCGGCCCCACATTTATCCACCTTTTTTGTTTATGCAAAAAGAACATAAACATAACCTCCTATTATATATGGCCTCCAAGAAAAAATTGCACCAGAGTGCGAATATTCCGCGAAGCGGAGATCTGAAATACAAACACGAGAACCAGATGGGTTCCCCCTTTAATAGCCATAGTCGTGAAGACGACTACCAATACCCCGCAGTCATGAGTATTCGTTAAATAAATAAAGAATAATAAATAGCTACAAATTTATATGAAGTCCGAAACATTTGAATTTGGAAGATATAAATAAGATTTTAAGCTAAAGAGAATTTTGATTAATTATGACGAGCCCACTTATGAAGTAAGACTCTTACCTCCTAAAAGCCCTGAGTATAATGCGTGCCAACACATCGCACCACAACACTTTTATACCCTGAAGTGATCATATGCTCTCAGAGTGGACAGATAAGGGGGGGTATTATCTAGAAGCGTCCACAGAGCCCTGGAGTAACAAGCCACACGCACAACATATCCTGTAGAAAGTTCCATAATAGTCCACTAGGCTCTCGTTGAAAGCGCACGGCGATGTTCGCTTGTCTTTTCGTCCGATGAAGGGGAAAGGTGAGGGGGGGGGAGGCTCTCCGCCCCGCCCACGGCGAGCGCCAGCTCAGTCGGTTTTAGTGCGCGTTGAAGGTGGCGTCTTGTGTTGTGAAGTCGATTCCATTGCGAGTCAACCGGGACAGCATTAGGTGAGTGTTACAATCATCCCATGTTTCGTTGTGACAAGGTTACACTTGAAGGAAGAATCTCTACAAAATCCTGTGTTACTGTAATTTTGTACTTCTTCTTTACACATGTTCCATGGTGCTTATGAAACAGCACATGCTAACTCTAGTTGGACTATTAACCAGTTTTTGGGCTCATTATATTATTTATTTAAAGATTTTCCAACAAGATGTGCAGACTATCAAAGAATAACAGAATCATCTCTTTTCCCGATAGTTTAGTTGGGATTCATGCTGTCAGTTTCACTTGAGTTGGAGCAACTTCTCACCGAATATCAGAGCAATCAACCTTTTTTACCATTTATGTTTGCAGATATAAATAAATTACTTGAGCACTTGATGAACAGAATTGTAAAATGTGATTTAATTATTTGGAAATACTTCAAAAAAATTGTTAGCCATTGATTTAAAGAAGCAATCCAACATGATCTCACTTCCTACTGTAGATATTGGGTTTGCAGCATCAGCAGCTTTGAAAGGAATTAAATACATCAAGATACTTCAGTTCAGAGGAGATTGTCAAAAATTCCTAGTTGATCTCTGCAACAAACTTTATAACAAGTGTCCTCTCTCCTACAAAATTGTCAAGGGTGATAGTTGTCTCTCTCCCGCAGTCATGTTCAATCCATCTGTTAGGACCTATAGGATAACTTGTGCATTAGAAGTCCTTCTAGACAAGAAACAAATATCTAGCGTGCAAGCTGATGTAAAAAGAGACTACTTGGACTTTGTATCAAAGCAAGAAGTTATTGACTACCTTAAACAATTCACTTCAAGGGGTGACCAGCTTGATAAGTTCTATGTGAATATTTTTTCTCAAGTAAATGCATCCCAGGAACTACATTATTTCACTGAAAAAATTCTTGTTCTCTTCCATAGCAATGCAGCCATTGAGCAAAGTTTTTCTGTGAATAAAGAATGTATGGTTGAAAACATACATGAGGACAGCCTTATTGCTTAACGTGTAACTTATGCATATCTAAATATGAAAATTTCAAAAAAGATTATTCATGCTGTGAGGAATGCATCAGAAATAAGGAAAGAAGCACTTGAAAGGAAGTAAAAGGTTGAAGTAAACTTAAGTCAAAAAAGAACAGTTTTGCAGAAAGCAAAGGAAGAGGCAGCAGAGTTAGAACATAAAATGTAAAAATTGGAAAAGTTTTGTGTTTGGGTTTTATCATATTAATTTTTAATGATGTTAGGTAACTGCAATTATCTTTATTTCCAAGTAATTTTTATCAACATAATATTTGTTGGTTATTTTTCATTGAAGATTCTGTATCATTATTTATTTACTAAACAAATTCATTATCATAAATATAACTTGTGGGAAGTATCGACTGTCAAGGGGGTGATGGGGATAATAGTTGGTTTTTGTGGTAGAGTAAACTCCCTGGCTGTAATCATTCTTTGAAGTTGCGCCACCAAGGCTGATTACTTGTACCTCTAAAGTTCTACGAGTGAGGTGAAATGACCTACACATTTTGCCAGGAGAGGTATTTTCACATACCTTCCAGGGATCTTTTACATGCCACAGGGAACTGACGGCTTTACTTCCCTCTGAAGGATGTTGAGCTATGATTTTTTCTCGCTCAAGAAAAAGCCTTCGGCCTCTGTTGAGTTCGAACCCACAAATATCAAGTCCTGAGGCGAGCACTTTACCCCAAGACCACTGAGGTCGACGGTGGAATAGGTCATTCAAAAATGTTGTGTGTGTGTGCACACGCACACATGCGTGAAAGATAGGTCGGATCCACCTTTTTTAAAATTTGAAACTTCATTTTGCCATCAAATCTCTAATTAAAAATTGAATTTCAGGAAATATTTTAAGCATAAGTGTTTATAACTTTCCCAATAACTAGGATTTTTTCCTTCGCTTTTGATTTTGTTTACATTAAATGGTAAATATATGATCTGGGGTTTGGTTGTTAGGTTTTCTTATCATTATTTTGGTTTTAACCACAAGAAACTATTTAACTATTTTAATACCTTTAAAAACTAACTCAAAACTTAGTACCTATTTAAAAAAAATATTATTATTATTATTATTAGAGTCTTAATTCCATGAATATTCTTTGTAGGTTCTAGGGTCCCATCCTTAGTATATATATTAGAATATATGCTTCAATACACTTTATTCTTGATGTAAAAATGTCTAACTATGACAGACCTAGACCTACCCTAACTTTCTATTATTTTATGATTTTGAAATAGGAATTGTTCGTCTCTGTGTACCTTTTATTTATACTGGATTTCTTATAAAAAAAACTGGAAATATACTATAATTTCCAAACTATAGTCAGGTAGGCACCCTGCAAGAGTTTTGGGGGGGGGGGGACTTGTGATAGTTAACCACAGTAAATTAGGCCAATATTATTTATATATTTATTTGAGGGCGGACACAAAGTTTATTTATCGTTTTATTCCACTTAAAAAAATATTTGCACCACTTCCACAAAAACTTCTAACGAACATAACTTCAAAATGGTGACTGACAAATTTAAACCATTGTTATTTGTTGTTCGTAATAGACAGCTTTGGTTTTTTAGGCTGAGATAGTTTATAATTATAAGCACATTAACTACTGCCCACTTAAATAATATATTTGACACCATCTTGGCGTCATCCCATTTTTATTGTTCCTTTGAATATTATATTAAGTTACGGTATTATGTATGGTCTTATTGATGTGTATCGGTTTGATTTATGTAAATTCACTTAAATATATTCAAGTTGTTTTCAAACTATTAGAACCCTAATTTTAATATTTTCATGTCCATATTATTATGCTTATTGTTAGTAATAATGCATTTGGTTGTATAACAAAGAAAACATTATTTTCTCACATTTATTATGTACACTATCGGTATCCACACTTCTGCCATCAATTTCAACTCTAACTATATGTATGATACAAGCCTCGCTTTAAATTGATGATTTTCTTTTAGTAAAAAAAAAAAGTAATGAAAATATATAGTTATGGACAAAAATAAATTAGGGCCTTTTAAAATAATATGTTTAGTACTTTTGGACCTAGCTCAACGATTATATACAAAGGCATAGTTATCTTTTTCTCTTTATAAGAACTGTCTTCTGCATTAGTTCATAGAAGGAAAGGTTGAGGGAAAGAGGATCTTAGGAAGAAGGAGGATTCAAATATTGAATACTTGAAGGAAAGAAGAAAATTCTGAGAGCTAAAGGAGTCAAAAGTGCAGGGCGAATTGACGGAAGTTCACTGACTAAAGGAATTGACCTGTTGTAAGATATAACACCTAATAATAAATAATAATGGGCTTTACTGGTATAGTTGGCTCTAAATAACTTGAGTGTTTTCTGTCAATTAAAAATCATTATTTTTTATTATTATTTAGCACTGTGTCATACTACCCATTCAGGTTATACGCTTTAAGTACTAATTACGCTAATGGATTAGGAATTGGGAAGGTTGAATTGGAGGAAGTGAACACGCATTTGCGTGGAGGGAGGGTGGAAAACCTCTTAGGAAAAACCATCCCTAGTTCACCCGACCGAGATTCGAACCTCGATTTCCCCGTCCTCGGCAGTCGAGCTCAACACGACTAGCATGTTAGCCAACTACGCCACCGAGGCGGGTAATTAAAAATTAAATCAAAAACAGTGGCATGTACCTTTTAAGTATCTTTTGTCACTTTCTCAAGAAATGTCAAGTTGCTTGACTTTTTAATTAGACAAAACATATTGGAGGGTCTTATGAAAATATAACTGCCTTAGTGACATATAATTATAATAAAAAGCCACTAAATTATTATTATTACTATGTGTTCTGTCAAAACAGGTTCATTCCTTTTGTCAGTGAACTTAGACCACCAATGTATCCTGTCCTTCTCTTCCTTGAGCTCTCAGAATTTTCTTCTTTCCTTCAAGTCCTCCAATATTTGAATCCCCCTCCTTCCTAAGCTCCTCTTTATTTCAACCTTACCTTATTTGGTGTCCTAAGGGTGTGTCTGATACATTTTGTCGCCCTGTTGTCCACCTGATCTCAAGTCTACCATATATTGATTATGATATAATCTTGCATATTTATGTAGGCTACTATTGATATTATTTCAGCATTTGGTCAGAATACTTTTTGAACAGTGATTTATCTGAAAATCACTGATACAATAAAATTGAGTAATGTATTTAGGCCTATAGTTGAATAACAGCTGCTCGCTTTTAAAAAAAAAGTATGTTTATAAGATAACCCAGACATACTATAGTAAAATGCAATATTTATTCATAAAACTGTATAAAATAATTGTATTTCTAAGTTACAGGTTTGAGGCTGGTACAAACAAATTTTAAATTGAAAGCCATCTTAATACTAAGTATATGCCACTACAATAGTATTTTATATGATTGAATGTCTCCTTGGACTTAGAGTTGGATTGTGTGGAAATAAGAACCTTCTAATGACAATTTAAAATTTCAAAAAAACCCATAAATGCTTAAAGTCACAGCTCTTGTGTTTTAAAAAGTGATCCAACTATAGTAAGAAAGGTTGGGTGTTATTCAATTACTATATATATCACTGGAGTCACTAGGGGGCTGCGGACCATACCAGATGACACCACAAGAGTGGGTGACACCAAAGGGACTCTGTATACAAATTTTGTATGATGTATCAGCAGAAATTTATTATTACAAATATCCTGTAGCTAGCTGTAACCACAAAAACACTTTTTGTAAGCACAGCTTATACTTTATCATTATACCTACAAATATAACTATTCTAATTTACTTTTTGAACCTTCTAATGCATATGCGTTCCAGTAAAAGTTGTCTTTATTACCCACTTACAATGAAGCTTCAAATATCATCTTCACGCGCTGTTGTTTTTATAGTTGGGGATTTTGTCAAATTTTCCTATATTTTAGCTGTACAATATTTGGAGTATATTGCAATATTCATTTGTTTACAACTTATACATTATTTGGGCTGTTATTGATAATGCAAACCTAATCCATTAATTTATCTAATATAATGATAAAGTTTATCAAATTAAAATGTACATAATTTCAATGTATCTCTTAAATGTTTTTACCTCGAATTCTCTTGGTTTCTCTCCAAATTTTCACTTTAACCACATAAAAATATGTAAATATAAATACATATATATATTTATTTATATTGATTTTGCCTATGATATTGTAATTTGAAAGTGTAATTTTAATTTTGCAATCTATTTATGTCACTATTATTGCCCATTATTTTAAGTTACAAATGGGAATTGCGATTTATGAGTAACATTAGTAAAAAAAATACTAAGATTGTTTTATGGTCTGGTACGGGATGAGGTCCATAGGGGGTGATACCAACCCTAGTTATGCCACTGAGATTTAGGTACGTTCACATATTTGTATGTCAAGTCATGTAATCTGCAGCTGTCACTTTGGATGGATATTATTAAAACTCCATGGCATCACCTTGCAAGCGAGCTATATTAACCTAGCAGCCACTACATGCTGGCAAAGATAGTGCCAACATTTGCAAATAGAGGTGTCATGTGGTCAGCACAACGAACCCAGAAAAAAAAAATATGTCTATATTTGTATTTTCTAAAAGTCTTTTCCTATAAAAATTAAATTGTGTAATTATTTGCATTTATTATTAATTCACATCATGTTATGAGCCTCATCTGTCACTTTTGATAAAATAATATAACTTATTAGCCTATATTTTTTATTTTTCAATTTTTACTGTGAAAACATATTTGGGTACATTCTAAACCATCCATCTACCGGTGTTATATTATATACATGGTATTCTAGTCCTATTATATAAACTATGGTGGAGAAATTGTGTTGTTTATTTTGGTTCTATACTTAACGCAGGCCCAGAGTCATCTTGTGTCGCAGTATGCCAGCAGCTACCAGCACGGGGCATCTGCTCCGCTACCATACCCTACCAATCCAACAAGTGTGCACAGTACATCTGCTCCGCTGCCATACCCTACTAACCCAACAAGTGCTCCTCCGCCATATACTACCAACCCTCCTCTTGGTAATGACTCAATGAGTGCCCTCTACCCAGCTCTCAATGATTACATGGGCCTAGAACTGTCGAGGGAAGCCATAGAACAGAACATGCCGGAATATGCCGTGGCTGTGCCACAATCTGTAAGTACTTCACATTACTCGGAAGTCATTGTGTAGACCTAACTAATTATTTGAGGATGTTAGTATAATTACTTCATAACACAACCTTAAAACTGAAAAGTAAATTACTGTTTGATGTCTTCATTTAACTATTTACATTATAATTTAGACAAATTCACCATTCCTAAAAATATAAAAGATTCATGTTGCCACATGAATAATACCAAACTTATGTAATTAATACTGCTCATTAGAAGTTTCATCAAGTTTCGTTTTCTGTACATACGGTTTTAGAAGGACCAGAATTGAGACTAGTAAAACCATTTTACCACATTTAAAAAAAAATTCAACCAGCTTCAGTGGTTGGATGGTCCTAGCTATCACACTCATGTTACACTGATCTGCTGAAGACACTGAAATTGGGGTTTGAATCTATGTCGGCCCTACTGGGCTGGTTTTCCCTAAATGGTTTTCCACTCACATTCGATGCAAATGCGAGTAGGCTACCTCTAGAATGCTCCCTTCCTCATCCCTACCCGATTAGAGTAAGTATTATATAAACACATAACCTGAACAGGTAGTTAAATGTGATAGGGAAAAAAAGACAACAAAATTGAAAATTAATCATTTTAAAATTTAAAAACTATTCTATTCTCAATATAGCTTTGAATTATTAGCGTAGAAAACCGTGTTTTTTGCTTGAAGTGTGGTTGTGTAGCTAATTTATTGATTAATCAGCTGTGAGAAATTCTTGGTGGGGACCAATATTTTACGCTTTACTTTGAAATTTAATCATTGTTGACTGAACAGAATCATAGCCTCCTAAATAAGGTTGTTTCAAAAAGGTTCATATATTTATATAAAACTTACATATTTAGGAGCCAACTACAAGAAAAATTCGTCAACAACACCTACTGTAATTATTTGTGTTACACTTCCTTTATAAGCTAGTACTTCTAGTAGAACTTAGATACAAGCTCTGTTATTAGCTGTTCATTCACAATAGGTTCAAGAAACCACAAAATGTAACATGCTTTTGGAAAATTAAATAAATTTATTTGCCAATAGGCTGTAACATAAATAGCAATGGTTGTTAATGTACGCAGGAGCTGGGCAAGCAACTTTGGTAATGAGGTCAAAGGTAAACAGTTCTTGGGCCTGCGTTTTTTTTTCTAAGATTATTGATTATTTTAAATCATATATAATATCAGTATATAATTAATGCAGCCTAGTAAATCAAAATAAACTATAAATTATGTTTGGGTGTTTGTCTACAGTTTTGAATAATTTCTTACTTTTATCAGAAAAATCTTAGTTCTTGAAAAGCATTGAAAAGGACTGGATAAAGCTAGTTCAAGTTACGGATAGGTGGTGTACTTTGTAAGTGTGACAATAAACTTTTTTTTTTTTTCAGTTTTAGTGGATTGAGGAAAATATAAAAACAAACACTTGAATAATATGAATTACGACCCAAAAAAAAAAGAAATTATTCTGAACACACAACTGTGCATGCACAAGCCACACACATTGATCAAGGGCAGATTTTCTACTGTTCTATTCTTTCATCAGAGGAAATATTCCTTGGCATTGAGAAGCATTTCAAATTTTGCTTATTTTTATCTATAGACATGCGCACACCTTCCCCGCTTTCCCTCCTTTTCTCTTGGCATTTGAATTGAGTTGGCTTTTCAAACTCATAGCCACGATTGGGCAATGTAAATAGCAAACAAAACTTTCCAGTATATATATTACAGTGGATATTAAACAAAAATTATAATTGTAATTGTTTTGGTTGTGAAGTAAGGAAATAGTGGTTTCAATGCTTGCATGGATCATACCTTTTTAAGTAATAATTAAAAATATAATATAATAACTATTGTTTGTGAGCATGCTGCTGCTGTGCTGCTTTTTACTGTTTTAAAACCAATAGACTATTTCAACAAAACTAATTGGATTTTGTGGTAAATGAGTTTACCTAAAGTATTTTTTTTCTTATGCCAAATAAAAACAATTGATTCAATCAACTTTGTAGACCTCCTATCATTGTGCCAAGATTTGAATTAGAGCTTTTTGAAAAGGGAATTTTTATTATGATAAAATATAAAATTGCCCTTATATGATAGTGAATATTTGTTTACCTAGCTGTGTTTGGTGTTTTGTAAAACTACTCTGCATAACATATTACAGGGTTCCTACAGTTTGGAAAGTCAGGGGAAAAAATAATAGTCAAGGAAAGTCAGGGAAGCTTTAAAAAGGTCAAGGAAATGACAATTCATCACACTTAGTAAAAAACAAGGAAAATATTTTTCGTATTTACTGCGTTATAAGCCACTGCCCCAATGAAGAAAGCTTAGGGGCACTTACCATGCTCAAACTTACTGTAACACAAGTTTTGGTAGCATTTTATTTCAGAAGGTGAACGCAGAAATCTCCTGGCCTGCACATGACAATTCTTTTAACTTTAGTGATCCATTGTTTTGGTTCTTGTTCAAGGTTTGGCATTATTATCGTTGGATGCAGTGAATTAGGACTGATTCGGCTTCACCAGCAATGTCTAACAAAAAAAACAGTTTTTAACCAGCTCTGGCTAAGCCCAAAACATTTTCTTGAATTCTCTTACTAGATCAGTGGCGATAAAAGTAATAAGTTGCAGGCATTTTGTAAAGTGTGCAAAACAATTATAAACCTAAATAAAAGCAAGCATTAGCTTCCCATGCAAAAGAACCAACTCATATCAAAACTCTTGAAACTTTGACAAATCAACGCTCTCTGTTGACATTTTTCTCAAAAAAGTCAAGTGATTCAGGTTCATCGAGTTCCCCTGTTTCAACAGAATCTCTGGCATACAAAGACATTCTACCTAGTGGTGATTTGGCTTGTTACTCAGAGAGTTTTTCTGTTTCGTCGATAATCGTAAAGCCGCAGAAGGAAGCTGTTGCCAAAAGTGAAATTAGTGTAGTGCCTCGAAGAAACCATTACACTTGTTATTAAAGATGATATAACTAAGGCGAAAGTAAATTTGGGCTATGCAAGTTGTTTACAAAAAATGTCTTTCAATTCGTGCAATAATGTAAGTACAATTTTTCAGTTGATGTTTCCTGAGTGTTCCATTGCCAATGCCTTTACCCTTGGGGGAGACAAGGCTGCATACTTCATTGTGTATGGCTTGGCTCCATTCTTTCATAACAATTTACTGGATCGCCTAAAATCATGTAACAACTTTGTAATTTGTTTTGATGAAGCAGTTGAATAAAGTTATTCAAAGAGGACAAATGGACATTGAAATAAGATTCTGGGACAAGGAAAATCATAAGTCATCAGCCGTTACTTAAACAGTGTCTTTTTCAATAGGAGCACTGCTGAAGAATTAATGAGCATTTTCTGGATGATATTTCTCCACTTCCACTCTCTTAAGTTAATACAGTGTCAATGGATGGCCCAAATGTCAATTTAAAGTTCATAACACTTCTTCAGGAACACGTCAAATCTGTCACAGACAATGAAGTATGTAGTTTGCTAAATCTGGGAACATGTGGGCTTCATGTTGTTCATGGTTCCTTGAGAACAGGAGTGGAGTTGTTGATTGGGATATAAGTAGCTTATTGCGTCATATGTACTACCAGTTCACTGAATTCCAGCTCGTCGAGCATTGTTTACCCAGTTGACAGGATGGTCATCTTTTCCATTGAAGTTCTGTGGTGTGCGGTGGTTAGAGAATACAAAGTGCTTTCAAAGGGCATTAAAATTGGGGACCATGTTGATAAGTTTCTCAAAGAAGCAAAACTTCCTAAAACAAAACCTGTAGAGACACTGAAAAGAGCAGCCTGTGATCCATTCCTAAAGTGTAAACTAACTTTCTGCAAGACAATTGCAGATGAATGTCAGCCTTTCCTGCAACGATTCCAGACATCAAAACCAATGACTCCATATCTTTTTGAAGTGTAGAGAAACTTCTAAGATACCTTATGAATCGTTGCGTGAAACCTGATCTGTTTAAGTGCATGGGTCCAAAGTTACTGTCTATCAACACAAAAAAATCAGAAAATTTGATCCTTAGCAAAAATATTGATGTAGGATTTGCAACAAAACGTTTCTTAGGGGAAACTGCAATCACAGTAACAGAAAGACAAAAACTACAATTTATACACGAGTGCCGCATTATGGTAACCACCATGATTGCAAAACTACAAGAAAGAAGTCCCTTAAAACAGAAAGCTGTTAGAGGTTTGTCTTCATTGGATCCTTGTGTTATTCAACATTCACCTCAACTGGGCCAGAAGATATTTTCTTTTCTTTTGGAGGAGCTCAACTATGCCAACATCATAAATGATGTTCTGGCTGAAAATGCCAAGAAAGAATACTTGCATTTTTGCAACATCAAAAAATTTCCGCTTCAAGAAATTTTTCGTCCTTGTGATCAGTTTAGTGATGAAGTAGGACTTGACACTATTTATGGTAGCTTTCTAATAGGAGATGCAAACTACAAACATCTTTGGGAAGTAATAAAGATTTGTCTTGTCTTGTCGCATGGGGAAAGCAACTGTTGAAGGTGGTTTTTCAGTCAATAAATCTTCTGGTTGAAAATATGCATGAAAAAAGTCACTACACAGCGTCACATTCATGATGAGATACAAGAAGCAGGTGGGATTAAAAACTACACATTAGCAAAAATATGTTGGATTACTTGAGAGGTGCTCGGAAACGCTATCATGAATATTTAGAGATGAAGAAACAGGAAAGAAGTGAAGAAGACAAGAAGGAGGCAGAAAAGAGGAAATTAGATATACAAGTTAAAGATTTAGAAGGAAAAAGAAAAAAAAATTATGGCAACTGAAGAGAAACGAGAAGCAATAGAAGTGGAGTTGCAAGAACTGAAGAAGAAACAAGCTTCACTTTATTAAATATAGCATAGTATCTTAGTGTATGACTTTTGATAATTTTAATAAAAATAAAATTGACTTGAGACATGAATAATATGAAAGCAGACACAGTTCTCCTGTTGTGAGCTATTCAGTTCAGGATATATACAGTTTAAGTAAAATAAGACTGTAATGATACCAAACTTTTTATATGTTCTTAGTGGCCTGTTATTTAGTACGTATTTCTGTACATGATACCAAAGTGAATCACGTTTGTTACAACTTTTTGATAGGGTTAGACATATTTAATTACTTTCCCATCATTTTCCATGAACTGATTGGCAAGACGTCTGCTTTCTTATTCTTCCATGAGAGTGAGGCAAGGTCGGTCTGTAGGGGAGGAGGAGGGCCGAAATAAATGTATTTAATTAATATTTTCACATGAATAGTATCTAAAGTTATAGTAGAAATTTTATGAAAATTGGCCAAGGAACTTGGGAAAATAGTTAGGGAAAAGTCAGGGAGAATTTTTTTACAAATTCTGTAGGAACCCTGTATTAGTTTTTCATAGAATTCTAAATAATAAATACATTATGAGTTTCAGAAATTAAAATACTTTATCAAAAGAAATTGATATTAAATTAGACTTAACTCCAAATAAGCCTATTTTTATTTTTCCTCTGTTATTTATTTAACATTTTCCAACTACTAATTAACTATAAAGTTAATTTCTTGTGTGACCTTACTTTTCACCATCTCTGTACTTGTTACTTTTCAGCGACATGTTGCCCTAACTGCATCTTCTACTGGTCCATTAGCTGGGATGATTGCACCTATTTCTGGTCACTCACTCGGTCTGCAGCGCGCACAAGTATCTCATGGTTTGAGAGAGGTGAGCTTAGGACAGAGCTTGAAAATTTTGCTCGTGCTTGCACTTAATAAGTCTCAGTTCAACAAACTAGTCAAAGATTGTCAAACTTTTGTCTCGTATTCATTCACATTCAATTTTAATTGTGGATAATGGCCTGGCACAAGTCTTCACATACAAGAAATACTGTTTTCATCTTGTTATTTGTAGTGCCTGATAAATATATTGTTGGCCAATATTTGTATTTCGTTTGTGTTTTGTATTATATATATATATATTACATCAGTGAACTGTTTCATCACAATTATTATACTGTACATATATATAATTTTATTTTGTATACACGTCTAACTACTCGTTTGGACTATCTGTTTATTTATACTACTAATAGAGTGGAAATGTACCCACATTTGTGTGGAAAGAGTGGAAAACCATTTTAAAAATTCACCCTCATTAAATTTGGCTGGGATTCAAATCCTGACCACCTTACTACCAGTGATTTTAGCAAGCTTTGCTTTAATTGTATTACTATTCAAAATTATCATACTTTATAAAACCTGGAATTATTCTGTTTGCTGTCTTTTTAAGTAGTATGTAAGAATATAATAGGGTATATTATAGGGCTCTGCTAGTACTCGTATTCCGCGCTTTGAGCCAAGCTCATCGCTTAAGCTCAAGATTGAAAGTTTTGTAGGCTCGTCATTTTCCAGCTTCCCCTTGATGTACTTAATAATCAATTTTTAAATGCATTCATAAGCATAGTCTATTTAATTGAGATAATATCAGTATTCCCACTTATAAATCATTCGGTTGCTTAACAAATTGTTAAAAACTGATTTAAATTTTCACATTAATAAAGTAAAAGAGCTTTAAAACCACTTTCGACTGGTAATTTTAATCAATATTGTCGTCCATTTTGAATTATACTTGATTGAAGTTGTTTACTTGTGTTTACATGACAAAGTAATGAAAATAAACATAGCTAAGAAGATTACTAAATAATTGATTGATTCTCTTTATTATATTATTTTTACCGTGTCCCTTTTTAAAATAATAATTTATGTTAAATTAATAATAATAACAACAACAACAACACCGTGTCTTACTACCCGTTCGCTTATACGTTTAAAGTACTAATTACGCTAATGGATTAGATATTGGGAAGTTCGAATTAGAGGAAGCGAACCCGCATTTGCATGTAGGGAGGGTGGAAAACCATTCAGGAAAAACCACCCCCAGTTCACCCGACCAAGATTCGAACCTCGATCTCCCCGTCCTAGCAGTCGAGCTCAACACGTCTAGCGCGTTAGCCAACTACGCCACAAAGGCGGGTTATGTTAAATTAAAAATGTAATATCAAGAATATACTATTATATTACATGTTTTATAACTTAAGATATTTAAAACTTGTATTAATTAATACGTTTAGATACAAAACTAGCTTTAGTTATTAACTATATCGGGATAGAATTATATTGATTAACCTGTTTAAAATCATTATTAATCTTATATATTACAATGTATATTTTACCAAACTTCCCAAATTTATATTAACAAAGTATTTACTATTTCATATTCTTTTCTAGAAATATTATTTTAGTCATATTATTTTTAATTTAAAGTATCAGCATCAACTTTTATAAGCATTAAAAATAGAATTGAAGTAAATTTCTCAATAAAATAATGTCTAACGAGAGCCTGTACAACACGCATGTGCAACTGCGCATAGAGGAATGGAAATGGAACAGATGATGTGATCATGCACAATTACAATAAGGAATAATAAACAAAATATGAAACACTTCACATGTCTTTGTTTATGATTAGGCATACATATAAACAAACATACTTCTCTATTTTCTTTCTACACTTTTACATTTCCCACTTCTTCAAACTTCCACAGTTGCACATTGTTTTGAATTTTCAGAATTATTTATTTTTCAAATGAAAATATATTAATGAAAAATTAATATTCCTGAAAATTCAAACTAATGTGCAACTGTGGAAGTTTTGAACAAGTGGAAAAGCTTAAGAAGACATGAAGAAAGAAGTGTGTTTGTTACTATCTAGGCCTAACCTAATTAGCCTTTCAGGTTGGCTTCCTCACTATCTCTTCCTTCCTTTCCTTCACTATCTTACATCATTGTACAATGTTTCTACACTGTCGTCTCATACATTTCCAAGCCATCATGTGATTATCGATTTTATTAACTTTTTTATAATTATTGTTGGTGTAATTTTAATGTCCTTAAAGACATGAGTGTGAAACCATTTTAATTATTTTTATTAGATTTGTATTTGAGTGTTGTTCTTATTTTTAAATTGTGTTTTATAGGTGTTATTTCTAATTTAAAACCCTGATATTTCCATTGTTTAAAATTTTTTTTTTTTTTCAAATATTTACTCTTTATAAAAATGAGTGTTATTCATATTTTTAGAACATGTGTTTTAATATACTTTAACAATGTGGGGAATGCCAGGCCTCCACCGTGGTTCGATTCCACGTTAAACTGTAGGTCTTCATTTCATCTCGCAATCACCTCCATTACACATTAGCGTAAGTGCGTATAACCCGAATGGGTAGTAAGACGCGGTGCTAATAATAATAATAATAATATACTTTAACATTTTAAAATTATGAATATACTCGAACTTTGAAGCTTTTAGAAATACTCAACTCGAATGAAAAAACCCAAGCTCACAGACCCCTAATATAATATATTGTAACAAAAGAAAAAATAATTCTTACTAGAGATAGGTCAAATACTATATTTCTCGAATCCGAATCCTAAGCTTACTTTTGAATCTCGAATATTTAAAACTTCGATTTTTAGTCCATAGTGAAAATATTAGAAAATAAGTTGTTTATGGTGTGGTGCTACTGATAAATGCTTTGTTTGCCGTATATATTACATCATAAACAACCAATTTTAAATTGATTTAATTATATTATTACAATTTTGTCTGTTTGTTCTCCTTACATAAGTCAGTAAAATTCCTTTTAATATTTGCTTAAAATTGTTATAGTCAATTTTTTCATATTGTATTCGAGGTGCTTTTTTGAGATTTTTATGAATCTCGAAACCTTAGAATATCATAGGATTCAAAGGAATTGAGGATTTGGATGTCCCATTTCTAATTCTTGTATGAGCATGATATATAATAATTATTCTGACATTTTAATGGTTTTGTATCCAGGTCACTATTTGCAAGGACAGTGCTGGAAGGGTTGGTTTGCGTGTGCAAGCCATCAACAAAGGAGTGTTTGTTTGCCTGGTAATTAAAGACTCACCAGCTGCCCTTGCTGGCTTGCGGTTTGGTGATCAAATCTTGCAAATCAATGGCACGGTAGTGGCGGGCTTCACCATGGATCAGGTTCACTCACTATTCCGAAAGAGTCCAGTGAATGGCATCTCTGTGGTTGTCAGAGACAGGTAAGTGTGAATTTTCCCTCATTATCCTTAACTTGGTGCATATGAACATATAGCAGTCATGGTCAATATATTTTAGCTTTGAAACCACGGCTTGTCTACTTTAGGTAAAATAAAACCTTATTTTATGTGTACAAATAGCTTTTAAATCTCAGACCTAATGTATTTTATAATTTTGATAGCATCTTTGAGCTTTGTAATTGTCACCCGTGACTATGGGTCTGTCTCCTCCACGAGGACCTACAAGAAGCCAACTCAAACTTGCTTCTAAAGCATTCAAATGGCATCGGGGATGAAAGGGAAGGAAAGCGAGTAAAGTGCATGCATAGCTGTAGAGAAAAAATAAACAAAATTTGAACTGCCTCTCACTGCCAGAGTATTTCGCCCAATGAAAGAAGGAAATGGTAAAAGCTGTACCAAGTCCTCTTAATAAATGTCGGAACATGAGCCGTGTTAGTTTTATGTCAGGCATGTGTTCAGGACTGCTCTATAACGGTTCTTGATTCACATCATTCAAGGTTTTTTTTTAAGATCTGTTATTCTCTGTGCAATATTTATTTTAATTTAGCATATTTTATGTATTCGATATGATAATTAAATACATATTATATCACTAACATTATTTAAATTATGAATTTAAAACCCAAAGATAAATCAAGCCTTGGAACATTTTAGCCCTGACCCAACATCTAAAGCTGCTTGCCCAGCTCCCGTGGCCACCAATCGCCGCTTACATATAGTTTTACTTAATGACTTATTTTTCAACTTTTTAAAATATGTAGCTTCAAAAAAAATTATTTACTTTTTTCTTTTTTTTTCTAGTCTTTCTTAATATAAAAGATTAATATTTCCAAAAATGTTAAATGGTGTGTAACTAAGTAAGTTTGAAGAGTGAAGACCGTTTTAATAAATTAATAGATGTAGTGTCTCATCTTAGTCTTGTAGAATAGTGGTCCCAATTTATGTAATATGACTAATATCTATTACTTTAGTTATATAAGATGGGAAGTGCAGCAAGCTACTGAATCATGAATTAAATATAGAGAACTGGGGAAAAATTGCAAACACTCAACTCCACTGATAATTCCTTATTTAGCAGTATTTCAACCCCTCTTGGATGAAAGTTCAGTTCCTGATTGGTTCAGGTGAGCGAGAGGATTACGGGGGAGGGGAGACCTGAGACCAAGATAGTGTGAGGAAGCAGAGGGGAGTCTGCTGGCAGCTGCTGAGTGAGCTAGGTGCTCTAGTTGCGAAAAGGGAGCCCTTGGTTCAAGACTGCTTAAGGGACAGCAGTACCGCCAGCACCGGTTATATGCTAGGACAAGTGTGTTGCAGTAGGGTTGAGTGGCCGGGTCGACCTAATGTAGACCAGGAAATCAGTAGGTCTAGTAAGTCCCTCGTAGCTTGCTACACCTCCCTATCCCTTCCTTTCTATAACCTAACACCAGTTCTATCAAGAGTAAATTCCATCTTTCACCCATTAAAAACACTAAAAACCCTAGTATGTGCGTATTGTTACTGATCCACCCCCTAACTCACCAGTCCATCCTGTTCGGGCATCAAGGAAGGATGACACAGAGAGAAGTTTTTTTTTTATCAAGACTTAACTTAACTATCGTTTCAATTTAACTTCCTTCCCTATTACTACATTATATTCTTGTACAGTGTTTCCACATTGTTTTGATATATTTATAAGCCGCCAGTCCATTATTTATTTTAATATTAATATTTACAGACCCTTTGAGAGAACTGTGACTTTGCACAAGGACAGTGTGGGTCATATTGGGTTCCAATATAAGAACGGCAAGATCATTGGCCTCGTGAAAGACTCTTCGGCAGCTCGCAACGGCTTGTTGACTGAACATCACCTATTGGAGGTGAATGGGCAGAACGTAGTGGGCTTAAAGGACAAACAGATAACTGCATTGATTGAGGAAGGTGGTCCAATAATCACTATCACAATCATCCCGTCCTTTGTATACGACCACATGGTGAAAAAGTGAGTGAATATGTGAAAAATTTCTGTTTATTGCTTTTGAATTTGTTCCCTTTTAAATGTTCCTATCCACCTTTCCTGTGCCTTCTTTCAAATATAACAAAATACCTCAAAAAGGCAAAATAAGTTTTCTTTAAAGAGATGAATCAAATATTCCTAATTTTGAAAATAATCTATATCCAAAGCACTAACATGAATCAAATCCAAATCAAATATTTAAAAATAAAACTACCCTCTTCGGTGGCCACATAGTCTAAGGCGTTATTATTGCAATAGACTGGACTGCTGATGATGAGATGGGGATTCGATACTGGTCGGGTGTACTGAGGGTGGTTTTTTCTAAATAGTTTCCCACTCTCTTTCTCCACACAAATGCAGAAACACTTCCTTTAAGTTCAACTTTCCTCATCCCAAACCCATTAGCTTAATTTATTATTATTATTTTTTTATCATTATTTTTATTACGATTTTTATTATTTTTTTATTATTATTTTATTATTATTTTTATTATTATTTTTATTATTTTTATTATTATTATTATTATTATTATTATTATTATTATTATTATTATTATTATTATTATTATTATTATTATTATTATTATTATTATTATTAGCACCGCGTCTTACTACCCGTTCGGGTTGTACGCACTTACGCTAATGTGTAATGGTAGGGTGATTGTGAGATGAAATTAAGGACCTACAGTTTAACGTGGAATCTGAACCACGGTGGAGGCCTGGCATTCCCCACATTCACAAGATGTCTTGTCAGAGGTGAAGGAAGGGTTTGGAAATCAGATAAATCTGTGCCGGGACCGAGGATTGAACCCCGGCCGCCAGCATAGAAGTCTGACACCTTACCCCTAGACCACCAGGTCACCCCTTAATTAATTAATACAGAGGTATATAACCTGACCATGTAATAAGACATGTTAAAAAAAAGTTTTTATTCTGAACCAAATGGCTTATAATTAAATGTTATCAAATCCAAATTGAATAATAGATCATTAAAATTGTGTTTAAATAATTGTTCTTTTATGAAAATCCTATGTGTCTTATGGTTTGAGTCAAATAATTGAATTATATTAACGTCTTTAAAAAGTTGAACTATCTAAAAATTTGACTTTTGTGTTGGATTCAATTGAATCCGAATCTGAGACCTTTTTGTAACTATTTCAAATCCTAGAAAAGTTCAGATTTAGATTAAAATCTTTGGAAGCTTTGAACAGGCTTAAATAGTTTTTAACATGGCTGTGAAGTCGGTACGCCAAGCTTTTGACTCTGACTAATCAATTCTTATACTATCTGATTCTGACTCCTCAATTCTTATACTATCTGATTCTGACTCCTCAATTCTTATACTATCTGATATTGACTCATCAATTCATATACTATCTGATTTTGACTCCTCAATTCTTATACTATCTGATATTGACTCATCAATTCATATACTATCTGATTTTGACGCCTCAATTCTTATACTATCTGATTCTGACTCATCAATTCTTATACTATCTGATTTTGACTCCTCAATTCTTATACTATCTGATTCTGACTCATCAATTCTTATACTATCTGATTCTGACTCATCAATTCTTATACTATCTGATTCTGACTCCTCAATTCTTATACTATCTGATTTTGACTCCTAAATTCTTATACTATCTGATTTTGACTCCTCAATTCTAGGGGTGTGCCAGTTTTTTCAGTTCGAAGCGAATATTCAAGAATATTCTCGAAGTCGAATCGAAGTTCGAATAAAATTTTAACAACTAATAATAGCTCTGAAAACAAATTATTTTTCTCAAAAAACCTGGATGTTTTTAGCCTTAATGTATTTATATTTAGTTCAAATGCTATTAAATTGTTACATTTTATCTAACTTTAATAAAACCTTACAATTTAGCCTAATTATGTAATAATACACAATAAGACATGAACCTTTTTAGAAAAAAAATGTAGGCCTACTAAAAAGACATTTACTTGGGCACGTAAATAGACAATTATATTTTATAAAAAATTTAGGTATATACTATATTAGGTTAAGTTATATGCTAATAAAATATTTACACAGGCCTGTGACATTGTGCAATGATATTATCCTACATTTGATTTACAATTAAACTTTAAAAAATATTCACTTCAGGTCAGGTTATGTTATAACTTATTTTAAAAAACGTGTATTAAAAATTAAGAAAAATTATATCAACATCAAACAGTTATATAAGTTAAAATAAAAATAAACATTGTAAGAAATTATTTATACAGGCAATTAGAAATGTCACTTTCTCTTCAAGTTATTTTGAAGGAATGTTAATTCCTCGACATGAATAGGAGTCAACGATTCACGTCTGGCAGTTACAATGTTTCCTGAACTAGAAAAGACCCTTTCACTGCACACACTTGTAGCAGGTATTCCCAGGTATTTGAGGGCTACCTTGGAGACATTAGGGTATTTTCGAGAACCCTCTTCCTTCCACCAGATATAGGGATTTGTTGATCTGGGCACTCGTGGTTCATTTAGGTAATCCTTCACTTCACTATTGTTGTCTATTGCCGGTTGGGTGGTATTTGGTATGGAATCAAAACTTGACCATAGTCCAGAACTAGAAGAGCAGCATGAGGGTTGTTCATCTTTTACGTTAAGCTCTAAAGATGACTTGTCACTCAACTTCTTAACTTCAATTGCTAGCGTGTTTACTGCCACCATATCATCAATCAAGACACCTTTAAATCTTGGGTCGCATAGCATGGATGGGCAGAAAATTGGATCTGAATCATAGAAACTGAAGCGAGATTTCAAAGCCTTATCTAAACTTCTTGCGAACATCACACCATCCTTCTTGCTAGTGATAAAAACATTTAGATGGGATTTGAGGCAATGAAGGATGGGTATAACCATTGAAGAGGTTGGATAACTGTCTCCACTGATTTCCTTGGTGGCGTCAGCTAGTGGTCCAAGAACCTCTACAATGCCTGCCGCTTGCTTCCATTCAACTGCAGTTAGGACCTCGATGTTATTTTCTGAATTGGCAAGTTCAGCTCCAACAGCTTTTCTAACAGCATGTAATCGAGAAAGCATGTTATACTCCCTGGACCACCGCGTGTCCACAAACTGAATTAACTCGAGTACTGGCAGTCCCATCTCTTCCATTACAGTATGTAATCTTTTTCTGGCGGATGGACTACGACTGTAATGTCCCACAATTGCTTTTGCCTTTGTCAAAAGCGTACAAACACCAGGACATTCTGCTTTGGCATCATGGATAGCTAATTGTAGGGAATGGGCAAAACATGGAATAGAAATAAACAGGGAATTAACTGCAGAGCGAAAATTTGGAGCATTATCGCTGACACAATATATTGGAAGTGTATCTTCATTTAAAGCAATGCCCCATTCACAAACAGCCTCTTGCAGTGTAGCTCTGATGTTCACAGCTGTGTGTGATTCATTAAGTAGCACAGTGTTCATTGTAAATGTATTTGTACTCAAAGTCTGGTTTTAAATAGTGACACGTCAGACTTATGTAACTGTCATGTGCACGTGACGTCCATCCATCTGAGGTAAGTGACAAAGCAAAAAGTTGGGGTAAATCATTAATAAGTTGACATTTTAAATATTTTTTTATATCACCATATAGTGCTGGCACATAGTTTCGCGAAAATGTGGTGCGGCAAGGAACTTTGTAGTTTGGTACTACATGTTTCATTAAGTTGATGAAGCCTTCTTCCTCCACAAACTCGTATGGCAAGAGACTCATTGCCAACATTTTTGCAATTTGCTTTGTAATTTTGAGTGCTATTGGGTTGGTAGGCTGCATGATCAAACCCTTCTGAAAGGCACCTTGAATTGTTGACTGAACTAGTGTGTCTTTTTTAGGAGTGAGGTAGTTTCAGTTTTATTGCCACTTGCTCTTTTAAATTCATTGAATTGAGATGGATGCGTCTCTAGATGGTTTGAAAGTGTTTTTGTTGTACCTGGGATAGAGGATTTTAAAAATTAAAAGCTTGAAATCAAAAATGTAAGTTATATTTTAATCAGATAATAAAAATATTAGGCTTAAATGTATTAAAATGATTATATAGTTCTATCATTCAAGCAAATTTAAACTTGAGAAATTAAAGAAGTAATTTGTAAAATCCAATATTACTGTTCAATCCAACACATTAAAATAAAATGTAGATAAACTGCAACACATGCTCTAAATAATAATAATCCAAGTTATTTTTATCCCAGTTTTAAATTTTTAAAAAAGGTAAATATTTTGGTATTACAGAAATACATGCATTGTTTTAAAAAGAAAAAAGGTTTCTAATAGCAATAAGTCACCTGTTGGCGTCTTGTATTTTTTAAGGCATATATAACACTGGGCAGTTTTATTATCAGAAGCTCTCGTGAAAAATACCCATATTTCACTTTTATTTTTATTTGTTTTGGACATTTTTGTAGCTCAACCAAAATATTAATAAATTAATAAACAACAGTCTAATGTTGCCAACATGAGGTCATCAAACTCTCCATAAAGTTTTTGGGTTAATAAAAATAAATTATTTAATCGTTTAGTTAAAAAAAAGTATAATTTAAAATTGAAACAAAATTTAATCAGTAAAGGGTAACTATGTTTACTTATATTTGTCTCAAAATTAATTTTTTTGACTTTCTATCAAATTTTTAATTTATCTCTTGGCGCATGCGTAGTAACATTTTCTGTTGAGTTGAGCAAATACACGTCAAGTTCATTTCATTTCAGAGTATTGAAAAGATTCACTTGAAAAAATTATGCAAAATTCAAAGAAAAATATGATTTTAAATTGTATATTGATTATTTTTTTTAAATAAATCTTTATCACGTGAATTTAAGTCATGTGGCGGTGAAGATAGTTGAACGTATTTAATTTGTGAATCGATCAGGCCATGTGGTATTGAATATAATCGATTATTGAAATTGTGTAGCTATCGATAGTTATTCAATATTTCATCAAAACGAACTATTTAAAATTTACAAGTTATTTATTGAGAGAGAATAAGAAAAAGATACTTACAGGAACATTATTTTTTAACAAAAATAGTGTGATCACCACTTATTAAAAGTGGTCACTTATCTCAGTAGAAATATTGGGGAATAATAATTAAGTAGGTCACAATCAACTAGTCGTTTTATAACTATGGCCTTTTGTGTCAATACATAGATATTAAAAAATATCGAACTAATCGATATTTAACCTATAAATCGATAGGGCCCATCTTTGGTAAAGTAAACAAATGAAAATAGTTTGTATTGGAAGCTTGCGCCTCATACATATTACTAAGCATTCTATAATTAAACGTTTTATTTGTTTTAAATTGTGAATTGTGTGTGGTAAACATGAATATAATCTAATAGAATAACAGCTCAGAATGATTAAAATTGAAAATACCTATATATTTTTTTGCCGAAGCTTCGAATTTTTCGAAGTAAATTTTGTTTGTCGAAGTCGAAGCTAATTAATATTCGCTTCGACTTCGAGATTTTCGAATCTTCGCACACCCCTACTCAATTCTTATACTATCTGATTCTGACTCATCAATTCTTATACTATCTGATTCTGACTCATCAATTCTTATACTATCTGATTTTGATTCATCAATTCTTATACTATCTGATTTTGACGCTCAATTCTTATACTATCTGATTCTGACTCATAAAATTCTTATACTATCTGATTCTGACTCATCAATTCTTATACTATCTGATTTTGACTCCTCAATTCTTATACTATTCTGATTCTGCGACTCGTTCATAAGTGGCTAAAGTATATTAATTAGTAATAACAAATGGACTCCTACACATTGACTTCATGGAAAACTAAAATATATCCAAATTTGAAAAATCAGTGATCAGTTACCCACCCATAAATGGCTTTTTATTCCAAAGACAACTATACATTGTTATTTGTAATGTAAAACACTCGCAAGATACCTGGTATTTGTCATGTAAAGATACTCCCAAGATATCCATTTGAAATCAAATCGCTAAAGCCATTCTAAAAATATTTTAAGTTTAAAAAAAATCAGTTATAAGTAAACTACCCATAAACAACTTTTTATTCAAAAAGCAAATATACAGTTTTATTTGACATGTAAAACACTCCAAAGAAACCTATATGGAACCAAATGGCTATTGCCATTATAAAAATATTTTACCAGCCTCTGTGATCTTGTGTTATATTAAACTGCTGAGGACTGGGAGATCGGGGTTTGATTCTAGTTGGATGCACTGAGAGTGGTTTTCCTAAAAATAGTTTCCCATTCGCTCTCTTTCCATGTAAATTTGGGTGCACTTCCTATACATTACATCTACCTCATCCCTAACCCATTGGCATAACTAGTATATAGGGGCATAACCTGAAAGGGTAGTAAGACGCAGTGAGAAACATAAACTGTGAGTGTGATGTTTTGGTTGTCTCTATACTGTTAATTACAACCTCACCTAAGGAGGCTAGAACATTCTTATGAAATGATAAAACATTATTGAGGACTTGTTAAAAAGATTAGCATTGTTACATGTTCGTTGAAGCGTGGTAGTTAATAGTTATAGAGACATTCACATGCAAGAATAGTAAAAAAATACTATTACAATTTTAAAAATATAAGAATTAAGCTTGATAACATTAATTTGTGTTTATAAACTATATTGAGCATAATTATTAGGACAGGAACTACTTGCTAGCTAGTGAATCATACTGGTATTTCATGCGACCACCAATAATGTTAACATCTTCTTATATTTACATTATATTGTTTTAAATACTATAACATTTTCATCAAGTTTTTGTCAGTGCGTCTCAACCCGTTCGGGTTATATGTATCTAAACTAAAAATAAATCTTATGTGTCAAGTATGAGGAGGCTATAATTGAGATAAAGTACACCCTCATTACATTGGGGGTGAGTGGAAAGCCACTTGTAAATAAACAACACCCTCAGCACGCCCGGCCGGGATTCAAACTCCAATTTACCTCTTCCCGGCAATCCATCCTTTTGTGAGAGTGACACCTTAGACCATTCGATCACTGAAGCTGATTTCATGGTTGTGTTCTTACCCATACTGGTGGGCACGTGGACTAAATATCAAGTTTATGTTGTCTGGTTTACTGATGACGGGAAGGTCAAGGTTTAATCAATGGGTGAGTATACTGAGAGTGATTCGTTATAAAAAGTTTTCCACTCTCCTTCTACGCAATTACAAATACCTTTCCTATGAACTTTACATTATTCATCCCTGCCACATCAGCGTAATTAAAATGCAAATAGGCCGGACGGGTAGTGAGGATGCGGGGAAAAATAAAAGTGTTAATTATAATTCACCCACTCCTCCCTACTTATTTTGGATAAAGTAATGTTTTTTTGTTTTTGCACCGCGTATTACTACCCGTTCGGGTTATATGCCAACAGCGCTGTATATTTTGGCAGTTTTTTTTTTTTTTTCAACAGGCTACTGGTTCGGTAATCGACTACAGTAACACATTTTCACTTCTGACAAGTGTATTGTATTGTCACACAATAAACTAAAGCAAAAAAAAAAGGTTTAAGGTTGGGGAAGTTTGAATGGTTATGGACTACTCCCCCCCTACCCCTTTCTCTCCTATTTCAAAACTGCCTTAGTGAAAGAGCTTTTAAATCTATCATAGGTTACAGTAAGATAGCTGAGTAAAAATAATATCTTGCTGAGAAGAGTTGCATAGATCCTACCTCCTTGAGGGATTGTCTCTTTTTGAGTCCTCAAACATCGAACACAGGGGTGCTCCGTTTTAAAAAGTAGTGGGGAACCTCCTTAAATCTCAAACTAATACATTTGTCAATATAAAGCAAATTTGATGTGTGATGATTATTCCGACCACTGCAACAGCCTTAATTGAGTCAAGAAATTAAATTCACATAATTGTCTTAGTCCTCTAACCCTTAACAACATTAGACTTGTATTACACTTGTTCATTCTTGATGGGGAAGTTCTGACAGATGCACTAGAGGCTATTTCCCACATGATTTTCTCTCCATCTATTTACACTAAAGGCGCATTTCCTTTAAGTGACCTTCCTCATGCTTAACCCTAAGATCAAGTTGTTAATATAAATAGGACCCTCTAACCCTCAAATACCACGTGTTTAAGGATTTTCATAATTCAATACTCAAATACTTAAAATATATATATTTTTTTAATTTCTCATGTGAAATTTGTTTGATATAGGCCTACTGCTTATTGGTGGTTTGGAACCAATTAAAACATGTTCATAATTTTCTCCAAGATTGAGATTTTGGATTCAGGATTCGAAGGTATACTGGAGATTCAGATTTGTAAAATAGTGGATTCGACCCAACTCTAGTTTTTTCCCATTCTTGAATATCCTTTAAGATTTGAAAGAGTGAACCATCGGCCTATTATTAACAATTGTGTCAACTTAAAAACATAAGCTCAGATGTTTTGAGTTTGTTTTTTTTCTTGTTTCAGGATGGCCATCACACTTGTAAAAGGCTCAATGGATCATTCAATTCCAGATGTGTGATATATATACTTTCAGAACAAATATAAAGCTGAAGAAACTTCCTCAAGTGCTATTCCTTATCATATTTTATAATATGAATATTTTCAATACTACTATATTGTCTATTATGTAAAGTCTGGTAAAATTGTCCTTTTAAATTTCAATCAGTACTTACTTTAACTCTCATTTGAATTAGGTTTACCAATAAAACTAAAAGTGTACAGGTTGACATTTTCTATTTTGTGTGGAGTTTGAATTGAGTTTGAAAATTTATATAAAGCAATATTTGTAATAAAAGTTTTACAAATTAAATTTCTATAATAGATCCATGCATATTACATAGACACAGATACATTTTATTTTACTCGAGTAAAATAAAATATTCAGGTACTTTGTTCACAAAAAAAAATCTTCAAATCAAATTGATTAAACTAGAATTTTTCTATTTCATTTTGAAAATTTGTAGTACTTTTATTGTTAGTATTTTGCAAAAATGCTTCTAGTAAAATCTAAACTACTTCTCAAACTTGAATGTTCGATTTGTTTGACACAGCCTTAATGAAAATTAAAAGGAGGGCAAAATTTGTGAATTTGCTTAAAAAAAACAAGTGATCCACATTAAAAAACATTTTAAATGTGGCAGTTTTAATTTGTCTATTATAACTCTTAAATTTTTGCCTTAATACTTGATTCAAGT
Source organism: Timema cristinae (assembly GCA_039000515.1). Classification (NCBI taxonomy): domain Eukaryota; kingdom Metazoa; phylum Arthropoda; class Insecta; order Phasmatodea; family Timematidae; genus Timema; species Timema cristinae. The sequence goes on from JBCFYV010011172.1 coordinate 123,555,853, forward strand.
AATCTAAGAAAATGTTCCAATTGTATCTTGATTAAATTTGTATGATTCTTGAGAATATTAGAATTGTTAAATTTTGCTTCTACACTAAACTAAATTTAAACTTGGCCATGAAATCAAAGTTTGATAACCTCAAAAGGCACCTTTGAAAATATTTGTGTTATTTAATGCTTAAATAAGCAAATGACTGGATAAGCCTACTCACAAAAACTCTGTATTTATTAACATAAAATGCATATGCAATATACTTAACTGTGATGACTGACTAAATTTACAGCGATCATATTTATTATCACTTATTTATCTTAGCACCTTTGAGAATCATTATTCTAAAATAAAATTTCTTATCCTTACAGCATCTCAATTATTACAGTCTAAGTTTAGGTTAGTATCACTTCTTTTCGGTAAAATAGAGATGAAAACTCAACGAGTAAGAGGTCAATTGTTGTTCAAAAATTACTTTATTTACTTTTATTCTGGACTATTGTAATTTTTCTGGTAAATGTGTAGCCATCACCGTCTTATAACAAATTAAATAAATTTTAGCAATTTTTTTTCTATCAAGTTTATGTTAGTTATTGGATTAGTTTTTGTGCAATGTTTTTTTAAATATTCAATGAGCAAGCCTAGTTAGACATAGTTGATTAATATAATTGGAATTAAAGTATGTTTTCGGATCTAAAAGAAAGTGCAATGATTTATATTGATGACTAGTTCCCTAGTATTTAAACCTTACAAACTCTATCCGCTTGCCATTTACAATGATTAAAAAAGATGTTTTCTAGATTTAATTACAACTTGGTTTTAAGTGTTTTTGTGTTTATGTTGATCTTGTATTCATTCTGTGCTACAAATGTATTAATTAAATTTTTATCACCATTTTTGGAGTCTCAAATCACACTTTTATATTTACCAAATGAAATACCATAGTTAAAAAGATACACCTGGTTTAGAAACTTGAGACAGTATCTTCAAATAAAGCAAAATTAAATTTTGAATCTCGGGTAAAGAATATTCACAATTCGACGGTACTTCTTCATCTGTCAGCAGAATAACTTAATAGGCTTTTTCTTGATGTCTTGAAATATCACAGAGCTGAAGCTTCTGATTGGTTAGATACTTATAGTGTGTGGAAAGTTATTTATACACTAAATTAATTAGTAGGGCCTGCCATATTTTATGTTAAAAATCCTGTATATGTGAATTTATCAACATTGATGCAAGAAAAATGAAATCTCTAAATGTCAAATTAAATGAATAGATCCAACCTCTTCCCCTAAAAGTGTCTTGTGAAACCAGGTGGTTGTTCTTTTTTTGGGGGGGTGGGTGGTTATCTGGTATTTTATATTTTAATAATTTTTAACATTTACTTTAGCTAATCTTTTTGCTGTTTTTTGTTTTGTCACAAAGATTTTGCGTAACGGTGTACAATTCAAATAATAAATAAGACTATTTTATTCATAATAATAAGATGATAATACTTAAATTAGGATTGTGCAATCTTTTATATGACTAGAAAATCATGGAACTAGAAAGTATGTGGATCAAAACTCATGTCATTACTTTGCACATAAAAAAACACTTTGTCTCTAAAATTCAAGAATTTTATTATTCCTTTATTCTGAATAAAAACATGATTTGACCCCTTTATATTTGGCTACACCTGAAACACTTGTTTGTCAAAATGTTTATAACTGTGAATAACACCTTTTCCTGTTATTTATCATCATAATTTCATATACTACTTTCAAAATAAACTTATTATAAATTATTAAAAGTTTATTTATCCTGGTAACGATACCAAAACATAGTATTGGTGAAAAAACACATTTAATTTTTAACTGACACAAAATCAAGAAAATTAGCTGACTAATTATATAATACACACTGTAAAGTATTATGTTACAAGCTCAAAGCACACTTGTCAAAACCAACCATTTTGTTTTCTTATAAATAAATTTAATGATTTTTTTTTTAAAACATTGCCACCAAATCAGGGGCCTAAGTAGAAAACATTAATAAAGTCTTGGACATATCCAGTCATTGTTTTGTTAAGTTTTGGCCTAAGAAGTTTGATGGCAGATTTTGGTTAACTCTTTCTTATCGGTGCATCTCTTAATATCTATTTTGTTGATATATGTATTGTATTTTATGACTTGTTATTGAGCTATTATAATTTATGTGACTTGGGTTGGTAAATATATAAAGACTGAGAGTAAACTGTCTTCTAACATATTTATGCTTGAGGGTTGAGAATATTGACATGTGTGGCACTGGAATTATGCCAGATAAAGAAAATTAAAAATGTGTGGTATTATTCTAGAGGATAGAAAGTAGTAATATAACAAACTATCAGTGCATTTAACATAAGTGTTTTGACACAACGTTTTGAAACCAGTGCACAGTATTTTTTTTTTTCCTATTTAAACTTTGTGATTTTTATTTTATTCTTAACCAGGAAGATTATTTTACGCTATTTTAACCAATTTTCTTTAAGTCTTAGAGATTATGAGAATGCTTTTTTTTTTTTTTTGGTGGACTGATTTATATTTTCCCTTAGTTTCAACACAAAATATTATGACATACTATATTGGCTATATTGTTGTTATGCTATTTTTATTATTGGTAAATAGCTTAGAAATGTCTAGAAATAGTTTTAATTATATTCATCTATAGTTAGAAGTTAAAATTGACTGTTAAAACAAATAATTGCCTGATTACTTATAAATGTAAGCATATTGTGTGGGAACACGGTGAAATAAGTAATTTGTAAGTCGTAAGGAAGAAAGCCATCCTGAAATAATATTTGAGCCAGGCCATGATAGAAAACACATTTTCGTTTTATTTTATATTTGTTACAAGTCCTAATCCTTTCAGGATGGGTTCTTTATCTATAACTTCATTACATTTATTTTACAGTTTTTCCACATTATTTTACAAAAAAAAAATTGGAAGTTTGTTAACTTGAGCCACTTTAGGCATGGTTTAAAAGTAGGTTTTTTTTTGTGAAATGCTGCATAGCCATAGTTGTGCAATACTTGAAACAAAGTGTGTCTCCTTTTAGTTAAATATTTTTTACCATACACATTGATACTTGTTAATAGGGGTTTGCTAATTCCATTTCTCAATTCAAAGCAGTCAAATCAAACAATATGAAATATATGTTGGATAAAAATATTATACTTTGCATATCTAAATAAATGTAGGTATTAAATATAATTTACAAAATGCTACATTTCAAAGAAAAAATTTTTTTTTTTAATTTTTTTAAGTAAACAATAATTTTAATGGAAATAACAGCAGAAAACTAAAATAGTAAATATATATTTGTATGTTTTAAATTTTATTTTTTTATTTTCTTGAAGTTTCATAATTATTGTTAAATCCGTAATTTCACTTTCAAAGCAAACAAATATATGAAGCCAAGTTGAAAGTTTTCGAAAGTCATTAGCATAAAAATCCATAAGCTGTATGGTCTGATTTCAAGGCATCACAGGAATAAATGATTTATAGTTAAAATATTTATTAAAATTAGTGGTGGGTTAGTCCAAAAATGTAGTGTTGCAAGAAGACACCTTTCATATCTTTACACCAACGCATCCCTTTAACACCCCTGGAAAGTTTAAAGGCAAGGGAGTAATAGATTCTCCACCGACAATTATTTTTAAACAGTCAACAGCTTGAGAAGTGATAGTTTCTACTCCTTTTCTTTCCCCATTTTTCTCTTTTAATTATTTTCTAGTGGTATGGAAAGTCCATATTTTTAATTTGAATTGAGCATAGGCCTATGAAAATCAAATATTCTTGAAGCCAAATCGACGTTTGAAAATTTTTGTTTGTTACTTTAGGTTTTAAAAAATATTGAATTATTTTTATTTATATATCTTTATGCCCTAAAATTAGTTGGAAAATATTTTATTGTACAATTTTTTGTAATATTTTGTTTTATTTTGATAAATCCAGTAACTATCACATCTTAAAATTCAATTACTTCAATTTTCTATATGGATATTAATTTTTAACAGCTCAAATGGCAATAGTTGACCATAAATGGACTATATTAGCTGTCAATATCTTTATTGGTGAAACTTCATTATTTTCGAAGCTTTGCACACCCTTAATATTTGCCTTTACTCTCTGTCACTCAAACTAACCATTTCACAAGTGTTGGTCATAGCAACACCTTGACTATGAAAAGGGCACGTATAACCGAATTGCCTGTGAAAATGGTAACTTTAGGTATCTTATGAGAAAATTTTATTCTATCGAGAGGAGGACCACATTTTCTGGCCTTAGACATGGTAAGTTTCTTAATGTTCATGTTGTGTGCTTAAATACCTCATTCTGTTCTGAATTCCTGGTAAAACAATAATAAACATTTACGTTATTATATTAATTCTGTCTTGAGGAGTGTGGATTATCACTTTTGAATACTTGTAAAGTAATTAATAATAATACATTTAATAACAGACCCCTTACAAAGAATCAAATGTCCGTTGAAATAGCATTTAAAACAAATTTAAGGGCTATTTATAGCGTTATTTAGAACACACGACCAAAATGACAAGTCTTATTATTTTCTACTTGTATTTTATATGTATCAATAACTAATCAAATAATTATTTCATTAAATCAAAATGTCACTAGATATTGTTAATACCTTGCGTGCCATGATAAAATTGTGTTATAGTAATAAGTTTTATAATATTTGAATTGGTAAATTTTAAAGGTGCAATATCTTGGCTAAGAAAGTGTAAAAGGCCACTAATTGTATGTCCTTTATAAGGTATTTCATCCTATTGCAGGATTATAAAAATAAAATAACAATAGTTATTGGAGTGGCTAATTTGCAATTTTTCTTTTAACATTTTATTGGAAAAACTGTCTTATGTATGTGTAATATATTAATCAATAAATTGATATTTTTAAGAGTTGTTTGGTTATTTAAACAGTAAATTCTGGTCATAAGTATATTAGTTTCATTTTAATCTATTGTAGATTTATAGTAAATATTTCAATTTATCCTAATAGGTTGAGCCCTTTTATTAATAAGGATAATTAGTATTTCATCATCAACTATTTCCAGCCTGTATCTGGGTCAGTTTAGTAAAATACCTCCATCTTCCTCTTTCCTTCCATCATTCTTCCTCCTCTAATTACTTCTATTCGTCCCCTCTCACTTGAACACTTACTGTTATCTGCTCTTCCCATCTATTTCTTGGCCCTCCTTGCAGTCTTTTTCCTAAATACAGTTCTAACACTTTTTATATAATATTTGACATTATTGAAACTTTTTTTTTTCTCTTTAAATAAAATGCAATAAATAACGTATCTTGGGCTAAAATTACTACATGTTAGGGTGACCTGGTGGTCTAGGGTTAAGGTGTCAGACTTCTGTGCTGGCGGCCGGGGTTCAATCCTCGGTCCCGGCACAGATTTATCCGATTTCCAAACCCTTCCTTCACCTCTGACAAAACATCTTGTGAATATGGGGAATGCCAGGCCTCCACCGTGGTTCGGATTCCACGTTAAACTGTAGGTCCTTCATTTCATCTCACAATCACCCTACCATTACACATTAGCGTAAGTGCGTATAACCCGAATGGGTAGTAAGACGCGGTGCTAATAATAATACTACAATGTTGTAGAGATTAGGGGGTTGTTTGAATGTGATTCTTGGAGCAATGTTGAGAAGATTTTGTGTGAAAGGTGATGAGGTTAGAATATTGTAGCCTGTGTTCAGGATAAATTGAGTTTGTCATGTCTTTAATAATACTGGGTGGTAAGTGGTTTATCATTGGAAGGATTCTTCTTGATTGGCCAGGGATCTGTTTATTTGACTGTGATTGTGTGTATAGGGTATCCTTGGGCTGTGAAAGCCTTTAAGAATTGTTGAAATTGCTTATTAAGTTCTTCCTCGGAATACACACGTTTGGCTCTGGTAGCTAGGCTATAGGGTGTATCACGTTTTACATGAAGAGGATGGTTGCTTGGTTGGTGGCTTCGTTGTGGACTGTGCTGTTTTTTTACTCATGAAGGTTCAGTTTCGAATCCAAGAATATGTCGGGGGGTGGGGGGTGAAATATTTTAATTGAACCTGAGGGAGTTATGGTTATTTAACCTGTTCATGAACTGTATAATAGATTGGTTTTCAAAATGTGTACAAATCATGAAGATGTCAAATCTCGGTCCATCAGATTGATTGCAAGGTATCAGATTGCAAAAATGTTATCTCTATTTTGCCCATGAAGAGGTTACTTACAATAAGAGGGGATCATAATATTTACATGAGGAAATTAGTCCTATTGTTCCTAGTTCTAATAGATGAACAAAATAAATATAAAGTTATAAGCTCACAAGTCCTGTGATTACACCCAAAGCACACCTTAATTCAAAATATGGTGATATTCCTTGGTTGAAAACTGGTGTAGAGGTGGGAGGGGAGGGCAAGGTAGGCAGTTGCTTACGGCAGCAAATTCTGAGGATTGGCAAAAATGAGAGATTGTGTTTGTTTTTAATTTATTTACTACCATTGGAATCTATAATTTAAAAATTAGATTTTGAAATGTAAAGAGTTTAAATCCGTCCAATTTTTTACTGCAAGTTCTTATTTGCAAAAAGTTTGTTGTTGAAAATTTAATATACAAATAACTTAAAATCCGGATGATTTTTTCTCTTCCGTTTGTTTTCGGAACCAATCAAAAGAAAGTAAGGTGAGGAGCTTGTGACACAAACTAAGACCTGCACAAGTAGTGTGTGATCTGTACAATGGTCAAGAACGACGGGCGAACAGTAGATATCAAAAAGTTTATTGTTCTTACTCGATGTAATTTTTATTATTTTTTAATATTTTTTCTTATTCAAACACATTCAAATTCATGTGTTTTTTTATGTTTTGAGAGGGGAGGGCGGCAAAAGCTCATGAGCCGGTCCTGCTAGTGTTGTAGAGCTGGAGGGTGGAAAGGCACTAGTCTTATCAACTATTTTACATCTGAGGAAACTCATATTTGGCTCCCTTAGGGTGACATTTTGAATAATTTGTATATTAAGAAAAGTAAATTATACAAACCCACCTCGGTTGCGTAGTTGGCTAACGCGCTTGTCGTGTTAAGCTCGACTGCTGAGGACGGGGAGATCGAGGTTCGAATCTCGGTCGGGTGAACTGGGGTGGTTTTCCTAAATGGTTTTCCACTCTCTTCCTCCACGCAAATGCGGGTTCACTTCCTCTAATTCAACCTTCCCAATTCCTAATCCATTAGCGTAATTAATACTTAAAGCGTATAACCCGAATGGGTAGTAAGACGCGGTGCTAAATAAAAAAATAAAAATGATACAAAGATATTTAACATTAAGAATGATTTTTTTTAACTAGGCATACAACTGAAAATAAAGCATCATAATGTTACCACTATTGTAAAAAGCCTAAATGATTGTGTAACTCTCCATTCAACTCCCCCCCCACCTCCCGTCACACACAATGTACTGCGCTGGATTTGATAGAAAAAAATGTATTGCATAACCAAGCAAATTTACATGCTTTAAAAATTTTGAGCAATCAATTATTATAGTTGATAAAATGTATTTTAGTAGTAAGCTCCTATTTTGGTCATATTAATTATTTTCTTTTTTCACCATATTAACTAAAATCATCAAATGAAAACGTAGTGGTTCAAACTTCTTTACAATATTTTAATTAAGTGTGTGCTAATTTGCTAAGATACTAGTGGTTTTTTTTTAACTCTAATGTCTGATCACTGGAATTATAACTTTTACATGGTGGAGTGTCAAAGTTGGATGGAGTAGAGCCGAGAAAAGTACAGAACGTAAGCTATCTTGGAAGAGTGATTGAGGTGAAAGGTGTAAGTAGAGAGGATCTAATGATATGAGGACAGCAGGGAGAGTTGTTCTATAAGTGTGTGAGAGATCTACTTTGGAGAATACAAGTGCCTTTAAAGTGTAATAAATTGTTGAAAAGGGCGTACTTTATACCCATTGTCACATATGCAGCAGAAACATGGACATTTAATGTAAGAGAGACTAGAAAAATGGAGGCCATGGGAATGAAATTTGTGAGGAGTATGTTAGCTGTCACAAAGAGAAACAATATTAGGAATGAAATCTGGGAAAGAGTTGGGTACAGGGAGTATGTGAGATAGTAGAAGAAGCAAGACTGAGATGGTGTGGCAGGGTCAGACCCAGGGTGGAGGGGGGGGGGGGGCGGTAGCTGGGGCGCAATCCTTGGCTGCCATAAAGGGGTGGGGGCACTAAATGTGACGAAATAATCTTGAGCTGCATAAAAAAAAGCCTTTCAGGTTTTTTGTTTGATAGAAAATAAATGATGCATAAGAAAATACTTCAGAGAAAGAGATCAAATATGTTTTCTATTCTGTGAAAAAATGTAAAGTGAATAAAGAAAGAATTAAAGATGCTTTAGCGGGAATTTACTTGAGAAAGGACCAGGTTGGAAAGTGCAATGGTGTTCAGAAATGTATCCTGGGTGAGAAATTCCTATTCTTTTTTGTACCATGTTTAGCTCATACACTCAATTTAGTGAGATGGGCTATCACTCGAGCATGATTGTTTTCCGCGGATATCGTTAGTTGAGATTGTGGGTTCTTAGGTGACTGTAAAGACCAATCCTGGAGTTACAGACTCTCCCACAGTGTTGGCATACGTTGTCTACGTTAACCACTGGCTGTTGAGGGTTGACTCTCCTAAGATGTATTCATTCTTTCCTGGCATTACACTTGTCAGATTGGTGTCTTTGTCATTGTAATTCAAAGTGTTGTTGGCCTTCGTGGACAAACTGATGCCATGCTGGACGATTGGCCGCTGTGGCCTCCCAGTTGTCGATGTAGAATAGACACTTATTTATGTTGCACTTAAGAACGTCCTTGTGGTGTTTGTGCTGTCCCCTAACTTTTGTTGGCCATACTTAAGCTGTGAATACATAATCTGCTTTGGGAGACGTGTTTTTGGCATTCTAACAATGTGGCCTGTACATCGAAGTTGATGCTTGATGATCAACGCTTCAATGCTGGTGGTATTGGCCTCATCTAAGACACTAATGTTAGTATACCGGTCCTGCCAGTTCACTCTGAGGGCACTGATGATACCTCTCCAGACATTGTAGGTACCTTCTGTAGGTGGTTAAAGCTTCGCACCCATAAGAGTTGGTATCATGATAGTTTGGTACATGTACAGTTTGATCTGAGATCTAATATTATAGTTGTCAAAGACTCTTTCTCGCAACCATCCAAAAGCTGCGCAAGCACATTTTAGGCGGTGTTGGATTTCACTACCAATATTTGCATTTGTTTATAGGTAGCTACCAAGGTAAGGAAAGTGTTCTATGTTCTGCAAGACCTATAAAAGTCGATGGCATGAGCATCGAACTTTAAATATTGTTTTGAAAACATCGATGTCTGATGTTCATTCCTACCAGTATCTGCTGGTGGGTGACGTAGGACGAATTTTGACAAAGACACGAAACCGTTTAGAAAGAAAGGTGGCCTAACAGTGGACGATGGAGATTGTGGTTGTTATAATAATATTTAACAGACAAGCTCAAGCACTGGCTATTTTCTTAATAGTATATATATTTTTTAAATTTGATGTGTATGCATTATTTTATGAGAATAATTTGTTTGATTTGAAGTTTTTGATTGAGTGAATATAAATGTACTTAAGATAGTTACTTTATTTGAAAATAAATAAATAAATTAAAAACATAGTATGTTTTATTGATATAAAAGCGATTTATAAAAACTACCTATATGTTTAAAAACATCGATGTCCCCGCCCATCCCCCACTCCATCTAAAGAGATGGGGTTTGTATTATTAATAAGTTAGATATTTGTCTCATCATTAGTTGAGATAAGCAAACATTATTAATTAAATATAGCCCATGAATAGGAACTTCTAAAAATAAAGATCAATCTAGTAAAATCCATCATTTAAAAATCAGAAGTATGCAAACTTTCTTTCTTCTTCAGTTTCAGAATAAAATAATTTTTTTTAGAACAAGCGTCCGCCTTACAGAGCACAAGTACTTAAACTATCTAATAGATGGCTCTCTCAGTTTTAAAATCATAAGATACACCAACAATTAGTTCGCGAATAATCTCACAGATGGCTCTGTCAGTTATTTTAAATTCATTGGCTCAGAAACTGGAAAAATCAGTTCTCAAGTATTAGGAGAATAAGATATATCAAGAGGTGTTTAAATAATATGCAATATCCTCCAAATAGTGCGTAAATGGTCCTAAAGGTGGCTCTGGCAGTTAATTAATATAATTATTTTTGTTAGTAGCTTGTAAATTACAATCTCACCTTAAAGATGCCAATAAAGTAAAAGTATTTGTGATAACAAAATTAACATAACTATAATTTCCATAATATGAAAGGGCCCACTTTAATAGTAGAGGAAAGTGGAAAAAAACCCAAATTATAGAAAAGGTTTTTCGCTTTTTATGGAGAATTAAGAAACATTTTTGACAAAAACCATTGAAACTTTAAATCACCTGTTCGGGGAAAAAGAATTTAGGGAGTTGGGAGGGTTTTTCGAAAACTTGGATCGTCTTTTCAAAAATAGATTCTTTGTCCTCAATTAATCGATTTTTGGATCGATTCATGACCTCGATCTAATTCCCCGTTTCGATTCTTTTTCTAGCGATTTCAAAAAGAAAAGAAAAATCAAAACTTTTAAATCGATTCAGGGGAAAATTTTAAATTTTTTTGAAAACCCTTTGGAAATGTTTTTGTTTGGAAATATTTTGTTTTTAGGAAAATTTCTAAATCAATTTTTGCAATCTTGGGGCCTTAATTAGTAATTATTTTTTCTTTAGTTAGTAAAAAGCAGAGGAGAAAACCACTGAACTCTCTTTTTAGTCTAGGTTCTTTAAAAGACCACATTAAAGTTTTTAAATCCCGTAATATATTTATGGTGAAGTGTTGGGCCCAAAAAGTCAATAGTTTGAAAGTACTTCGTAAAAAATTAATTTTCCCCACGGAGTTTTAGTGGTTTTTAAAACCTTACATCTACAAACTGCCTTTCCCCCCAAGCTAAGTGATTCCAAGGTTTTGAGACACAACCTGG
>JBCFYV010011172.1:123567048-123587839 GCA_039000515.1 Timema cristinae
CCTGAACACACTTTTAGAGTCTTAACTTCACGTTATTTGTCCAGCCCATTGTAATCTATAAAAACTTGATTATCTTAACAATGTCCTGTGATGAGTACAGATTATGTAACTCACCATTATTTAAGCTCCTCCATGACCCAATATCCTCATCCCTCTTTGGGCTAAATATCTTCCTAAGCAGCTTGTTTTTGAACACCCTAAATAGTGTAGATATTTGACTCCATTCATCAATGCATGTAATTTGAATTTATATATACAAATACATAGCCTATTTTACCAACCTATTATTATATTTGAACACCCTCATTATATAATGGCACATTAGAAAACTCCTCACAAATATAGAAACTAAAATTAATTTTACAAAGTACCGGTACAAACTTTTTATAATTAAAAATTCATGAGCATCGGTAGCATGTGAAGCATGCTTTGTTTCTTTTAATGGAATTAACACTAGCATTATAAATGAATAGATTTATTACACAGAAAGTGTTTTAAGTGTGATTAAGGCTTTGCATGTCAGTTTTAGTTTATTTGTGTATAAAGGGTGACTTTCAGCCTAGAAATGGTGAGTTAACTTAAAACTTTAAAATGCTATAGTTTATTGGTGAGCATGTTAAATTTTCTATAAATACTCATCACTCATCAGTGAAATTTTATTTATCAAAATATTATTTGCTACAAGTTCAGTTAAATCAATTATCTGGTCCCTTTTATGCATTTTAATGTTGTCTGGGCTAGGGATGTGGTATTGATACCATACTAGTATCGACAACAATAAGTATTAGTATCAAAATTTTAATCTGTAAAAATGATTGTTTTTAATCTAGTATTAATAATTTCAACATTGGCATCATAATTGTATTTTCATATTTATTTAAACACTGAAAATTATGATGATTTAACCATACTATAGTATACTTAGGTCTTTTGTGTCTATGTTATGTGTTGGAAGGTATGATGGATATTATAAAAGGTTTTACCATACCAGCTTTCAAAACGTCTATGAAAATGTAGCTGGTGAAAAGTTATTTAATAGCTAAATATGATTAGTAATATAATTTTCAATCTATTTTGTAACCTTCAACTATTAAAGCTGGTAAACTTTCCTTGCTTGAACTCTGAAGTGAACCAATAACATAAAAAAAACATTTAAAAATAAAATAAAGTTATTAATAAATAGCTTATAGTTGGTTGCCAATCCTCTTCAGTTGTTTCTTGCTTGTCATCCAGAAAATGAGTGAGAATTGAGAAATAGTGCAATTTTTCTTCCTCCACAGTCCACCCTAGTAAACATTTTAATCCCAACATGAGTGATTATAGCAAAAAGTTTTGTTTTTTTCCGATACTAATTTAATATCTGAGTGTGAGTATTGAGTAAAAAAACACTCATATTAAAAAGGAAAATATCGATATTAGTAAAGTATTGATACTTTTTTTCACATCCCTAGTCTGGGCTATATACATATTCACTCTTATTGGGTAGATATGAGGAAGGTAGAATTTAGGGGGAGTGTTACCTTATTTGTGCAGTGAAAATGGGAAACATTTTAGGAAAAAACACCCTCATTACCCTGAAATCCTAATCTCTGTACATTCATTTTTTTAGCTTTGCGTCTTACCACCCATTCAGGTCATACACTTATGTACTAATTACACTAATGGGTTGGGGATGAGGAAGGTTATATTTAGAAGAATTTTACCCATGTTTTCATGTAGGGAGAGTGTAAAATCATTGAAGTAAAACCACCCTTAATCCCACTCAACTGAGATATGCACCTCTCTCTCCCTGTCATTGGCAGTCTATAGAGTCCATTGTGAGTGTGGCACCTTAAGAACATTATGGCTACCAAAGCGAGTAAGCCGGTCTAATGTTAGAATGATGTGTTATACACTAGGACCAACCATTAGAGTACTCACTCAAATATCATCCTGAAATAAAAATCAGGGAACTTACTGACAGTTGAAGTAGCTTTTACAAAAAATATTTAGTCATAAATATTCTAATTATTGATGATGAGAATCTCATGTAGGAATGTTGATTAAAGGTCTAACAATGTGAAGCACTAGTAGCCATGACATGTTAACTATATTTTTATATCAAATCTCACTATCGTGTGCTATTTGCAGGAAGTTCCACTGCTATAGATAAAAACAACTTGGTAAGGACCTAGTTGTACATTTACCATTTTCTCATTGAGTAGCATAGTAGAACTATTCATTTCATAAAATCCTTTTTGTAATCATCTAATTATGAGGTTACCAACACTCTTTTAACTAACATCAGATAAAAGAGTTAATCTAATATAAAACCAGGATATTAATACAGTATTTTAAAAAAATACAAATTTATATAAAAAATTATCTAATGAATAAAAAACCACCTGGGCTCAAATCATTGACCCTTAGACATGTAGTTGGATTGCTCAATCTTTTGATCACAGGTGAATTTAATTAAATATTAACATTTGACTCTACCTGCTTCGGTGGCCGCATGCTCTCACAATGGATTAGACTGCCGATTGCAGGTAGACTATGGTTCGATCCCACTCAGGTGTATTAAGGTTTTTTTTTTCTAAATAGTTTCCTACACACACTGTCCATGCAAGTGTAGATACATTTCTTCTAAATTCAATCATCCTCATCCTTAACCCATTAGTGTAGTTAGTACATAAACATGCAATCCGAATGGGCAGTAAGACGCCGTTCTAAAAAAAACTTCCTACTTTATTTAATGACTTTGTAGCTTTGATAGCTTTCTTATTAAATTACTTTGTAACTTTGATGGCTCTGTTATTAAAAGTAGATGCATATGCACTGAAAGTGTCAAATAAAGATAGATTTTAATTTTGCTTAAAAGTGCCTTAAGTCAACAAAATGTGATTAGATCCAATCATATCATGAGAAAGGGGAAGGAAAAGGGCATAGGCCTACTCATCCAGACAGGGTGTGCTAGATATCTCAATACACAATTGAGCACATTGAAATAGTTATCAATTGTCTAATTATATTGACTTTAACAATTATTTTGAGAAAAAAAATATTGTGCCTCTTATGCTTAACAAACCAATATTTGTTGAATTATACAAGATATTTCTGATTTATAGTATAATATTAAGTATCTCAACATTATTATTTTATATAATCCTCAAATTGCAAACATTACATTTTATCTCAAAATATGGTTTGGAAGAGAGAGTATGTATTTCATAAACATGATAGATAACATAAAAACTTTAATCCTCTTTCACGATAAGGGATTTGAAAGCTCAGTGATATATAATGGATAATAATAAAAATGTGAAAAAATTAATTATATTTCAGCACATAATTATCACATGTTTTATGTCTAATTGTTATTGAAAAAAGTTAGGTATGACCATTATGTGAAGCTTTAAAAAACATATTAATGTATTGCCTGCAGGCGATCACTAGTTTAGCTTTCACGGGAAGATACGAGTCTTTAACATATCATGTGACTTATCTTTGGTAGTTTCACCTACACGCCCATTCCCCTTGGTACAAACCACGTGACTCGACTTTCAGAAATTAATACCTACTGACAATGTATATACACTGAGACTTCTAGGCTCGCAGTGCACGAGAAGACAACTATACATTCAAGGTCAACAGTCTTAGACCTTTAGTGGTGCATGGAAATGAGGGAGAGAGGAGTAAGCTGCGTGCCTCTTTGTATCTTTTAAATATATATGTGACAAACAGGACTCATATCATGTGACAATTGTGTGATGAAACATAATTTATAAATTTAATTTTCATACTGAAAAAACCAGTTGTGACGATCAAGCGGTGGCAACAATTATATGGTGAAATACAGCAATTGATAAATATGACCATTTATTCATAAAAGCTAATAAACCAAAACAATTTTTTTAAATGATCACTGATTGTTAAATATATAGTACAATCGGTGTATGTTGTTCAAATTTAAACAAAATTAAAGCTTATTGCAAGGCATAGTGCAGAATTGACTTGTGGAATCTTGTGTTGATTAAAAAAAACTCTTTTATATCACAGTGGCATCTCATATCCTAAAATATATCCAGAGCTAAACAAAATGCAGATCATTCTGATTTTCATTTGATCCTTTGTGTCATTCTTGCAATATACTTGATTAAAGGGTAGGGGGCCAAGGTTCAAATCTTGGCGATTTTGACTTAAGGGTGAAGGGAGGGGGAAAAGAGGTATTTATGGAATTTTATTTCTATCTGAAAAATGTTAGGATCTTTGATATAGCAGTTCTCGGGTCCAGCTTCATTGCCATCAAACACTGAGCATTTGAAACCAAACCTTGATTTCCTATTCACAAGCAGTAGTTTGTACTAAAAGATCTAGAGCAAGTTGTGTGTGCATGCGTATGTGCATGTGGGTGGGTGTGTGTAAACCATTTGTCTGATCCTAACTTTAACATTTATTTTTTCTCTTTGTCATTTAGTGAATTAAATGGCTGCTATTACAAATAACTAACACTATTTATCTTTGTGAATCTAATTTTCAGTAACTATATATACAGTACAAAAATAGTTAACGTTAAACTAAAATTAGTAGCTAAATAAACTGTTAGTAAAAATTTAGTTCACAACCAAATATATAAACCCGTTTTGGTGGTCTAAGGCGTCACTCTTGCTATAGGCTAAACTGCCGATAATGGGGAGATCATGGTTTGATCCTGGTTGTGTGTACAGAAGGTGGTTTTTCCTTAACAGTTTTCCACACTCCACACTAATGTGAGCACACTTTCTCCAAGCTCAACCTCCCTCATCCCTAACCCATAAGCGTAATTAGTACATAGGCATATATACACAAAATCAATCAAACATATATATAATCGACTAAATAAATCTGGCCTTGATAGAAACACTTTATCAATATTGACCTTTAAATAAATATTTTTGTATTTTGCAAGCCTTCATTTCTCTTATAATGACACAACCATTGGAAACCATCCCTGTTACTCATGTCTCACAGGACATTGCCAATATAAAAGGTGTCAGTTCTATAGTGCGACTATGTCTCCTTCTGCAAACAGACATCTCTTGAGAGATGACAGAACAATGAGAAACCTGAAAGACAAATAAGAAGGCTACAAAGTTTGACATCCAAACATGTGATACACCACTGACAGCTGTCAAAGTTACAATTCTATCACTGGCTGGAAGCAATGAGCTACAGATCTCACTATGCTTGGTGACGCAAGAATCTAAAGTTTCTTGGAATTGTATTGACACTTTGTTTAAGTTTATATTGATTGTGATAGAGATTTAAGTTTATTTTAAGTTTTAAATAAAATTTCATTAATTATAGTGCTAAAGTCAGCTCCAGAATTCCAAATACACCAAACACCTCTATCACATTATAATATATGCTAAGACTATGGAATTGTATATACTGTAGTATAATTTAAACTATTTGTTAATCAATATTTAATGGAAAAGTGTAAAAACTCTTGTGTTATTTTCAGGGTACACCCACTCTGAAACCTGCTGGTAATTTTAACCCTCGCCAAGATGCGGAGGTTCTTCGCAAAGCAATGAAAGGTTTTGGGACTGACGAGAAAGCCATTATCAGTGTATTGGCCTACAGAACCAACCAACAAAGAATGGAGATTGCAAGGGAATTCAAAACATTGTATGGAAAGGTATGCAGAAAGTTTCTTCCCATGTCTGAAGTTAAGCTTTGTATTATTTAACACCACTAATATAACTATCTTTCAAGAATTGTTTTGAACATTATCTTATTGGGAAAATACTCTTCTCAATGAGTTTTCTTTTCCACTCTTTCTTATTACTTGTCTCGGCTATACACATTAATGGTGGAGGGGTGAATAAAGTAGAACTTAGACAAAATGAAACCACATTTGTGTGGAGGGCAGTGGTGGATCACCGCACAGGCAACCAAATCACTTGCTTAGGGCCTTGGGCTTGAGGCCTCAAAAAACCAACACCAAACAATTATTTCTCCATTTTTAACATTTTGTAATTGATAAAAAAATATAGTATACATAACATGGATATTGTAGTTTCTAGGTGAGTTGAGCAAATAGTCACAAAAACGCATAGAAACATACCAGATTTTTTATTGAGATGGTGGTGTGAATGAAAAGAGTTCTTCAAAAACCATTACAATATTGTTTCACAAATTGAAGGCAGAAAAATTAACAAAAAAACTCCATGATGCAAAACCGCAAGCTAGTTTTACCAACCGAGCGAACACCACCTTTAGCGATGTTAGTGCCAACTTTTGCGGGTAGAGGATGTAATGTGGTCAGCACAAGTCAACAAGCCCTCCTGCCATTAATCTCAACTTTCTAAACCAGAGCTGGGTCATTCCATGTGAAGTCACCTAGGTGCGGTTGCTTGACCATTTTAAATATTTATTATTTATTTATTATAGGTAACCCCATCTGTGAGTAGTGTAAAACAATTTTTTTTATCTGCCACCATCTTGGATCTAAGCTCAATTTACTTCGCAGCAGCAGGCAAAAACAGAGCTTTGCAGAGGTTTTGCTAAAAGGCTGTTCTCCTTCCATTAAAGATGGAAGGTTCTGGTTTCCGCACACATAAAGAAGACAATATAGGATTTCTGAAAATCTAGATAAATGATTTTAAATATTTTATAAACCTGGACTCAAAATTAGCTTGAACTATACTAAATTTGTGAGCATAATCACAATTTTTATGGCCTTTTAAGTGACAAGGGGTTTTAACCACAATATTAAAATTGGCTAGTAGTGTTTGGTTACATCAATAGAAAATTAAAGTCTGGGTTTGACTCCCTTTCTGCCTTTTTTTTTGCATCAAAGTTTCAAAATTTTCAATATTTGCTGATTTAGAGGTCAAATTTCTTCAAAGTGGAACCAGATATAAATTAATATTTTCCCCAAGAATACCTCTACTGGTATTCAATAAAATCTGTGAGTTTCATTTTGTGGTTCAAACTAGTTTAGAAGTTACAGTCAATGACATTTTTGTGAAAAATTGTAACATTTAAGCACTTACGTAATATATATTATCATATTAGTATTATTATTGTCTATTTTCACTTTTATTAAAGTACAGCTAGCATTGTATAACATTATGCTATTTTGTTGATGATAATTTCCCCGTGTTTGGGCGGTATTTGTACCAGTGAAATAATACACAATTATTAAGTTAGATGTCGGGTAGAGCCAGAGAAGTGGTAAATCTATTGTACACACACACACACACACACACCTACCTACCTGCACACACATACACAAACACACATACGTCATTCCATTATGGGATAGGTAAAATACTGTGCATATGGCTAAAAACACAACTCCTTTCTTAATCTATCTTCGCAAACTTTCTTCACCCTTCTCTATATTTTCATAATCTTTTCACATCAACAACATCCAAACACTGAGTCATACATGCTCGTTTATTCTTAAAACTCTTATTAATGTTTCTCTTTTTCACTCCTTCGTTTGGAAATGAAGTATGTGGGGAAAAGACCTCACGGGAGGCCAAGAAAGATATGGAAGGAGCAGAAAGTATGCGAGTTAGAGGAGAAGAATGTAAGCAATTATTAAAGGACGAAAAACTGTGTAAGAATAGAGAAAGATGGATGGATGCCACAGGCTGGAAACAGATGATGATGAGGTCGTCTACAACATTTAACCATGTATTTCATACAAAGTAAAATAATGAAACTCTTTACCTTTTGAAATAATAATTTTACGTCTATTTGGTAGGACTTGATTAAAGATCTGAAGAGTGAGTTGAGTGGCCATTTTGAGGACTTAGTTGTGGCCATGATGACACCTTTACCTCAGTTTTATGCAAACGAGATCCATGATGCTCTGAGTGGGATCGGAACAGATGAAGAGACACTCATTGAAGTGTTGTGCACCATGACCAACAATGAACTAAGAATCATTCGAGCTGCTTATGAAAACAGTGAGTAACATTTAAAAATCTCACTACTATTTTTAAATGTTTTATTTTAATTAATGGTTTTACTCATACTTATTTTTAGGAATAGTACCCTTAAATAATTAAGAATATCAAGGAGTCAGGAAAATATCTGATTCAAGATTTGAAAAATATTTGTATATTTTCTAATTTTGAATTGGACTTTGTTTTGACACTTATGATGCTTATTAATAATAAACTTGAAATTCGTAAACTTTAGTAATTACCATTGATTATAATTCATAACAACATAGAAAGGGATCTTTTTATTCATAACTTTACTTTTTAACATGACTTGTTTGTGTGCACTGAAAGTTTTAAATTTCAGTGAGAATATATTTCATGTGATTTTATTGAAAAAAATTGCCGATCGTATTAAAAAAATGTAGACCAGTAAGTAATACCAAGTTGTGCCAAGATTTTATAAGCTGTTTAAATTTGAAATTCTTTGCATTTAATTCAAAATTTTCACTATTCGATCCTAAAATATTCATAATCAACAAATCAGCATACCCTTTGAAACTACCAACATTAAAGAAAGTCTTTAAAAACTAGTGCAATCAATCGGAATAAAACCTTTGTCCTCCCAGTTCAAGTGTGTGTGTTATTTTCTGTACTAAACCTTAAAATGATAAAACCTCTTTTCATAACATGTGCGTTTAAAATATGTAAAACATTAAATTACATACTTGTATTAATTTTCTTTGAATTTTTCATTGTGTTTTTGTAGTTTACCGCAACTCATTTGAAGAAGACTTGGCTGGAGATACTTCTGGCAGCTTCAAGCGTCTTCTTGTGTCGCTTTGCACTGTAAGTTTAGTAGTTTAGGTAAACATGAACAAAATAGAGTAACATTTTTTAGGTGTGGGTCTGTTGAGTCCTTTAATCTAAATTTGATAATAAAGCTGAATTTCTGATGAGGAAATTAGGTTTGAATCCTGATAGGGAATACCAAGCATAGTTTTTCCTATATGGTTCATTCTGTGGGTATACAGACAACCTAGAAAAGTACTAAGACACAATGAAAACAACATGAAAATCCTATTATTAATTTACCACCTAATTTGAACATCCGATTTCAGGATGAATACAAAATTCAGGAAAGTTAAATAACCTCTTATGCTCTCTTCTAAGATTCGAATTCTCATTAGATATTTGGGACTCTTTAAGTTAAATAAACATTCTGTTTAAATATCCAGATTTTAGTAAAAGTTATTTTAGGCCATCTCACTTTCTTTTTTACTGTCTTACATATCCCTTTTTATTGAAAATTATGTATCTGCACTATAAAGGACACTTGTATTTAAATACAGGCAAACCGTGATGAGAGCTACTCTGTGGACCCAGCATCCGCCACTCATGATGCTCAACAGTTGCTACGCGCAGGTAACCTTTCATTTGATACATTTACATTGGAAAAGAGGGGGGGGGTGTAGAAGGTTGTGGCCTACATGCCAAATAAGAAATATTCAAATTCCAAAGTTCACATTTAAAACTGCAGAATAATTTTCTGGGAACATCAGGTACTCTTTTCTGCAGGAGCGAGTAGATGACTGAACAGGCAATGGCTTGATTGCTGTGCCTCGCATCACACTGTTGTACTTATGTTTTGTTTCCTGTGGTGGATTTGTAAATTCTTAACTCTGTTCCTCATTTCATTGTAATGTTCACATATGTACATATGTATATATATCTTTTTTTTATGTGAAACCTGCCTCGGTGGCATAGCTAACACACTTGTTTCATGTTGAGCTAGACTGTTGAGGATGGGGAGATTGAAATTTGAATCTCACTCGGGTGAACTTGAGGTGGTTTTTCCTAAATGGTTTTCTACTCTACCTCCACACAAATGCGGGTTCACTTCCTATGTATTCAACTTTCCCAACTTCAAACCCATTAGCTTAATTAGTACTTAAGTGTATAACCCAAACGGGTAGTAAGACGTGGTGCTAAGTATTATTTTATATGAAAAAAGCTGTTATGTGTGCAAACTAATTTGGAAATAAAGTTCAGATTTTTATTTAACTTGGCGAGTATTTTGTACATTTTATTAACACTTTGTATTATATATAGCACTTTGTATTATATATTAATAATCTCAACTTTGCATGGGCCTAGTATTAAATAATAATTGTTTGTGTTTGATTAGTGAAAATGGAATTATTTACAGGAAATTTGGCTCTCTTCCATAAGAATTGCTAAACAAAACTAAACAGTAGTGTTTGGATTTTTCTAATTGGCTATTGGTAAAATATATACTTAACTAAATATGTACTAAATATGTTAAAATTATCTAGCCATTGGGCCACCTCATTTTTGAATCATTTTAAATATGTACCTTGTAATTTTGATGTGCTAGATATTGGATTTGTATGTCATTGAGGTATATCTTAATTTCTTGGCTATGTGATAGTACGAGGGTCATCCAGTAAGGTTACAACATTTATGTAAGATCGAAAAATGCTTGTATTTAATTGAAATTCACAGGATACTTCACAAATATATTAAACTATTTTTCAACATAATCACTGTTGAGATCGAGACATATCTTCTGTAGTCTAGGCACCAGCTTTTGTATGCCAGTATCATATACCTCCGCCACCAGCTCTTTAAGCCACTTCTTCGCAGCTTACTCGACCTTCTGATTGTTGGAAAAACGTTTCCCACCCAAAAACGCCTTTAGTTTAGTGAAAAGGTGACAGTCCGAAGACAAGTTGGGTGAATAGGGGGAGTGGGTGACAATATCCCATCCAAACGATGTCAGCAGCTCCTGTGAAACTTGCGTGGGTGGGGCCTGGCGTTGTCATGCAGGAGGCTGACTCCTCGGGTCAGTATTCCCTTCTGCGGTTCTGAATGGTTCTTCTGAGTTTTTTTTTTAGGGTATTGCAGTAAGCCTCTGTATTAATGGTAGTCCCTTTAGGCATAAAATCCACCAAAAGGACCCCCTTAGAGTCCCAAAAAACAGATGCCATGACTTTTCCGGCTGAATGGATAGTCTTGAACTTTTTGGTGGCTGGGGAAGATGAATGACGCCACTGAAGTGATTGTCTTTTGGATTATGGGTTGTAGTGACACACCCACGTCTCATACCCTTCACGAGTCCAGAAAAGCTTCTCCCATTTGTGCAAAATAATCCAAAAAGTCACTCGCGGCGGTCACACAATTTTGATGGTGCCCCTGTGTTAGCATTCTGGGCACCCATCTCGCACACAACTTCTTGTAACAAAGTTTTTCCGACACAATATCACCAAGGAGACTTCGAGAAATGTCAGGAAATTTCTTGTGAAGGTCGTCGAGCGTCACATGACGGTCATTTCACACTTGTTTTCAATTTTTTGCACAAATTCGTAAGAAATCACCGATGGTCTCCCACTCCTTACCTCGTCGTGAGTATCAGTACGGCCTTCTCTGAACAACCTAACCCACTTCTTGACATGTTGTCGACTCGTCACATCTCTACCATAAACTTCCACGAGCTTCCGATGGATTTTCGCGGCACTATTGTTCTGCAAAGTTAAAAAATGGAAGACCCCACGGACAGGAGGTGGCGGGAGTACGCGACGACCTCTCCATCGGAAGAATTTACTGTGACTGAACAAAATGGCCGACAAACACGCGGACCAAACAAACTGACCATTAGGATCCCCCCTACATGCCAGGTGTGGCAACTTCAAAACAAAAAAATTCTATCTTAACTTTACTTTCTGGATGACTCTTGTATATGGAAGAAGGTACAAGAAAGAAGGATATAAATTCATAAAAGGGAAAAAGCACAATTAAAGGAACGCACCTTACATTACCATTTATAACAAAACATGCCCTAAAAAGTGAAACTATTTTTTCTTTAAAGAGAAATACTTCCTTAGCTTAAAGATTGATGGTGCATAATACCTACCTTCTTTATTACTTTGTAAAATTTACTTTTTTTATCACTCTCCCTTTCTCTCTCACAGGTGAACTGCGTTTTGGAACAGATGAGTCTATATTTAACGCCATCTTGTGTTCTCGTAACTATGCCCAGCTTCAACAAATTTTTATTGAATATGAACGCTTGACAGGCCATGATTTCGAGAAAGCTATCAAGAATGAATTTTCTGGTGATTATAGAGACCGGACTACGTGCTATTGGTATGTTGCTTATAATTTTTATACTGTACTTAGTTAAGTTTTGTTTGACCTAAATTATATTATCAACTAAGGAAAATGACTCCAAACGACTGTTTTACATTAAACACTAAAAAGACGATAGAAGGGCAATGCCTACACACATACCATAAAATTGGGCCACAATAAAACACATAATTATGAAATTTTCAGGATACCTCTTTCAGTGGAAAAGAGTTCATAATTATGTTTTTGGTTGTGTTTTTAATTCAGAACGTTGAGGCCTACATTTTTCTGGTAGGTGTGTATGTGTTACTTAACCTTCTATCTTATTTCCAACGTTTAATTCTAAATTAAGACTGAGAGGATAAATTTATCTTGCGGTTAATTTCTTATATATAATTTATTTTGCAATGTGTTGGACTAATAATACATATAACTTTAAAAGAAAAAGTGCAAGAAATATATGTTTCTCTTGTCAAAACCATAAATATTATTATGCATAAATAGCATCAATTAGTATGTTTCAATAAAATCTATTTTATGGACTAGGTAAGTGCACTTAATCTAGTGTCACCAAAAATTATATACACTAGAGGAGCCCTTCAAACCTCTGAAGCCAAGTTGATTAGTGGGCTAAAAAAAATCTAATAAAAGAATTGTTAAAATATACCTTTAACATTTTATATGCATTTTTTATTTAGGGTATTATATTTACAAACGTTATAGTCAAACTAAATTAAACAAGACCTCAGACCATTAATTATTAGCTAATGTTGATAAAATCACAATAAAAAGACTCATACCATTATGGAATATTTTATTTTGTTTCTATTATCTGGATTTAAGATTCAATATTGTAGGTAAAATGATTCAAATTTTAGAACAAGTGGGTTCAATCCATCTCTGACACATTATTTCTAAC
Organism: Timema cristinae; assembly: GCA_039000515.1. Classification (NCBI taxonomy): domain Eukaryota; kingdom Metazoa; phylum Arthropoda; class Insecta; order Phasmatodea; family Timematidae; genus Timema; species Timema cristinae. Next base: position 123,580,036 of record JBCFYV010011172.1, read on the forward strand.
TTCCAGTGAAGTCTGTCCGCAACAAAGCTTTGTTCTATTGCGGAACGTCTTTATGACAGCATGGCAGGGATGGGAACAAGCGACAGAACTCTCATCAGGATTGTAGTCGCCCGTAGTGAAGTTGACATGGTGGACATTAAGCAAGCTTTCCAGACAAAGTACGGGAAGACGTTGGAGGATTTCATTTCGGTAAGTTGTTTTCTGCCACTACCTAGCTCTTTATTTCTTTTGCCTTTGTTTTCCATAGTAATATTATTTATTTATCATAATGGGAAGTAATAAATATGGGCTAATAAGAGGGACAAGCTATTATTTGCCTGACAAGGAAATATAAAATATTAAAGGACGTGCAAGTTCTTGAAAATTTTAGTTCAAATTGAGTTTTAATAGCTGCTTGTACTCTTTTCAAAAGTTTTCCAGAACTCAAAATTTGTGAGTTTTTTAAGTTGTTAAGTCCATTTAAAATTTTCATGTATAATTTATTTGAGTCTATTTGAAATTATTAGGCCTACTTAAATTTAAAAAAAGTTATTCATAGAATTAAACATGCTTTCTTTAAGAGTTCACCCCAAAACATTGGTGAGTAATCAAATAAACATAGCACAAAATGACAGGCTTGCAAAAACAATAAGAACAAGCACATACAATTTTCTTTTCTTTTCCCTATACTCTTACTCTCTTTCCTATTCTTAAAACTCCTCCACTGATTCCTTAAACATGTCGTTCCACCATGTATCGCCTTCCACTTCTGCTTATCTGCTTCTTCAGGAACACATCGAATCTGCACAGACAATGAAGTATGTAGTTTGCTAACTCTGGGAACATGTGGGCTTCATGTTGTTCATGGTTCCTTGAGAACAGGAGTGGAGTATGTTGATTGGGATATAAGTAGCTTATTGCATCACATGTACTACCTGTTCACTGACTCTCCAGCTCGTCGAGCATTGTTTACCCAGTTGACAGGATGTGCATCTTTTCCATTGAAGTTCTGTGGTGTGTACGGTGGTTAGATAATGCAAAGTGCTTTCAAAGGGCATTAAAAATTGGGGACCATGTTAAGTTTCTCAAAGAAGCAAAACTTCCTAAAACAAAACCTGTAGAAACACTGAAAAGAGCAGCCTGTGATCCATTCCTAAAGTGTAAACTAGCTTCCTGCAAGACAATTGCAGATGAATGTCAGCCTTTCCTGCAACGGTTCCAGACATCAAAACCAATTACTCCATATCTTTTTGAAGCTGTAGAGAAACTTGTAAGATATCTTATGAATCGTTGAGTGAAACATGATCTGTTTAAGTGCATGGGTCCAAAGTTACTGTCTATCGACACAAAAAAATCAGAAAATTTGATCCTTAACAAAAATATTGATGTAGGATTTACAACAAAACATTTGTTAGGAGAAACTGCAATCACAGTAACAGAAAGACAAAAACTAGAATTTAGACATGAGTGCTGCAGTATGTTAACCACCATGATTGAAAAAACTACAAGAAAGAAGTCCCTTAAAACAGAAAGCTGTGAGAGGTTTGTCTTCATTGGATCCTTGTGCTATTCAAACATTCACCTCAACTGGGCCAGAAGAGATTTTCTTTTCTTTTGGAGGAACTCAACCATGCCAAACATCTTAAATGATGTTCTGGCTGAAAATGCCAAGAAAGAATACTTGCATTTTTTGCAACCTCAAAAAATCTCAGCTTCAAGAAATATTTCATCCTTGTGATCAGTTTAGTGATGAAGTAGGACTTGACACTATTTATGGTAGCTTTCTAATAGGAGATGCAAACTACAAACATCTTTGGGAAGTAATAAAGATTTGTCTTGTCGAATGGGAATGCAACTGTTGAAGGTGGTTTTTCAGTCAATAAATCTTTACTGGTTGAAAATATGCATGAAAAAACAGTCACTGCACAGTGTCACATTCATGATGAGATACAAGAAGCAGGAGGATTAAAAAAATCACATTAGCAAACAGATATTGGATTATGTGAGAGGTGCTCGGAAACGCTATCATGAATATTTGGAGATGAAGAAGCAGGAAAGAAGTAAAGACGACAAGAAGAAGGCAAAAAAGAGGAAATTAGATATACAAGTTAAAGATTTAAAAGGAAAAAGAAAAAAATTAATGATAACTGAAGAGAAACGAGAAGCAATAGAAGTGGAGAAGAAGAAGAAGAAAGAAGCTTCACTTTATTAAATATAGCATAGTATCTTATTGTATGACTTTTGATCATTTTAATAAAAGAAAATTGACTTGAGACATGAATAATATGAAAAGCAGACACAGTTGCTCCTGTTGTGAGCTATTCAGTTCAGGATATGTACAGTTTAGATAAAATAAGACTGTAATGATACCAATCTTTTTATATGTTCTTATGGCCTGTTATTTAGTACGTATTTCTGCACATGATACCAAAGTGAATCAAGTTTGTTACAACGTTTGATAGGTTTTAGACATATTTAATTATTTTTTCATCATTTTCCCTGAAATGATTGGCAAGACGTCTGCTTTCTTATTCTTCCATGAGAGGTGAGGCAAGGTCGGCTGTAGGGGAGGAGGAGGTCGAAATAAATGTATTTAAATTAATATTTTCACATGTATAGTTATCATAAAGTTATAGTAGAAATTTTATGAGAAATTGGTCAGGGAAAGTCAGAGAAAAGTCAGGGAGAAATTTTTTTACAAATACTGTAGGAACCCTGTATAGAGACTCTTTTTATGTAAGTAAAATCAAATCATATTAGATCAATAAAAAAAATTAATTCTAATAATTTTTACTTTTTTCCATAGCAATAGAAAAAATATTGCATATAAAAAACAAATACAATTTCTTTCATATGTGTGCCCCATGTAACTTATGATCTCATTAATGTTAGTCTTTTAATGCAACTTAGAAAAAGTCTCCAATTAAAAAAAACTATTTAAATGGAAAACAAGCTAACATTTCTTGGATAGGAATTCTTTTTAGATCATACTATTCACTTTGTATAAATCAAGTTTGCCACACAAACCTTTGGAAACTGAAAGAACAAGAAAAAATTTCAGGGGATTTCTTGGTTATGAAAAGGTAAAATACCAGGAATTTCACAAACCCTAATACAAAAACTAGAATATTTGTGAATTGGGCTCATTTAAATACAGGCTTTGATATTGGGCTTTTTTTATCAATGTTAATTAAAGAACTAAGGATCGAGTTGGCTCGAATCCACTATTTCACAAATCCAAATCTCCAATTTATCTTTGACTCTCAATTTCTAATTTTGAGTCTTTGGATAATTATTATGAACAAAAAGAAATATACATGTTATAGGGAAAAAACAAGTATTAACTCAATGTCAATATTATTATTTAAACCATTCACTATAACATTCCTTAAATGTTAAATTACTGGTTTGGGCCCTGGTTGCTTAATTTATTCTATATTATAACAGATTATTAACCCCCAATAAACCGTATTCATCATCATCAACTGTTTTCAGCCTCTGTTCGGGTCAGTTTAGTAAAATGCCACCATCTTCCACTATTCCTTTCCATCACTCTTCCTCCTTTAATCTCTTCCATTCTTCCCCTCTGACTTGAACACTTTTCTGTTATCTGCCCATCCCATCTTTTTCTTGGCCTCCATTGCAGTTTTTTTTCCCACATACTTCACTTCCAACATTTTCTTTGGCGTCCTATCTTTTTTGTCCTCATTATATGCCCATACCATCTAAGTTTTGCTTCCTCTATTATCTCATATACTCCCTCTACCCAACTCTTTTCTGGATAAAATTCATTCCTAATCTTGTTTCCCTTCTTGACAGTTAACATACTTTCCTATTCTCTCTTACATTCACTGTCCATGTTTCTGCTGCATATGTGACAATGGGTTAAAAGTACACCCTGTACAATACTTCCTTAGGTTCAAAGGCATTTCTCTTTCCTCCGTAGCAGGTCTCTTACGCAGTGTTAGAGCTATAAAAATCAATTTCACTCGAAATAAATAAAATTCATAAGCTTTGAGTCTCAAAATCTAATATCCTTAAGGATTCGAGGGCCCATCCTTACCTAAAGTTGTTGATTTGAACACATGTCTTATCATCGCCTTCCTGAAATATTGGACTTTCTTTGCCACTAAACACATTTCCCTATAAAGCTCCAATCATCCTGTTTTAAACAATCATTTAAATAACTTCAGACAATCAATTTAGTGGAGATATTTTTTTATTTTCCCCTATACTGCAGTCTTAAGGGTTTTCTGGAAAATTGAAATTCGAAAAAAAACTGGAAAAAACACAAGAGCCTTTGTAGTAAGATAATAGAGGCAACCCTGTTATTATTTCATTTGTTTATTATAAGGGTTTACAAAACACAATTATTGTTTTATAAGATTTGACAAATGTCCATTTTGTTAGTGTGTTCCTATAGTTTTACAGTTCTGTAAATTGTTTCAGGGTGACACATCCGGAGACTACAAGAAATGGTCTTTTAGCTTTGATTTCATAAGTGGCTAAATAAAACTCAAGCTTTAAAATTCCAGGGTGTCCAGTGTTTTGTAAAACAGGGAAAAATCGGGTAACTGCCTAGGTCAGACATGTTTAGGAATTTGTAAACATAGCTTCTCTAAAATTTTTGAAAGGCTGAATTTAAAGTTTAATTGACATTAGTCTGATTAATATTTGAAGTGAATTTAAAAAAACTGCAGTTTGATTTGTGATGCTGGGATATTTTTATTAATTTGTATGGCCTGCAGGAAAATTACATTAGATGGTATTTAAAAACATATTTTTGAATATAATATTTGGGGTTAAAAATCAGCCAATTAAAACTGTATTTAGACTGAAAAATGTGGAAAAAACAGGGATTTGTAAAACTTTTTTTTGCTGGACACCCAAAATCTCATTTATATAATCATATACATACTGAATCTAATAAATTTAGTTATATTGAATGTAAAGATAAATTCAGGTTTATTTCTATAGTAAATTGACATTAAAGCTCTCATTAGTCAACATTGTGATCAATTAAATGACTAATCAAGGCTTTATTTTTTCATTGACTTGTGTGTAAAATGTATCTGACCATTTAGGTTGATTTAGATTCATACTTGGCAAAAAGACCCATAAAAAAGGATAATAGAAGATACTTTGTGGCATTTCTGATTTTAAATTCTCACTATTATTATTTATATTTGTTGCCATGTAAAAATATAAATTAAATATAGACTTTTTCTTACCCAAGACAAAAATAGTTAATGAATGGTATTAAAAATAAGTAAATTGAAGGTCTTAATTATTAATACCATTTGGGAATAATCAAACAAAAATTTTTGTTTTAATTTAAACTATATTAAAAGTTAGAATCACTACTTGATCTTAAATTTTAAGGGTGATTTTTTTTCCCACCCAGTTAATCCCATATTTGTGGTCCATTTCTTTGTTTTAATTCATGAAATAATTACAGTCCAGAATCTATTTTTTTTAAATTTTGAAGAGAACATAATTAGAAGCCACAATAATAGGAAATAACAAACTTCCCAATGATGTTACCCTAAGCACATTTTTTGGGCCCTTTTTAACCCCCCCCCTTGTAAGCAAAAATAAGCAAATGCTTGCCCCCACCTACATAAGATTTGGCACTTTTTTTTTCAAATTTTTCACAAGAATAATCATAGTTTTTCTCATGCAGTTTTGCTATAGCCTCAACAGGTAGTAAGACGCATGATAAAAAATTAAAAAATTTATGCAATTTATAAATTGTTATAGTTTTAACATAGTGGTGTAAAATTTAAAATTGTGAAATAATTGACAGTTTACACTGGTATACAATGAGTTTAAATTTATTGAACAGGTAAAAATTAAAACCTTTAATAGAAGTAATAAAAAAAAACCCTGAGGCCTAAACTCCATTTAATTTGATGACCCAAAGGGCCTTGAATCCACGTCTCAACACTTTGGATTATTATATTTCTATTTGGAGGGGGGGGGGGGTTAAAGGTCACTCAAGCTTTGGTTTACTTCTATTTACTTCTCCACGTCTTCCTCATTAGGAACATTCAGCATCTTCATTCCTGTCCAAAGTGCCTGAAATCCAAGCGGCTTGCGGGTTGCACCCTCATATTTAACACACACATAAAAAATTTCGATGCTATTATAACATCTTCCTCGGGAAATATTGATGTATGTGTAAATATGTGTTAAGTGTTTTCACTTTTATTTGTGCTCTAAACCCTTTTCCTAATATTCTATCATTTTATTATTAAAATATAAATGTGAATTAAAGTGTGTTATAAACAAACAGTAAATATTTAGTGTTGTGAAAAATCTGCCAAAGTCTTTGTGTAATATTGTGCCAGATGATCTTCTCTTCTTTAAGCTTAGTTTACTAGCAATTAGTATGCATGTATTAATGTTCCCTTAAAGTAGTACATATATTCTAAACTATTTTTACATCACATTTTACATTGTAACGGAAGGTATAGTTACGATTTTGGAAGAAATAAGTCTAGTGTCTAGACAAGAATCTGCCCTTTTATTGGTTTGTCTGTGCTGGCTTTGTTCTTTAAGTGTTTGTAATCTTTATAAAATACTAAAGTGGTTATACATTACCATGCAATTAACTTTCTCTTCACTCCTTAGCAATGGGTAACAGGTAATATAAAAATATCTTACAAAAAATAGAGATTTTCAAAATTAATTTAAAAAATGACTTATTGGTTGTGGCCCTAGATTTGAGATTGGAATTAAAATATTTTAAAATTTGTTAAAAAGATATTATTCTTTTTGGTGGCTTAGGCCAACATAATTATTGAACATACTTAACAACCAGACATCAATTATATTACTGTATTAAATAAAGGTATTATAGCCAGCTTCTGGATTTTGATGAAGAAAATTACCAATATAATGACATTTAAAAATGGTAAAAAAAAGATTATACAAAAAATAACCTAGATATTTAAAAGAAAAACACTGAAAGAATGCTCATAAATATATCAAATAAGTTAAAACTTAAAATAGATTTAGATAAAATGAAACACCTTTAGCAAATTAACGCTTGCATTTATTTAAACATTGATATTAATTATATGCAAATCAGGGCTGCGGAGTCGGTAGGCTAAACCTACGACTTTGACTCTTCTACTTTTTCTCCTGTTCGACTCTGACTCGGACTCCTTTATTAATTGCAAATTTATATTAATAATAATAATTATAATGCGGAGTCTGCCCATGACACACATTAAAAAATAGATTAATTCATAATAAAAAAAAATTATGGTAAAATGATAACTAATTAATAAACATTAAAATGCTGACTATTAACATGGTAGTACAAGACATCTCATCACTGACACATTGATTATCAATTAGTTCTTTGAGTCGGGGTTGGAACCTTTCTACCGACTCCGACTCCACCCAAAATTGCTTCAAACTTCGACTCCATAGTCCTGATACAAATACCGGACTCCTTCCCACAAAAAAATTTCCATCTTAACTGCAGTGCTTTCCTGGGAATGTGGAGTTCACAACCATAAAACTATAAAAGTTTCATTTTAATTTCTCATTGTATTGGGCTGTTTGAAACTGTGTGATGAAAAACCTTATGTTTTAGTATTAATAAATGGACATTAGGGATGGACGGGAATGACTTTTTTATTACAGGACGGGATATGAGTCATAATATTGGGATTCGAGACGGGGACAGGAAATTTTAAAATTACTCTTTAGAATAATCTTAGATTTTAAAATATTTGGATTTCTTAACTAATATGAATACTTGTTAAAGTTTTATATTAAATCCAGCTTCGGTGGCTGCATGGTCTAGACGCCG
>JBCFYV010011172.1:123587939-123617853 GCA_039000515.1 Timema cristinae
GAATCGATTTGAAGTTTTGATTTCTTTCATTCTTTTTGAAATCGCTAGAAAAAGAATCGATACGTGAATTAGATCGAGGTCTATGAATCGATCCAAAAAATCGATTAATTGAGGACAAATAATCTATTTTTGAAAAGATCGATCCAAGATCGAACATCCCTACCAACTGCCTAGATTCATTTCCCGAACAGGTGAGTTAAGTTTCAATGGTTTTTGTCATAAATGTTTCTTACTCTCCATAAAAAAAGCGAATACCTTTTCTATCAATTGTATTTTCCACATTCCTCTACTATTAAAGTAGGCCTACATATTATGGAAATTAAAGTTATGTTAATTTTGTTATCACAAATACTTTTACTTTATTTGTTTGTTAGGACTTTATTTTATGTGCAGCGTTAAATATCATAAAATATGAGTAAACAAAGAATATAAATGACACATAACAACAAACACCAGCCCTGATGGGGCTCTCGAACGTCAACTGACATAGAAAAAAAACACGCTTATAATGGGAGTCTTTGTCGCCCTGGCGGGCTGATTATTGTGGTCCAGCAGTGGCGACTCGTGACCAAAAAAATAGGTGGTGCACAATTCAAATATTCTAAAATATGATATACATACACTTTTAATATATTATACCTATCTATATTTACATATCGTTTTACTTAGGCTAATATTTCACAGCAGTACGGGTGTGTGTGTAGCTTCGAAACAAATATAGGATTCGACTTTTAAAAGAAAAATCCATATTATACAATTACGAAGTTTTGATGGTAAAAATATTGACAGCTAAAAATATACCAAATTTTTAGTAAATTACTGACATTCTGAGCTGTTATTTACAGTAAATTACAAACCAACATTAATTTAAAAAAAAAAAATTGAACACACCTACATTATTACAATCTTTTACTTTGCTGGCGCAATCATAAATAATTAAACACCTTAGAATAAATTACTCACATAATAATAAATGAAGACATTATTTACAAAACACCCAACAATTTAATCTTAAACGCCTCAAGCCACTTTAAATAAAAAGTCCATTCTTCTTTCTTTAGATTTTGTGAATTTCTCAATGACTCTAGAGTTAAAGTCTAAAATATTCATAATAAAGTTTCTCTCGACAGACAGCATGGCAAGAGCTGACAACCTTTCCTGGTGCATAGTATTTCTTAAAAATGTTTTGACACGTTTTAGTGTAGAAAAACATCTTTCTGCTTCTGCCGTTGTCATAGGGATTGTTATAATAATATTTAAAAGTTTTAGGCATTCTTCAAAAATTGCACTTAAATTGTTTTCATTTATAAATGAGAACAGAGTCAAAGCGCCAGTCATATTTCGAAATTCATCCCTGACATAAATGATACTTAGCTCTGTGCGTAGTTTTTTTGCATCTAAAAATGGGTACGAATTTGTTGTGAGTTCTAAATAGTTATCAGGAAACAACATACAATAATCAGAAAACTTTTCTGGCAAAACAAAATTTGCAGCAACAAGATGACCAGTAAAGCTGAATCTGTTTTTTGCTTGACAGATGATGACGTCACAAACCTCTTTAGCCTCTCTATTACGAGTGTGGCTCTCATTTCGTCTCCGCTTTATTTTATTTTCATCAAGATCATCAGTTATATTATTTTCATTTCTTATTTTGGAAATTTCCTCTATGAAACAATCTATTTTGTTTTTTACAAACGCTGGATCAGTTTCTCTTTTTTGCAACTGGTTATACAATATATCTACATGAGGCATTATTTTATGAAAAAAAGTTAGCCAAAATATAAAAACATCATCCTCTAATGTTCTCTTCAGACCAGACGCTTGTTAAATTGTAGCTATATGTTTAATGTCATCTCTAGTTTCTATTGTGTCCATGCACTTGATAAGTTCTTCTCTGTATTCGCAAACTGTGTTTACTGTTCGAGAATGAAAGTTCCATCTTGTAGGTGCTGATCGTGGTAAACGTTTACCCATAACTTCATCTAAAATAGCTGTTCTCTGAGGGGAATTAGAAAAAAATGTACAAAATCCTCCTAAACTGGCGAAAAATATACGGACATTACGATTAATTGAAGCTGCATTTGACATTATTAAATTTAGTGGATGTGCATGACAGTGAACATAAGCAGCGTTAGGATAGCTCTGCTTTATTTTAGCCTGAACACCATTGAGAGATCCACTCATAACTGAAGCACCATCATATGCTTGTGCTATTAACTTATTAGGCTCTTTCTCTACATGTTGATCTAGTTCCTCTTTGAGACAATTTGACAAAGATGCAGCATCATGAAATGGGGGATTTACATAGTTCCAAAATCTTTCCACTGGCTTTCCGTTTACTATGTATCGATAAATTATAACCATTTGAAAAGTAGCTGAGACATCAGTTGTTTCGTCAGCTATAACAGCCAAATAACTGGCATTATTAATTTCTTTTGAAATTTCTTCATGACAAATATCCAGCATGCATTGAAGTATTTCATTTTAAATTGAACTAGAGGTGCCTTTAAAAACTGTAGACTTTTCTAAATGCCCTTTCAAAGCATCATCCAACTCCGCACTGAAATTGACAAGTCCACGAAATATTCCAGGGCTAGAAGATGAATCAGTTTCGTCATGACCTCTTAGGGCCAGTTCGAAAGCGCCACAGAATCGAATACAGTTTAGGATAATATTTAAAACATACCTGTTGTTAGTCACTTTTTTATTGTGAAGTTCGATAGCTCTTCTGTAGCCAGAATCTAACTGTGATCGTATGTTGGTCTTGCCAAGTACATCCAAATCTAAAGAATTGTTCTTGTGTAACAATGATATTTCATGCTTTTTAATTCGCTCACTTAAATGGTTCAAATCAGTCATCCCTAAATTCGTCCAAGATAAGTCACCACCAAAGAGTAAACACGGAAAGCAGAACAATGCATTTTTTACATTACTACCACATAGCCATGGATGCTTTTTGTAAGTTTCTACGTTGAATTTTCTAGTAAACTCTCGATTTTTAGTTTTTGTTAGTTTTTCTAGAACAATATTTGGTGTCGGTCTACCAAGTTTTTTAATTTCTAATTTTTCTTTTTGAGTACACAAAGAAATTTTTTTTCGTAAAATGTTTTGCACAGAATTCATTTCGATATTAAAAAAAAAACACTAACTCGAACTCACAAATAACAACTATTTACATAAACCAAGTTTTTTTTTTATAATTAATGTTTTGCGCAAAATTCTTTTTGATATTTAAAATAAGCACTAAATCAGTAAATTATTATGAACTAATTAACTACTATTTAAACAATCATTGTACTTAATTAATTGTGTACAGATTAAAAAAGAAAAACCACACTTTAAAAAACATTATAACTGGTAGTAATGCTTTGGTTGATCAAAACAAATCGCCAAGTTCGCTATCAAGCTGCGCACCAGGCCATGTGTTAAAGGTCCACTTTAAAACTAACGTGCAAGGCCAACAACATCTCTTCTTCTCTATGCGCATGCTCAGATGGTTGCACGCTCCTGGAGTTTAGTAGAAGTACTGAGACAGCGCTAGCAGTCAGGAAAACAGGTGGAGTAGTAAATAGAATGAAAAACGCAAGAGCATAGCTAATTTTAAGAAATATATTCTTAAAAAAATCGATTCATTATGAAATGTTAATTGTTATTATTTAAATAAAATAATGTTAAATACTATTTTGTGTGAAATTATAAGTGGTGCACTTGCACCTGCGCACTTAAGGAGGAGTCGCCACTGTGGTCCAGTGTCTTTGAGGCAGGAAAATTGATCAAAAACCCGCCCAATCGCTGGTAAGTGGTCGACAGAGACCTTATACATATACAACAGTACATTTAGGGAGAAAGACAAGGTGGAAAACATTGAAGGATGGGTGACCGGACGTGGATGGGGCATGTATGAATTGAAGCGGGAGATGAATGGTAATTGAGAGTGAGATGTGGCATCGGGAGGATGAAAAGATAAAGAGACTGGGAAACTAGACAGGGGCACCACGGCCCTCTGGTGGAGGACCGCCAAGGACAACACACATTGAATTTTAAGCAAAACACTCACGAGGAAGACACTTTATTGGCATCTTTAAGGTGAGAATGTAATTTACAAGCTACTAATAAAAATAATTATATTAATTAACTGCCAGAGCCACCTTTAGGACCATTTACGCACTATTTGGAGGATATTGCATATTATTTAAACACCTCTTGATATATCTTACTCTCCTAATACTTGAGAACTGATTTTTCCAGTTTCTGAGCCGATGAATTTAAAATAACTGACAGAGCTATCTGTGAGATTATTCGTGTACTAATTTTTGGTGTATCTTATGATTTTAAAACTGAGAGAACCATCTATGAGATAGTTTAAGTGCTATTTGGGTGTCATTAAATAATAATTTGTTGTGCTCTGGAAGGCGGACGCTTGTTCCAAAAAAAAATATTTTATTCTGAAACTGAAGAAGAAAGAAATTTTGCATACTTCTGATTTTTAAATGATGGATTTTACTAGATTGATCTTTATTTTTAGGAGTGCCTATTCAAGGGCTATATTTAATAAATAATGTTTGCTTATCTCAACTAATGATGAGACAAATATCTTATTAATAATACAAACCCCATCTCTTTAGATGGAGTGGGGGATGGGCGGGGACATCGATGTTTTTAATCATATAGGTAGTTTTTATAAATCGCTTTTATATCAATAAAACATTATGTTTTTAATTAATTTATTTATTTTCAAATAAAGTAACTATCTTAAGTACATTTATATTCAATCAATCCAAATCAAACAAATTATTCTCATAAAATAATGCATACACATCAAATTTAAAAAAATACTATTAAGAAAATAGCTGGTGCTTGAGCTTGTCTGTTAAATATTATTATAACAACCACAATCTCCGTCGTCCACTGTTAGGCCACCTTTCTTTCTAAACGGTTTCTTGTCTTTGTCAAAGTTCATCCTACTTCACCCACAAGCAGATACTGGTAGGAATGAACATCACACATCAATGTTTTCAAAACAATATTTAAAGTTCGATGCTCATGCCATCGACTTTTATAGGTTGATAAGTTACAGTCGTCGATTTTTTTGTACCGATATCCAAGGTGTGGTAATAATATACATGTGTGTTTTTGTCGGTACTACGAGTGTCAGCTCTAACCTTTAACCACCCCGCCACCCATCTCATCCGCTGCTTAAATATGATATTAAGTTATATTTTTATTTAAAAGACAAAATACCTTGTTTTGTTTGTTCTATAAAATCGATGTTTTACAAGTAAATTTTTTGTATCATTGATCGATGTGTTCCCACCCCCAAAAAGAATTCTCGTTTCGAAAGATATACTGTAGGCCTACATTATAATTATGTTTGTTAGTCGATGATTTTGAACAAACAATGTTCTTTAGCAACATCCAAGGCACACATGTAATCGATCAGAAAACATCGATGGGATGAACATCGAATCGTCAAAATCGATGGTTGAAAATCATTGCTCAATAAACATCGAACATCGATGTTCGATGTCCATCCCTACTGTGGAGCATAATTATATAGACCAACTGACCTCGACGACTCGTTCTCTTGGGGTCGTTCAAACTTAGTCATTTAAAATTATTTCTTCTGTTTCTTACTTCCACCCCACCCCCACCCCACCTTCTCACCTGACCCCATCGAGGCGCGGGTCTAGTATATATTGTTGTTATGTTGTATTATAGGTCCTAGTCAACCTACTATGGGTGACGGGGTGGGTTTTAAAAAAATTATTTTCCCGCCCCTTGGATAGAGTGGACAATCAGCCCATACAATATATCACTGTTTGTTTTTAGTTATTCTCGTATGTCAGCTGATTATTGAGAGCCTTTCGTGGCTGGTGTAAGCCATTTATATTCTATGTATACCATGTATGTGTCAATGTTTGTTCACAAAAATAAATAAGTAACTGTTCGAACAAACAAACTTTGTAATCTACTCCTCCCATCTATTTCTTGACCTCCCTTGTGGTCTTTTTCCTACATAGGCTACTTCATTTCCATTATTCTCTTTGGCATATTCTCCTGCTACATCCTCCTTTAGTTACTATACCCAGAGCCAAAACTAGAAATTTTCTTTGGTGAGGCAAAAACTCAAAATAACAACCAACCACCATCCCCCCACCCCCGGCTTGGTGGTTCTTCACGAAACTTTTTTGACTTAAACATTGAAAAATTTTGTGATTTTGAATTTGCGTTGCCTTAGATGCTTATTTTGATTTTTGTTTGGAATTAGAAAAATAAAAACAAAATATTTTTTTTAAATTGAAGATATTATAAAAAGTTTGAACACAAAAATATGATACAAAATAGTGATGTAAAAATGTACAAAGGTGATTGCAAAAATACTCTGAGTTTAAAACTTCATCTTGTGAGCTTTCTTGGCTGCAAATTCTTTAATGAACTCATACAATGTTTGTGATGCCACTTTGTGCTCATTGTTTATTATACTTAGGTTTGAGAAACGCGCAACAGTCACTGGAAGTGTCAAACTTCAAGTCCAAATTTTAAAATGAATTTAAGAACTTTAGGAGATACATTATTCAAATGATTATATCTAGGCTCAGATCAGGGCGCTTAAAGCTCCCTACTTATACTTCAAGCTCAACTTCACAAAGATTTTTTTAATACTTTGCAGCAAACTGAGCTGCCGTTGACCTAAGTTCTCTTACAGAAAGTGACTGAAACTTAGGAGCCACGAAGGAAACTAAATTTCTCATCTAGTTCCTCCATTGCTTCAAATCTCTTTCTGAGTTGAAAACCACCTCTCCATTACTTCCAAAAAAAAGGACCTTGGGATATTTTTTTATACATAAATTTGAACCTCATCTTCTTCATACAAAAATCTTCCTTTTCCTTGTTCGAACTTCATGGAAATTAGGGACCAGCAAGAGTTATTTTGCCTTTTCTCTGGCTTCATTGGTGGCATCTGTTGCACAAGTATCTCAAGAGGATCCCAAAAGTATAATGAGTCCATGGATGTGGTTTACAAACAAATCAATTGTTATACTCTCTCTTTGAAGCAATTTGTTGGCACGCTCAATGACTCACAACTTTGCGCCAGAAACAAGTAATCACAATGAACTCAAGTGTTGACAGGTCCTTCAAAAGAGTTTTGGCTCCATCTTTTGTTTCCAAGTTTGAATCCCCACAGTGTTTGAGTTCATCTAAGGCCTTTATGACTTTTTCAAGTTAAAAGAAAACACCTCACACAGCCTCAATTTTTGTTAACCATCTGGTTTGTGTCTGCGATTTCAGTGTAGTTTTCACATAAGTCTGAAGAGCTTCCTGCCTTGAATTTGATGCCACAAAGAACAAAATCAAGACGGTGAAGTGTACCGAAGCCTCTACTTCCACACAAGCGCTGTGAACACCTACTAAACTGAATGTTGAAGAATCTACATTCATATTCTTCGACTGCTACTTGATAACATGAATGGAACTGTTCTGAGAAATGGACTTGGAAAACCCTTTGAGATCACAATGGGTGTCAATCAGGGATGTGTAATTGCCTCCACTTTATTCTCAATATTTGTTGGAGTTATAATCTATCTTATAGATGGAAAAATGCCACTGAGTGTATAAATAGTGTACATGACAGATGGTGGCTTATTCAACCTTAGCAGACTACGAAAGAAGACGAATATATCTAAAACGTCAGTTCTAGAACTCCAGTAAGCGGATGACAACGTTGTTTTGGCCAACTCAGAAAAGGTTCTTCAGGCTATTTTGAATACATTTAATGAGGCGTTCATTGGTCTAAGCATTAATATAGGAGAGACGCAGATTCTGTATCAACCTACATTCAATTCTAACGCTGCAACTCCTGCCATCACAATCAATGGGGAGGTCTTGCAGAACATAGAACACTTTCCTTACCTTGGTAGCTACCTATCAACAAATGCAAATATTAGTAGTGAAATCCAACACCGCCTAAAATGTGCTAGCGCAGCTTTTGGACGGTTGCGAGAAAGAGTCTTTGACAGCCATAATATTAGATCTCAGATCAAACTGTGCTTGTACCAAACTATCATAATAACAACTATTATGGGTGTGAAGCTTTAACCACCTACAGAAGGTACCTACAATGTCTGGAGAGGTACCATCAGCGTTGTCTTAGGAGAAACCTCAGAGTGAACTGGCAAGACTGGTATACTAACATTAGTGTCTTAGATGAGGCCAATACCACCAGCATTGAAGTGTTGATCATCAAGCACCAACTTCGATGAACAGGCCCCATTGTTTGAATGCCCAAAACACGTCTCCCAAAGGAGATTATGTATTCACAGCTGAAGTATGGCCAACAAAAGCTAGGGGGACAGCACAAACGGCACAAGGACATTCTTAAGTGCAACATAAATAAGTGTCTATTCGACATCAACAACTGGGAGGCCACAGCGGCCAATCGTCAAGCATGGCATGGGCTTGTCCACAAAGGCCAACAGCACTTTGAATTACAACGTCAAAGACACCAATCTGACAAGTGTAATGCCAGGAAAGAATGAATACATCTTAGGAGAGTAAACCCTCAACAACCAGTGGTTAACGTAGACAACGTATGCCAACACTATGGGAGAGTCTGTAACTCCAGGATTGGTCTTTACAGTCACCTAAGAACCCACAATCTCAACTAACGATACCCGCGGAAAACAATCATGCTCGTTAACGAGTGATAGCCCATCTCACTAAATTGAGTGTATGAGCTAAACATGGTATAAAAAAGAATAGGAATGTCTCATCCAAGATAAATTTCTGAACACCATTGCACTTTCCAACCTTGTCCTTTCTCAAGTAAATTCCCGCTAAAGCATCTTTAATCCTTTCCTTATTCACTTTACATTTTTTCACAGAATAGAAAACATATCTGATCTCCTTCTGTGAAGTATTTTCTTACGCATAATTTATTTTCTATCAAACAAAAAACCTAAAAGGCTTTTTTTTTATGCAGCTCAAGATTATTTCGTCACATTTGGTGCCCCACCCCTTTATGGCAGCCAAGGATCGTGCCCCAGCTACCGCCCCCCCCCCTCCTTCCACCCTGGGCCTGACCCTGCCACACTATCTCAGTCTTGCTTCCTCTACTATCTCATGTACTCCCTGTACCCCAACTCTTTTCCAGATTTCATTCCTAATCTTGTTTCTCTGTGTAACAGCTAACATACTCCTCACAAACTTCATTCCCATGGCCTCCATTTTTCTAGTCTCTCTTATACTAAATGTCCATGTTTCTGCTGCATATGTGACAATGGGTATAAAGTACGCTCTGTTCAACAATTTATTACACTTTAAAGGCACTTCTATTCTCCAAAGTAGATCTCTCACACACTTATAGAACTCTCCCTGCTGTCCTCATATCATTAGATCCTCTCTACTTACACCTTTCACCTCAATCACTCTTCCAAGATATCTTACGTTCTGTACGGCTCTACTCCATCCAACTTTGACACTCCACCATGTAAAAGTTATAATTCCAGTGATCAGACATTAGAGTTTAAAAAAAACCACTAGTATCTTAGCAAATTAGCACACACTTAAATTAAAATATTGTAAAGAAGGTTGAACCACTACGTTTTCATTTGATGATTTTAGGTAATATGGTGAGAAAAGAAAATAATGAAGATGACCAAAATAGGAGCTTATTACTAAAATACATTTTATCAACTATAATAATTGATTGCTTAAAATTTTTAAAGCATGTAAATTTGCTTGGTTATGCAATAAACATTTTTTTCTATCAAATCCAGCGCAGTACATTGTGTGTGGCGGGAGGTGGGGGAGTTGAAGGGCGAGTTACACAATCATTTAGGCTTTTTACAATAGTGGTAATATTATGATGCTTTATTTTCAGTTGTATGCCTAGTTAAAAAAAATCATTCTTAATGTTAAATGTCCTGGTATAATTTACTTTTCTTAATATACAAATTATTCAAAATGTCACCCTAAGGGAGCCAAATATGAATTTCCTCAGATGTAAAATAGTTGATAAGACTAGTGCCTTTCCACCCTCCAGCTCTACAACACTAGCAGGACCGGCTCATGACCTTTTGCCGCCCTCCCCTCTCAAAACATAAAAAAACACCTGAATTTGAATGTGTTTGAATAAGAAAAAATATTAAAAAATAATAAAAATTACATCGAGTAAGAACAATAAACTTTTTGTTATCTACTGTTCGCCCGTCGTTCTTGACCATTGTACAGATCACACACTACTTGTGCAGGTCTTAGTTTGTGTCACAAGCTCCTCACCTTCCTTTCTTTTGATTGGTTCCGAAAACAAACGGAAGAGAAAAAATCATCCGGATTTTAAGTTATTTGTATATTAAATTTTCAACAACAAACTTTTTGCAAATAAGAACTTGCAGTAAAAAATTGGACGGATTTAATCTCTTTACATTTCAAAATCTAATTTTTAAGTTATAGATTCCAATGGTAGTAAATAAATTAAAAACAAACACAATCTCTCATTTTTGCCAATCCTCAGAATTTGCTGCCGTAAGCAACTGCCTACCTTGCCCTCCCCTCCCACCTCTACACTAGTTTTCAACCAAGGAATATGACCATATTTTGAATTAAGGTGTGCTTTGGGTGTAATCACAGGACTTGTGAGCTTATAACTTTATATTTATTTTGTTCATCTATTAGAACTAGGAACAATAGGACTAATTTCCTCATGTAAATATTATGATCCCCTCTTACTGTAAGTAACCTCTTCATGGGCAAAATAGAGATAACATTTTTGCAATCTGAAACCTTGCAATCAATCTGATGGACCGAGATTTGACATCTTCATGATTTGTACACATTTTGAAAATCAATCTATTATACAGTTCATGAACAGGTTAAATAACCATAACCATAACTCCCTCAGATTCACTTAAAATATTTCACCCCCCACCCCCCGACATATTCTTGGATTCGAAACTGAACCTTCAATAGGAAAAAAACAGCACAGTCCACAACGAAGCCACCAACCAAGCAACCATCCTCTTCATGTAAAACGTGATACACCCTATAGCCTAGCTACCAGAGCCAAACGTGTGTATTCCGAGGAAGAACTTAATGAGCAATTTCAACAATTCTTAAAGGCTTTCACAGCCCAAGGATACCCTATACACACAATCACAGTCAAATAAACAGATCCCTGGCCAATCAAGAAGAATCCTTCTAATGATAAACCACTTACCACCCAGTATTATTAAAGACATGACAAACTCAATTTATCCTGAACACAGGCTACAATATTCTAACCTCATCACCTTTCACACAAAATCTTCTCAACATTGCTCCAAGAATCACATTCAAACAACCCCCTAATCTCTACAACATTGTAGTATTATTATTAGCACCGCGTCTTACTACCCGTTCGGGTTATACGCACTTACGCTAATGTGTAATGGTAGGGTTGTAACATTAGCCGCTAGCTAAAGTTACAATACTAGGAATTGTAAACTTACCCAATTCTACAAGACGTCAGCGGCCATGCTCATGTAAACACTGCGAGCCACTTATCAACACACACCTGGCCGTCAAGACCTTCCTTGTAAGACTGAGGCGCGTCAACTGGAATACGTCACGCCGTTTCTGCTTGCCCAAAGACCATAAGAAGAAAAGAAGTAACACTCCACCAAGTTTACGAGCGGGCTTCTACTAGATCCGTGAGGCTCCTAGAACCTTCTCCACCCTGTCTACGTTCTTTGGTCCCCCCCCTTGACTATGTTCTGCAAGCCGTGTTTTGTGCATATAAAAGACCAACCATGTGAAGTGTGAGCCACTCTTGGGCTGGCGTTGGATTTCGCCTGAACAGGCGAACGCTTCAAAATTAACGATGTAAGCTAAATTCAGTTTAGATGAAATCTTTAACGTTTCTAAAATTCCGTTTAGGCACTTTGTTGTTATTTCATAATGGATAGACTTGATCTTTCAAACTTGCGTTTTAGTGACTTTCCATGATAAATGGACTTAAAACTTTCATACTGGCATTAGGTTGCGTCTTCAAATATCTGCCTACATATAACTTAAAACTTTGCACTTAGCAATATGCATATAGTAATCGGACTTTATGACTTTTCAGATTTAATATGTTAGTGAAACAAGTTACGATTTTACTTCGTTTGGGCATTTGTGTTGATTTAAATGACAAGGCAAAGTTCACAGTTAAGATTTAGATCTATTATGATTGAACGTAAAACTTCGGGCATAATAAATTTAAATTGCGTAAAGGTTGCTGGGATCATATTATGTTATGTATACTATTTATGATGTTACGTTTTGTGCACTTATATTATTGAGCGTAATCTCTAAAAAACCTGCTTTTGTTAATTATTTTCAAAGGTTAATAAGTTTGGTGCTGAACTTATAAATTATGTCATTCATAATTTTACCTTGTCTATGAACTTTAAATATAAACCTCGTAAGGTGTTTCATTAAGCTAATGTTTATTGTATTAGGATAGTTCTTGTTGGGTTGTTTTTGATGTTCACCTTTGAACATGAATTACCTGCCGCCATCAGCGCACCATAGGGGTAAAAGGGAGTTGTTATAGCAACCAAGTTGTGGTTGTAAACGAGAGGTGTAGGCCAATCTAATGCATGGGTCAATCCAACACCAACATCTGGTAATACGTCAGTTAGGTTTAATCATATACCCCCTTCCCCTTTTTGGGACTGATGAGGTATTAATAATAATGTTTATAGGTTATATTTTGGTAATTGTCTTATTGAACTGTACGAGGTTAGGCTGAGGTTTATTTGTTGCTTTCACGCCAAACTGTAGCTTTCCTGAGTAAGCGTAGATGTTTGCTTTCAAATTTGGCGCTCATGGTATGAGGCCATTGGATAAGGTTGTAAAGACGTTACATACTTGATGATTGTTTATGTATTTATATCTATTTTTGTTCTCTTTTTTGAGAAGTTATAATAAATTATTCTTGATGGTGATATTCGTTCCTTCTTTATAAGTATCATCCTTCGGTTATTTTAAGTTATGTAGTTCATGTGAGGTAATCACTAATATGGTATGACGTCTGGGCTGTGTTGATCGACCTTTGAGGGCGACCGTGAGAACTTGCCCTCTTCTATCTCTAATTGCGTGTGCTGGGTGTTATCTAGCTTACCCAGCGGGTATAACAAGCTCACTCACCCAGCCCACTCTATCGATTGTTATTGTGTTTTTTCTTAAATTTCCTTATCAAGTTTTTGAACCCTCTCTTTTGGATGGTAGATCCTAATTGTGGTTCAGGGTGATTGTGAGATGAAATGAAGGACCTACAGTTTAACGTGGAATCCGAACCACGGTGGAGGCCTGGCATTCCCCACATTCACAAGATGTTTTGTCAGAGGTGAAGGAAGGGTTTGGAAATCGGATAAATCTGTGCCGGGACCGAGGATTGATACCCGGCCACCAGCACAGAAGTCTGACACCTTACCCCTAGACCACCAGGTCACCCTAACATTGTAGTAATTTTAGCCCAAGATACGTTATTTATTGTATTTTATTTAAAGAGAAAAAAAAAGTTTCAATAATGTTAAATATTATATAAAAAGTGTTAGAACTGTATTTAGGAAAAAGACTGCAAGGGGGGCCAAGAAATAGATGGGAAGAGCAGATAACAGTAAGTGTTCAATTGAGAGGGGACGAATAGAAGTAATTAGAGGAGGAAGAATGATGGAAGAAAAGAGGAAGATGGAGGTATTTTACTAAACTGACCCAGATACAGGCTGGAAATAGTTGATGATGAAATACTAATTATCCTTATTAATAAAAGGGCTCAACCTATTAGGATAAATTGAAATATTTACTATAAATCTACAATAGATTAAAATGAAACTAATATACTTATGACCAGAATTTACTGTTTAAATAACCAAACAACTCTTAAAAATATCAATTTATTGATTAATATATTACACATACATAAGACAGTTTTTCCAATAAAATGTTAAAAGAAAAATTGCAAATTAGCCACTCCAATAACTATTGTTATTTTATTTTTATAATCCTGCAATAGGGTGAAATACCTTATAAAGGACATACAATTAGTGGCCTTTTACACTTTCTTAGCCAAGATATTGCACCTTTAAAATTTACCAATTCAAATATTATAAAACTTATTACTATAACACAATTTTATCATGGCACGCAAGGTATTAACAATATCAAGTGACATTTTGATTCAATGAAATAATTATTTGATTAGTTATTGATACATATAAAATACAAGTAGAAAATAATAAGACTTGTCATTTTGGTCGTGTGTTCTAAATAATGCTATAAATAGCCCTTAAATGTGTTTTAAATGCTATTTCAACGGACATTTGATTCTTTGTAAGGGGTCTGTTATTAAATGTATTATTATGAATTACTTTACAAGTATTCAAGTGATAATCCACACTCCTCAGGACAGAATTAATATAATAACGTAAATGTTTATTATTGTTTTACCAGGAATTCAGAACAGAATGAGGTATTTTAGCACACAACATGAACATTAAGAAACTTTGGTTGTTTTTCATTTTTCATTGAACCAAGGTTTCTTCGAAGAAGTCTAATAATTGTCTCAAACAAAAATATTTACCATATCTAAGGCCAGAAAATGTGGTCCTCCTATCGATAGAATAAAATTTTCTCATAAGATACCTAAAGTTACCATTTTCACAGGCAATTCGGTTATACGTGCCCTTTTCATAGTCAAGGTGTTGCTATGACCAACACTTGTGAAATGGTTAGTTTGAGTGACAGAGAGTAAAGGCAAATATTAAGGGTGTGCAAAGCTTTGAAAATAATGAAGTTTCACCAATAAAGATATTGACAGCTAATATAGTCCATTTATGGTCAACTATTGCCATTTGAGCTGTTAAAAATTAATATCCATATAGAAAATTGAAGTAATTGAATTTTAAGATGTGATAGTTACTGGATTTATCAAAATAAAACAAAATATTACAAAAAATTGTACAATAAAATATTTTCCAACTAATTTTAGGGCATAAAGATATATAAATAAAAATAATTCAATATTTTTTAAAACCTAAAGTAACAAACAAAAATTTTCAAACGTCGATTTGGCTTCAAGAATATTTGCTTTTCATAGGCCTATGCTCAATTCAAATTAAAAATATGGACTTTCCATACCACTAGAAAATAATTAAAAGAGAAAAATGAGGGGAAAGAAAAGGAGTAGAAACTATCACTTCTCAAGCTGTTGACTGTTTAAAAATAATTGTCGGTGGAGAATCTATTACTCCCTTGCCTTTAAACTTTCCAGGGGTGTTAAAGGGATGCGTTGGTGTAAAGATATGAAAGGTGTCTTCTTGCAACACTACATTTATGGACTAACCCACCACTAATTTTAATAAATATTTTAACTATAAATCATTTATTCCTGTGATGCCTTGAAATCAGACCATACAGCTTATGGATTTTTATGCTAATGACTTTCGAAAACTTCCAACTTGGCTTCATATATTTGTTTGCTTTGAAAGTGAAATTACGGATTTAACAATAATTAAGAAACTTCAAGAAAATTTAAAACATACAAATATATATTTACTATTTTAGTTTTTTGCTGTTATTTCCATTAAAATTATTGTTTACTTAAAAAAAAAAAAAAAATGAATTTTCTTTTAAATATAGCATTTTGTAAATTATATTTAATACCTACATTTATGTAGATATGCAAAGTATAATATTTTTATCCAACATATATTTCATATTGTTTGATTTGACTGCTTTGAATTGAGAAATGGAATTAGCAAACCCCTATTAACAAGTATCAATGTGTATGGTAAAAAATATTTAACTAAAAGGAGACACACTTTGTTTCAAGTATTGCACAACTATGGCTATGCAGCATTTCACAAAAAAAAACCTACTTTTAAACCATCCCTACAGTGGCTCAAGTTAACAAACTTCCAATTTTTTTTTGTGAAAATAATGTGGAAAAACTGTAAAATTAATGTAATGAAGTTATAGAGAAAGAACCCATCCTGAAAGGATTAGGACTTGATAGAAAACAAATATAAAATAAAACGAAAATGTGTTTTCTATCATGGCCTGGCTCAAATATTATTTCAGGATGGCTTTCTTCCTTATGACTTACAAATTACTTATTTCATCGTGTTCCCACACAATATGCTTACATTTATAAGTAATCAGGCAATTATTTGTTTTAACAGTCAATTCTAACTTTTAACTATAGATGAATATAATTAAAACTATTTCTAGACATTTCTAAGCTATTTACCAATAATAAAAATAGCATAACAACAATATAGCCAATATAGTATGTCATAATATTTTGTGTTGAAACTAAGGGAAAATATAAATCAGTCCACCAAAAAAAAAAAAAAAGCATTCTCATAATCTCTAAGACTTAAAGAAAATTGGTTAAAATAGCGTAAAATAATCTTCCTGGTTAAGAATAAAATAAAAATCACAAAGTTTAAATAGGAAAAAAAAAATACTGTGCACTGGTTTCAAAACACTTATGTTAAATGCACTGATAGTTTGTTATATTACTACTTTCTATCATCTAGAATAATACCACACATTTTTGATTTTCTTTATCTGGCATAATTCCAGTGCCACACATGTCAATATTCTCAACCCTCAAGCACAAATATGTTAGAAGACAGTTTACTCTCAGTCTTTATATATTTACCAACCCAAGTCACATAAATTATAATAGCTCAATAACAAGTCATAAAATACAATACATATATCAACAAAATAGATATTAAGAGATGCACCGATAAGAAAGAGTTAACCAAAATCTGCCATCAAACTTCTTAGGCCAAAACTTAACAAAACAATGACTGGATATGTCCAAGACTTTATTAATGTTTTCTACTTAGGCCCCTGATTTGGTGGCAATGTTTAAAAAAAAAATCATTAAATTTATTTATAAGAAAACAAAATGGTTGGTTTTGACAAGTGTGCTTTGAGCTTGTAACATAATACTTTACAGTGTGTATTATATAATTAGTCAGCAAATTTTCTTGATTTTGTGTCAGTTAAAAATTAAATGTGTTTTTTCACCAATACTATGTTTTGGTATCGTTACTAGGATAAATAAACTTTTAATAATTTATAATAAGTTTATTTTGAAAGTAGTATATGAAATTATGATGATAAATAACAGGAAAAGGTGTTATTCACAGTTATAAACATTTTGACAAACAAGTGTTTCAGGTGTAGCCAAATATAAAGGGGTCAAATCATGTTTTTATTCAGAATAAAGGAATAATAAAATTCTTGAATTTTAGAGACAAAGTGTTTTTTTATGTGCAAAGTAATGATATGAGTTTTGATCCACATACTTTCTAGTTCCATGATTTTCTAGTCATATAAAAGATTGCACACTCCTAATTTAAGTATTATCATCTTATTATTATGAATAAAATAGTCTTATTTATTATTTGAATTGTACACCGTTACGCAAAATCTTTGTGACAAAACAAAAAACAGCAAAAAGATTAGCTAAAGTAAATGTTAAAAATTATTAAAATATAAAATACCAGATAACCACCCACCCCCCCAAAAAAAAGAACAACCACCTGGTTTCACAAGACACTTTTAGGGGAAGAGGTTGGATCTATTCATTTAATTTGACATTTAGAGATTTCATTTTTCTTGCATCAATGTTGATAAATTCACATATACAGGATTTTTAACATAAAATATGGCAGGCCCTACTAATTAATTTAGTGTATAAATAACTTTCCACACACTATAAGTATCTAACCAATCAGCAGCTTCAGCTCTGTGATATTTCAAGACATCAAGAAAAAGCCTATTAAGTTATTCTGCTGACAGATGAAGAAGTACCGTCGAATTGTGAATATTCTTTACCCGAGATTCAAAATTTAATTTTGCTTTATTTGAATATACTGTCTCAAGTTTCTAAACCAGGTGTATCTTTTTAACTATGGTATTTCCTTTGGTAAATATAAAAGTGTGATTTGAGACTCCAAAAATGGTGATAAAAATTTCATTAATACATTTGTAGCACAGAATGAATACAAGATCAACATAAACACAAAAACACTTAAAACCAAGTTGTAATTAAATCTTGAAAACAACTTTTTTAATCATTGTAAATGGCAAGCGGATAGAGTTTGTAAGGTTTAAATACTAGGGAACTAGTCATCAATATAAATCATTGCACTTTCTTTTAGATCCGAAAACTAATACTTTAATTCCAATTATATTAATCAACTATGTCTAACTAGGCTTGCTCATTGAATATTTAAAAAAACATTGCACAAAAACTAATCCAATAACTAACATAAACTTGATAGAAAAAAAATTGCTAAAACTTATTTAATTTGTTATAAGAGGGTGATGGCTACACATTTACCAGAAAAATTACAATAGTCCAGAATAAAAGTAAATAAAGTAATTTTTGAACAACAATTGACC
The DNA here is from genome assembly GCA_039000515.1 of Timema cristinae. Lineage (NCBI taxonomy): Eukaryota > Metazoa > Arthropoda > Insecta > Phasmatodea > Timematidae > Timema > Timema cristinae. The sequence continues at coordinate 123,606,390 of JBCFYV010011172.1, forward strand.
TCTTACTCGTTGAGTTTTCATCTCTATTTTACCGAAAAGAAGTGATACTAACCTAAACTTAGACTATAATAATTGAGATGCTGTAAGGATAAGAAATTTTATTTTAGAATAATGATTCTCAAAGGTGCTAAGATAAATAAGTGATAATAAATATGATCGCTGTAAATTTAGTCAGCCATCACAGTTAAGTATATTGCATATGCATTTTATGTTAATAAATACAGAGTTTTTGTGAGTAGGCTTATCCAGTCATTTGCTTATTTAAGCATTAAATAACACAAATATTTTCAAAGGTGCCTTTTGAGGTTATCAAACTTTGATTTCATGGCCAAGTTTAAATTTAGTTTAGTGTAGAAGCAAAATTTAACAATTCTAATATTCTCAAGAATCATACAAATTTAATCAAGATACAATTGGAACATTTTCTTAGATTACTTAAGATTGAATCAAGTATTAAGGCAAAAATTTAAGAGTTATAATAGACTGCCACATTTAAAATGTTTTTTAATGTGGATCACTTGTTTTTTTTAAGCAAATTCACAAATTTTGCCCTCCTTTTAATTTTCATTAAGGCTGTGTCAAACAAATCGAACATTCAAGTTTGAGAAGTAGTTTAGATTTTACTAGAAGCATTTTTGCAAAATACTAACAATAAAAGTACTACAAATTTTCAAAATGAAATAGAAAAATTCTAGTTTAATCAATTTGATTTGAAGATTTTTTTTTGTGAACAAAGTACCTGAATATTTTATTTTACTCGAGTAAAATAAAATGTATCTGTGTCTATGTAATATGCATGGATCTATTATAGAAATTTAATTTGTAAAACTTTTATTACAAATATTGCTTTATATAAATTTTCAAACTCAATTCAAACTCCACACAAAATAGAAAATGTCAACCTGTACACTTTTAGTTTTATTGGTAAACCTAATTCAAATGAGAGTTAAAGTAAGTACTGATTGAAATTTAAAAGGACAATTTTACCAGACTTTACATAATAGACAATATAGTAGTATTGAAAATATTCATATTACAAAATATGATAAGGAATAGCACTTGAGGAAGTTTCTTCAGCTTTATATTTGTTCTGAAAGTATATATATTACACATCTGGAATTGAATGATCCATTGAGCCTTTTACAAGTGTGATGGCCATCCTGAAACAAGAAAAAAACAAACTCAAAACATCTGAGCTTATGTTTTTAAGTTGACACAATTGTTAATAATAGGCCGATGGTTCACTCTTTCAAATCTTAAAGGATATTCAAGAATGGGAAAAAACTAGAGTTGGGTCGAATCCACTATTTTACAAATCTGAATCTCCAGTATACCTTCGAATCCTGAATCTAAAATCTGAATCTTGGAGAAAATTATGAACATGTTTTAATTGGTTCCAAACCACCAATAAGCAGTAGGCCTATATCAAACAAATTTCACATGAGAAATTAAAAAAAATATATATATTTTAAGTATTTGAGTATTGAATTATGAAAATCCTTAAACACGTGGTATTTGAGGGTTAGAGGGTCCTATTTATATTAACAACTTGATCTTAGGGTTAAGCATGAGGAAGGTCACTTAAAGGAAATGCGCCTTTAGTGTAAATAGATGGAGAGAAAATCATGTGGGAAATAGCCTCTAGTGCATCTGTCAGAACTTCCCCATCAAGAATGAACAAGTGCAATACAAGTCTAATGTTGTTAAGGGTTAGAGGACTAAGACAATTATGTGAATTTAACTTCTTGACTCAATTAAGGCTGTTGCAGTGGTCGGAATAATCATCACACATCAAATTTGCTTTATATTGACAAATGTATTAGTTTGAGATTTAAGGAGGTTCCCCCACTACTTTTTAAAACGGAGCAACCCCTGTGTTCGATGTTTGAGGACTCAAAAAGAGACAACCCCTCAAGGAGGTAGGATCTATGCAACTCTTCTCAGCAAGATATTATTTTTACTCAGCTATCTTACTGTAACCTATGATAGATTTAAAAGCTCTTTCACTAAGGCAGTTTTGAAATAGGAGAGAAAGGGGTAGGGGGGGAGTAGTCCATAACCATTCAAACTTCCCCAACCTTAAACCTTTTTTTTTTTGCTTTAGTTTATTGTGTGACAATACAATACACTTGTCAGAAGTGAAAATGTGTTACTGTAGTCGATTACCGAACCAGTAGCCTGTTGAAAAAAAAAAAAAAAACTGCCAAAATATACAGCGCTGTTGGCATATAACCCGAACGGGTAGTAATACGCGGTGCAAAAACAAAAAAACATTACTTTAGCCAAAATAAGTAGGGAGGAGTGGGTGAATTATAATTAACACTTTTATTTTTCCCCGCATCCTTACTACCCGTCCGGCCTATTTGCATTTTAATTACGCTGATGTGGCAGGGATGAATAATGTAAAGTTCATAGGAAAGATATTTGTAATTGCGTAGAAGGAGAGTGGAAAACTTTTTATAACGAATCACTCTCAGTATACTCACCCATTGATTAAACCTTGACCTTCCTGTCATCAGTAAACCAGACAACATAAACTTGATATTTAGTCCACGTGCCCACCAGTATGGGTAAGAACACAACCATGAAATCAGCTTCAGTGATCGAATGGTCTAAGGTGTCACTCTCACAAAAGGATGGATTGCCGGGAAGAGGTAAATTGGAGTTTGAATCCCGGCCGGGCGTGCTGAGGGTGTTGTTTATTTACAAGTGGCTTTCCACTCACCCCCAATGTGAATGAGGGTGTACTTTATCTCAATTATAGCCTCCTCATACTTGACACATAAGATTTATTTTTAGTTTAGATACATATAACCCGAACGGGTTGAGACGCACTGACAAAAACTTGATGAAAATGTTATAGTATTTAAAACAATATAATGTAAATATAAGAAGATGTTAACATTATTGGTGGTCGCATGAAATACCAAGTATGATTCACTAGCTAGCAAGTAGTTCCTGTCCTAATAATTATGCTCAATATAGTTTATAAACACAAATTAATGTTATCAAGCTTAATTCTTATATTTTTAAAATTGTAATAGTATTTTTTTACTATTCTTGCATGTGAATGTCTCTATAACTATTAACTACCACACTTCAACGAACATGTAACAATGCTAATCTTTTTAACAAGTCCTCAATAATGTTTTATCATTTCATAAGAATATTCTAGCCTCCTTAGGTGAGGTTGTAATTAACAGTATAGAGACAACCAAAACATCACACTCACAGTTTATGTTTCTCACTGCGTCTTACTACCCTTTCAGGTTATGCCCCTATATACTAGTTATGCCAATGGGTTAGGGATGAGGTAGATGTAATGTATAGGAAGTGCACCCAAATTTACATGGAAAGAGAGCGAATGGGAAACTATTTTTAGGAAAACCACTCTCAGTGCATCCAACTAGAATCAAACCCCGATCTCCCAGTCCTCAGCAGTTTAATATAACACAAGATCACAGAGGCTGGTAAAATATTTTTATAATGGCAATAGCCATTTGGTTCCATATAGGTTTCTTTGGAGTGTTTTACATGTCAAATAAAACTGTATATTTGCTTTTTGAATAAAAAGTTGTTTATGGGTAGTTTACTTATAACTGATTTTTTTTAAATTTAAAATATTTTTAGAATGGCTTTAGCGATTTGATTTCAAATGGATATCTTGGGAGTATCTTTACATGACAAATACCAGGTATCTTGCGAGTGTTTTACATTACAAATAACAATGTATAGTTGTCTTTGGAATAAAAAGCCATTTAAGGGTTGGTAACTGATCACTGATTTTTCAAATTTGGATATATTTTAGTTTTCCATGAAGTCAATGTGTAGGAGTCCATTTGTTATTACTAATTAATATACTTTAGCCACTTATGAACGAGTTGGAGTCAGACAGTATAAAAATTGAGGAGTCAGAATCAGATAGTATAAGAATTGAGGAGTCAAAATCAGATAGTATAAGAATTGATGAGTCAGAATCAGATAGTATAAGAATTGATGAGTCAGAATCAGATAGTATAAGAATTTATGAGTCAGAATCAGATAGTATAAGAATTGAGGCGTCAGAATCAGATAGTATAAGAATTGATGAATCAAAATCAGATAGTATAAGAATTGATGAGTCAGAATCAGATAGTATAAGAATTGATGAGTCAGAATCAGATAGTATAAGAATTGAGTAGGGGTGTGCGAAAATTCGAAAATCTCGAAGTCGAAGCGAATATTAATTAGCTTCGACTTCGACAAACAAAATTTACTTCGAAAAATTCGAAGCTTCGGCAAAAAAATATATAGGTATTTTCAATTTTAATCATTCTGAGCTGTTATTCTATTAGATTATATTCATGTTTACCACACACAATTCACAATTTAAAACAAATAAAACGTTTAATTATAGAATGCTTAGTAATATGTATGAGGCGCAAGCTTCCAATACAAACTATTTTCATTTGTTTACTTTACCAAAGATGGGCCCTATCGATTTATAGGTTAAATATCGATTAGTTCGATATTTTTTAATATCTATGTATTGCCACAAAAGGCCATAGTTATAAAACGACTAGTTGATTGTGACCTACTTAATTATTATTCCCCAATATTTCTACTGAGATAAGTGACCACTTTTAATAAGTGGTGATCACACTATTTTTGTTAAAAAATAATGTTCCTGTAAGTATCTTTTTCTTATTCTCTCTCAATAAATAACTTGTAAATTTTAAATAGTTCGTTTTGATGAAATATTGAATAACTATCGATAGCTACACAATTTCAATAATCGATTATATTCAATACCACATGGCCTGATCGATTCACAAATTAAATACGTTCAACTATCTTCACCGCCACATGACCTAAATTCACGTGATAAAGATTTATTTAAAAAAAATAATCAATATACAATTTAAAATCATATTTTTTCTTTGAATTTTGCATAATTTTTTCAAGTGAATCTCTTTCAATACTCTGAAATGAAATGAACTTGACGTGTATTTGCTCAACTCAACAGAAAATGTTACTACGCATGCGCCAAGAGATAAATTAAAAATTTGATAGAAAGTCGAAAAAATTAATTTTGAGACATAATATAAGTAAACATATTTACCCTTTACTGATTAAATTTTGTTTCAATTTTAAATTATACTTTTTTTTAACTAAACGATTAAATAATTTATTTTTATTAACCCAAAAACTTTATGGAGAGTTTGATGACCTCATGTTGGCAACATTAGACTGTTGTTTATTAATTTATTAATATTTTGGTTGAGCCTACAAAAATGTCCAAAACAAATAAAAATAAAAGTGAAATATGGGTATTTTTCACGAGAGCTTCTGATAAGAAAACTGCCCAGTGTTATATATGCCTTAAAAAATACAAGACGCCAACAGGTGACTTATTGCTATTAGAAACCTTTTTTCTTTTTAAAACAATGCATGTTTTTCTGTAATACCAAAATATTTACCTTTTTTAAAAAATTTAAAACTGGGATAAAAATAACTTGGATTATTATTATTTAGAGCATGTGTTGCAGTTTATCTACATTTTATTTTAATGTGTTGGATTGAACAGTAATATTGGATTTTACAAATTACTTCTTTAATTTCTCAAGTTTAAATTTGCTTGAATGATAGAACTATATAATCATTTTAATACATTTAAGCCTAATATTTTTATTATCTGATTAAAATATAACTTACATTTTTTATTTCAAGCTTTTAATTTTTAAAATCCTCTATCCCAGGTACAACAAAAACACTTTCAAACCATCTAGAGACGCATCCATCTCAATTCAATGAATTTAAAAGAGCAAGTGGCAATAAAACTGAAACTACCTCAACTCCTAAAAAAGACACACTAGTTCAGTCAACAATTCAAGGTGCCTTTCAGAAGGGTTTGATCATGCAGCCTACCAACCCAATAGCACTCAAAATTACAAAGCAAATTGCAAAAATGTTGGCAATGAGTCTCTTGCCATACGAGTTTGTGGAGGAAGAAGGCTTCATCAACTTAATGAATCATGTAGTACCAAACTACAAAGTTCCTTGCCGCACCACATTTTCGCGAAACTATGTGCCAGCACTATATGGTGATATAAAAAAATATTTAAAATGTCAACTTATTAATGATTTACCCCAACTTTTTGCTTTGTCACTTACCTCAGATGGATGGACGTCACGTGCACATGACAGTTACATAAGTCTGACGTGTCACTATTTAAAACCAGACTTTGAGTACAAATAATTTACAATGAACACTGTGCTACTTAATGAATCACACACAGCTGTGAACATCAGAGCTACACTGCAAGAGGCTGTTTGTGAATGGGGCATTGCTTTAAATGAAGATACACTTCCAATATATTGTGTCAGCGATAATGCTCCAAATTTTCGTTCTGCAGTTAATTCCCTGTTTATTTCTATTCCATGTTTTGCCCATTCCCTACAATTAGCTATCCATGATGCCAAAGCAGAATGTCCTGGTGTTTGTACGCTTTTGACAAAGGCAAAAGCAATTGTGTGACATTACAGTCGTAGTCCATCCGCCAGAAAAAGATTACATACTGTAATGGAAGAGATGGGACTGCCAGTACTCGAGTTAATTCAGTTTGTGGACACGCGGTGGTCCAGGGAGTATAACATGCTTTCTCGATTACATGCTGTTAGAAAAGCTGTTGGAGCTGAACTTGCCAATTCAGAAAATAACATCGAGGTCCTAACTGCAGTTGAATGGAAGCAAGCGGCAGGCAATTGTAGAGGTTCTTGGACCACTAGCTGACGCCACCAAGGAAATCAGTGGAGACAGTTATCCAACCTCTTCAATGGTTATACCTATCCTTCATTGCCTCAAATCCCATCTAAATGTTTTTATCCCTAGCAAGAAGGATGGTGTGATGTTCGCAAGAAGTTTAGATAAGGCTTTGAAATCTCGCTTCAGTTTCTACGATTCAGATCCAATTTTCTGCCCATCCATGCTATGCGACCCAAGATTTAAAGGTGTCTTCATTGATGATATGGTGGCAGTAAACACGCTAGCAATTGAAGTTAAGAAGTTGAGTGACAAGTCATCTTTAGAGCTTAACGTAAAAGATGAACAACCCTCATGCTGCTCTTCTAGTTCTGGACTATGGTCAAGTTTTGATTCCATACCAAATACCACCCAACCGGCAATAGAAAACAATAGTGAAGTGAAGGATTACCTAAATGAACCACGAGTGCCCAGATCAACAAATCCCTATATCTGGTGGAAGGAAGAGGGTTCTCGAAAATACCCTAATGTCTCCAAGATAGCCCTCAAATACCTGGGAATACCTGCTACAAGTGTGTGCAGTGAAAGGGTCTTTTCTAGTTCAGGAAACATTGTAACTGCCAGACGTGAATCGTTGACTCCTATTCATGTCGAGGAATTAACATTCCTTCAAAATAACTTGAAGAGAAAGTGACATTTCTAACTGCCTGTATAAATAATTTCTTACAATGTTTATTTTTATTTTAACTTATATTACTGTTTGATGTTGATATAATTTTTCTTAATTTTTAATACACGTTTTTTTAAATAAGTTATAACATAACCTGACCTGAAGTGAATATTTTTTAAAGTTTAATTGTAAATCAAATGTAGGATAATATCATTGCACAATGTCACAGGCCCGTGTAAATATTTTATTAGCATATAACTTAACCTAATATAGTATATACCTATATTTTTTATAAAATATAATTGTCTATTTACGTGCCCAAGTAAATGTCTTTTTAGTAGGCCTACATTTTTTTTTCTAAAAAGGTTCATGTCTTATTGTGTATTATTACATAATTAGGCTAAATTGTAAGGTTTTATTAAAGTTAGATAAAATGTAACAATTTAATAGCATTTGAACTAAATATAAATACATTAAGGCTAAAAACATCCAGGTTTTTTTAGAAAAATAATTTGTTTTCAGAGCTATTATTAGTTGTTAAAATTTTATTCGAACTTCGATTCGACTTCGAGAATATTCTTGAATATTCGCTTCGACTTCGCTTCGAACTGAAAAAAACTGGCTTCGCACACCCTAGAATTGAGGAGTCAAAATCAGATAGTATAAGAATTGAGGAGTCAGAATCAGATAGTATAAGAATTGATGAGTCAGAATCAGATAGTATAAGAATTGAGGAGTCAGAATCAGATAGTATAAGAATTGAGGAGTCAAAATCAGATAGTATATAAATTGATGAGTCAATATCAGATAGTATAAGAATTGAGGAGTCAGAATCAGATAGTATAAGAATTGAGGAGTCAGAATCAGATAGTATAAGAATTGAGGAGTCAGAATCAGATAGTATAAGAATTGATTAGTCATAGTCAAAAGCTTGGCGTACCGACTTCACAGCCATGTTAAAAACTATTTAAGCCTGTTCAAAGCTTCCAAAGATTTTAATCTAAATCTGAACTTTTCTAGGATTTGAAATAGTTACAAAAAGGTCTCAGATTCGGATTCAATTGAATCCAACACAAAAGTCAAATTTTTAGATAGTTCAACTTTTTAAAGACGTTAATATAATTCAATTATTTGACTCAAACCATAAGACACATAGGATTTTCATAAAAGAACAATTATTTAAACACAATTTTAATGATCTATTATTCAATTTGGATTTGATAACATTTAATTTATAGCCATTTGGTTCGGAATAAAAACTTTTTTTTTAACATGTCTTATTACATGGTCAGGTTATATACCTCTGTATTAATTAATTAAGGGGTGACCTGGTGGTCTAGGGGTAAGGTGTCAGACTTCTATGCTGGCGGCCGGGGTTCAATCCTCGGTCCCGGCACAGATTTATCTGATTTCCAAACCCTTCCTTCACCTCTGACAAGACATCTTGTGAATGTGGGGAATGCCAGGCCTCCACCGTGGTTCAGATTCCACGTTAAACTGTAGGTCCTTAATTTCATCTCACAATCACCCTACCATTACACATTAGCGTAAGTGCGTATAACCCGAACGGGTAGTAAGACGCGGTGCTAATAATAATAATAATAATAATAATAATAATAATAATAATAATAATAATAAAAATAATAATAAAATAATAATAAAAATAATAATAAAAAAAGTAATAAAAATAATAATAAAAAAATGATAAAAAAAATAATAATAATAAATTAAGCTAATGGGTTTGGGATGAGGAAAGTTGAACTTAAAGGAAGTGTTTCTGCATTTGTGTGGAGAAAGAGAGTGGGAAACTATTTAGAAAAAACCACCCTCAGTACACCCGACCAGTATCGAATCCCCATCTCATCAGCAGTCCAGTCTATTGCAATAATAACGCCTTAGACTATGTGGCCACCGAAGAGGGTAGTTTTATTTTTAAATATTTGATTTGGATTTGATTCATGTTAGTGCTTTGGATATAGATTATTTTCAAAATTAGGAATATTTGATTCATCTCTTTAAAGAAAACTTATTTTGCCTTTTTGAGGTATTTTGTTATATTTGAAAGAAGGCACAGGAAAGGTGGATAGGAACATTTAAAAGGGAACAAATTCAAAAGCAATAAACAGAAATTTTTCACATATTCACTCACTTTTTCACCATGTGGTCGTATACAAAGGACGGGATGATTGTGATAGTGATTATTGGACCACCTTCCTCAATCAATGCAGTTATCTGTTTGTCCTTTAAGCCCACTACGTTCTGCCCATTCACCTCCAATAGGTGATGTTCAGTCAACAAGCCGTTGCGAGCTGCCGAAGAGTCTTTCACGAGGCCAATGATCTTGCCGTTCTTATATTGGAACCCAATATGACCCACACTGTCCTTGTGCAAAGTCACAGTTCTCTCAAAGGGTCTGTAAATATTAATATTAAAATAAATAATGGACTGGCGGCTTATAAATATATCAAAACAATGTGGAAACACTGTACAAGAATATAATGTAGTAATAGGGAAGGAAGTTAAATTGAAACGATAGTTAAGTTAAGTCTTGATAAAAAAAAAAAACTTCTCTCTGTGTCATCCTTCCTTGATGCTTCCGAACAGGATGGACTGGTGAGTTAGGGGGTGGATCAGTAACAATACGCACATACTAGGGTTTTTATGTGTTTTTAATGGGTGAAAGATGGAATTTACTCTTGATAGAACTGGTGTTAGGTTATAGAAAGGAAGGGATAGGGAGGTGTAGCAAGCTACGAGGGACTTACTAGACCTACTGATTTCCTGGTCTACATTAGGTCGACCCGGCCACTCAACCCTACTGCAACACACTTGTCCTAGCATATAACCGGTGCTGGCGGTACTGCTGTCCCTTAAGCAGTCTTGAACCAAGGGCTCCCTTTTCGCAACTAGAGCACCTAGCTCACTCAGCAGCTGCCAGCAGACTCCCCTCTGCTTCCTCACACTATCTTGGTCTCAGGTCTCCCCTCCCCCCGTAATCCTCTCGCTCACCTGAACCAATCAGGGAACTGAACTTTCATCCAAGAGGGGTTGAAATACTGCTAAATAAGGAATTATCAGTGGAGTTGAGTGTTTGCATTTTTCCCCAGTTCTCTATATTTAATTCATGATTCAGTAGCTTGCTGCACTTCCCATCTTATATAACTAAAGTAATAGATATTAGTCATATTACATAAATTGGGACCACTATTCTACAAGACTAAGATGAGACACTTACATCTATTAATTTATTAAAACGGTCTTCACTCTTCAAACTTACTTAGTTACACACCATTTAACATTTTTGGAAATATTAATCTTTTATATTAAGAAAGACTAGAAAAAAAAAAGAAAAAAGTAAATAATTTTTTTTGAAGCTACATATTTTAAAAAGTTGAAAAATAAGTCATTAAGTAAAACTATATGTAAGCGGCGATTGGTGGCCACGGGAGCTGGGCAAGCAGCTTTAGATGTTGGGTCAGGGCTAAAATGTTCCAAGGCTTGATTTATCTTTGGGTTTTAAATTCATAATTTAAATAATGTTAGTGATATAATATGTATTTAATTATCATATCGAATACATAAAATATGCTAAATTAAAATAAATATTGCACAGAGAATAACAGATCTTAAAAAAAAACCTTGAATGATGTGAATCAAGAACCGTTATAGAGCAGTCCTGAACACATGCCTGACATAAAACTAACACGGCTCATGTTCCGACATTTATTAAGAGGACTTGGTACAGCTTTTACCATTTCCTTCTTTCATTGGGCGAAATACTCTGGCAGTGAGAGGCAGTTCAAATTTTGTTTATTTTTTCTCTACAGCTATGCATGCACTTTACTCGCTTTCCTTCCCTTTCATCCCCGATGCCATTTGAATGCTTTAGAAGCAAGTTTGAGTTGGCTTCTTGTAGGTCCTCGTGGAGGAGACAGACCCATAGTCACGGGTGACAATTACAAAGCTCAAAGATGCTATCAAAATTATAAAATACATTAGGTCTGAGATTTAAAAGCTATTTGTACACATAAAATAAGGTTTTATTTTACCTA
>JBCFYV010011172.1:123617953-123645805 GCA_039000515.1 Timema cristinae
GCTATGACAACTCCCCTTTCCCGGGAAATTGGTTTAGTATGACAACCCCCCATTTCCCCACCTGGTTTTCACTGACTTAAATTTTAAAAAAGCAGTTTAAAATGGGGTTTTTTTTAAGATTTAGTCTGTGTGGAGTGTGTAAATCATCGGCTAACAATGAGTTTTCCCCCTTATCGTGTATATCATGGGGATAACGACGACTAGGGGGTTGGCTTTTACTCCCCCGTTTTTTACGTGACTAATGTACTTGGAAGATAAAAAAATTTTTTCAAGCGGGTGTTTTAAAGCTTTGGGGGCCACGGTGACCCAAAAGGTTTCTATTTTCAATTCTCGTGCCCAAATGTTTTTTTTTAAAAAACTTATGAAAAGTTTAAAAATGTTAAAGGTAGCTCGATTCTAAAAAAACCCCATTAATCCCGTTTTTTTAAAATTTTTCCCCCGTTAAGTCCAATCAAGTTTTTTTTTAAATCCATACCCAATTTCTAAAAGGCCCTTTCTATAAAAAATGGGTTGTAGTATACTGAAAACCAATGCCCTCATTGTCTTTTTAAATTTATGAATACTGTTTCTTCGCTGCCATCAAGAGTGATTCAACTTTGGGGGTCGATGCGCTCACTGTCCCATAATATGTAAACAAAAGTATTGAATCGCAATACAAAATTTTTTGTTTGCTTAATGTAGTCAGAAAAAAAATTTTAATTCTAGATAAGATATTTTAGCGGGACATTACTAAAATGTGATAAATGGTCACGTTTGGAAAACAATATCAATGCTTACAGTAAAGATATTGAAAAGTGGAGCAAAATTCTAGCCCCAAACCAAAATTTGGATAGTGGTGAACTTCCCGAAAACCCCCCAAAAATTTACAGTCCCTTTTTAAAATTATAGTGTCAGGGTTGTCAAGTATCATTTAAAAAAATATTTCTATTAAAACCAAATTTTTCCCTAGCCTTCAATCCCATTAAATTTTAAAAATTTTTTTTTTCCCCCCAAACCCAATTCACTTTTTTTCCTTCCATTTGTTTCCTCAGCTACTCCTTTTTTTTTTCTCCCTTCCATTTGTTCTTCAGCTACCCCCAAACTCTTTTTACCCTTCTATTTGCTTCCTCAGCTACTTCAACTCAATATATTATTTTGAGATCAACTCTTTCTCAGCTACTTTTCTAAATTTGTCCCTTTCCCTATTTGTTTCCTCGGGTCCCTTCCAACTTTAATTTCCCCCTTCAAGATCACTTGTCCTTAGTTATTACAACTCAATATTTACTTTTGAAATTTATTGTACTTCAGCTACCCCAAAAAACAAATTTTTACCTTCGAGGGTCACTTTCCCCTTTCCCCAGCTACTCCAATCAATTTTCCCCTTTGGAAACATTTTCCCTTTCCCCAGTACTCCAAATCATTTTCTACCTTCGAGATTTACCCCTTTAAAAGGGCCCTGACACAAAAGTGAAACCAGAAGAGTATTGGAAGTTTTTGAAAAACGGGAAAAAAGTTCTGAAAAATTTTTGGGAAGGGCTGTCCCATCTTTGTTGGAAGAAAGTGTCTCAAGAGAAAATTTTAAAAAGCCACAGCAGTGGCCTTTAAGTTTTCTTCTCCCAAAAAAATTTTTAATCTCTCAGGGGGGACGGGCTCCAACGGCTTCAATTCTAGTTCAGGGTGAACCATTTTATTATACTAAAAGGGTTTTTACCAAGGAAGGTTTTTGAAACCTAAATTGCAAAAAAAAAAGACTTCAATTTCCCCCTTATTGAGCCTGGTGTCCCGATAAAAAAACCCAAAAAATTGGGTGATGTAAAGAAATGTTAACATTGCAATTCGGTGAAGAAGGGGAGATGATGGCAGATCTCAAGTTTTTATCGGGGGGAAATTATTCAGCGGGGGAGAAACAACAAAAAGACCAATCGGGAAGTTTAACTTGAAGGGGGCATTATGGAAGATATAGAAGACTTTTAGGATCAAAGGTGTTTTTAAAAATGAGTTTTATTATATTTTTTTAAATTTGTCATTTTAAGATTGTAAAAATTTAAATTTAAAAATAAAAAAATTTTTTTTTTTAATTTTTTAAATTTTTTTTTTTAAACTATAAATATTAACTTTTTGGGCAAAAAACATTTTGATCTGAGTTATGTGGTAATTTAATTTAAAATTTTGTTTTTTAAATTTTTATGTAAAATTTTAAAACAAAATGGTTTTTTTAAAAATTTTTCCCCGTCCCAAATTTTTTTTTATGCAATTAAACAAAATATATCCTTCACCTTGTAACCAAACTGTCTCTCGCCCAAAGTTATTTTTTTTCCAAAAAAAGACTCCCTTTTCCTCTCTTTTGTTCCAAAAAGACTTGTCCAAAACTTATATAAAATTAAATTTTAAATTTAAAAAAAAACAAGTAATAGAGAGAAAAAAACCCCATTCTAAGATTTGGTAAACATTATGAAAATTTGATAAAAAAATCTTTTTCAAGAGATCGGGCAATTTAATTATTTAAAAAGTTTTTCGTGATTTGCCGAAAAAAGAAAAGTGGAAAAAAGACCTTTTGGAATAAAGGGACCTCATTTGGGGATACATCAATGTATTATTAGTTAAAAGAGATAAATATGTTTGGAAAGCTTTGAAGAGCATATAAAAGTTCGAAAATGGTTATTTTTTTTTCTTTAAATTAATTGATGTAGCCTAACATCCGCATATTTTTTAAGGAAGCTGCTTATAAGGCTATATTTGTCCCAAAAATTTCCAAAAAACTTTGTTTTATTTAGTTGGGAAATAAAATAATTTTCCCAGAAGGCTTTTTTTTTACCTCCGTTCTAAATGAAGTTTATCCTTTCAAAAAATATAATTATGTGATAATATTCTGGTTTTGGAAAAACCCCCTCACTTTTTGGGGGGACTATTACTAAATTAAAGGGGTTGAGTAGATCCCGTACTTCTTACCCCCCTATAACCCAAATTACATTTGAACGTAAGACTTTTACAAAATTTTTATATCATTAAAAACAAATGTAATACATTTTTTAAGTACCTTGTTTCATTATAGTTATCGAACTTTCAACTTTAATTTAGTTTCTAAAAGCAATTTTACAAAATTGAGCCAACTTGAAAAAAAAAGGTAATAAAAGGGGAAATTTCTACAAGCTTAAAACCTAAGTAAATGGGTTTGAATGATAGCAATACACAAAGTTTATCATTCAAACAAAATTTTAATAAAGTTTTAAGATACTGAAAGGGGGGGTTACTTTCCACCAGTTTTAAGTTTTTTTTTTAAAGAGTTAGATATCTTGTTTTTAATTAAATTTTTTTAAAATTATTTCATTTTTTTTTGGGATTGAAAAAGATGTTAAAATTTAATTTTTTAAGAGTTGAATCCTTGTTGGGTGAATTTTAAAATTTAATTTTAAAAAAACCAAATTTAAAAAGTGGTAAAAAGTATCCTCATAGGGATGAGGATACTTGAAACCCCTCTTGTTTTTACCTTAAAAGATTAGGAAAAAAAAGAAATGATGAAAATGTTACACATTCATTAGTAAAACTTTACACCAGGAAATATTTTAGAATCAATTTTACATGTCCTTACTACACAAAAAAAATTTAAAGTATTTTTTAAAAAACCCTTGATGATCTTGAAGGGAAAAAAACTTCAATTTCTGACCCTGATTCAAAAGACCTATTTGGGGGCTCTCTTTTTCTTGTTTTTTATTTTTCCCCCTTAACTTTCTCTTCATTTGAATTCCCTTTATTTTTGGGAAATAATTTTGCGGGCATTGCCCATTTCTTGATTTGTATCCCCCCTTTTGAGCTGGTGCAAAAATCCCCAAATTTATTCTTAAGTGTACCTGGTTTTATTTTTTTGCTAAAAAAATATTTTAAAAATTTTAATAGCTAACAAAAAAAACCCAAATTTTTTAAAAAAATAGATTTAAATTTGGTTACTTTGTCACTTAAAAAAATAGTACCTTAAACCTAGTTATCAGTTAAATACGGGGAAATGTTGCAATAAAATTTTGGAGCACTTTTGTTTCCACTTTTTTACTTTCGAATAAAAGGTGCTCAATTGGAAGAACAAAGGGGCCCAAAAAAAAAAATCCTAAAAATTTTAAAAATTTTTTTCAAGTGTTATCTGTTGAAATTTTAAAAAAAAGTTTTCATATTTCATGTTTTGGGCACTAGATGTTTGGGTTTAAAATTTTTTTTGTATTGGTGCAAAGTAACCCCCTAGGTGCAAAGTAACCCCCCCTTACGTACCTTATTTTATTATATTTTCGAACTTTCAAAAATTTAAATTGGCCCATGGTTTTTTTTAAACCCAAAATTTTTAAAAATTAGTAACCAACATTGTAATAACTACATTTTATATTTAAATATGTTAATGATTTTATTCATATTTGTACAGTATTACCTGTAAAAAAAAATTGTATATCCCTTTTAAAGTAAATTTTTTTCCAGGAAAAGTGTGATGTAATATTCACTTTTTTCAAACAAAAATACATTAAATTTTATTAAACAGAGATATGTTTTCGCATAAGAACATTGAAAGAAACCGTTTTAAAACTGTACCCCCCCCCCCAAAGTGTAGAGCGATAAACTTGAGGGGTAACGCCTTTGTTTCCCTTTGGGAAAGTGTTTTTGTATGTCCATCCAGTTATATTAGAGATTTAAAAGGTTTGATAGATGACACAGTCGGACATTCACTTATAGTGGGGAAAAAATCATGGCAAAAAATTTCTTTTAACCCCCGGGAATGGGACAAAAAAATTTTAAAAATTTGTGGGGAAAAAAAACCCTTTTTGGGTTTAGGAAAGTAACTAGACGCTATTTGTGATGTTGAAAAAAATTTCAGAGAGAGTGTGGAAGTCAAGGTAGAGTTTATATTGTTTCATCGAATAGTATAAAGAGTTGGATAGAATAAAAAAGGGGGGAAACTGAGGGAAAAATACTCAAGAAGATCGGTTTTTAACGGGAAAGGGGGCTTAAGGCCGATTGCAAAACCTGTACCTGGGACAGCGAGTGAGGGTGAGTCTGAATGATTTTTAAAAGCCTAACAGTGCAGGATGGGAAAGGGAGGGGAGGGGGCAGGGTACTGTTTGTTACCAGTCTTTTAAAAACTTGAGAGTTTAGTCAAAGAAGCCCTGGGGGGACGGGGAAAATTTCAAGATAGGGGGGCGCGTCATCAACACGATAAAATACACATAGGATCTAGCTTTGGTGGTTTAAAATTTTTAAAAAAACTAGTTGCGGGAAAATTTTTGGACCAGCTAGGGGAGAGGGGAGAGTTTAATAAGTCAACATCAAAAAGTAAAAAAGTGGAAATTTTTTTTTTTTTTTTTTTTAACAAAAAGACCCCACGCCAATCAAAATTGGAAACCAGAAATTTGGGGAAAACCCAGAGCAGTTCAAGTATCTGTGAACCCTACTGACTAAGGATGCCTACTGCACCATGAAAATTATTTTAAAGTTCCAGGGCCCCAAAGGGAAACTTTCAACAAGCAGTTATTTTAAATAGCAAGTTGATTTGGGGAAAGGGAGGAAAGGGCTATATTGGAGTATGGGCACTGTTTGGAGCAGAAACTTTAAACCGGAAAAAGGAAAATAAACACTTGGGAGAGCTTTAAAATTTTTAGGGGAGAAAAACTTGAAAACGGCAGGTGGACAGCCATGGTGCCAAATGAAGAAGTCCTAAGAAGAATGGTTTGAAAAAAGAACCATTTTGGTTGTTTATTTGGTACAGAAAAAAATGGATAGGAACTTTTCCCTTTGGAGGTTTTTGGCTTCTTTACGTCAAAAAAGGGAAAAGGTTGGGGGGAAAGAGGGTTTTTTTAAAATGATTTTTGAGGAAAGAAAAAAATTTTTGGTAACCAAAGGAGGCAGAGGACAGGGCGCATTAGCGTTTTAAAGGTCAATGAAAAAAGGGGAATTGACGTCAAAGACATGTCAAGGGACAAGTAAATTTGACATGTTTTAAGAAAAAACAACTAATAATAATAAAAATTTAATAACAACAACAATCTATTTTATTAGTTAAAAGGGAAAAAAACTATAATTAGATATGTTCTTTGGGGGTTTTCCCTTTCTTCGTTAGCTAAACCCTCTCAAAAGGGCAATGTGAGGGAAAACTTTTAAATTGTTTTTTTACATTGATTGGTTGATTTTTTAAAATTTCAACCAGAAAACTATTTAATTTATCTAAACCCTAGACAAAAAAAAGAGGGCGACCATTATCTTCTCACTCTTAAAGGGGGTTTTTTTATTTTTTTTAAAAGGGAAAAATCAGTGGCGGCTTCGCTTTAAAAAGTGGAGGGCGCAGCCTTTTTTAATTCATAAATTTTTTCCCTAAAAAATATTTTTAAAAAAAGACAAAATTTTGGAATATGTTTTTGCTAAATATTCATTTAGTTAAATAAAAAATTTAAATATAGAAACAAAATGGAAATTTAAAAAAAAAAAAATTTCCCCCCCAAAGGACGTAGTGTGTTGGGAGAAACTCTTTCAGCTTTTAAAAGGGGGCATAAAAATTTTGGTATGTATGTTTTCATTAGTTCCATACAAAATTTTTAGGACATGGCCTAACTTTTGTTTTTTTTTTGTTTTCCCAAAAGGGTTTAAACTTGGGAAAATTTTTTTTTGTTTTTAAGCGTTGAATTGAATTTCTATTAAGTAGTTACAAAAAATATTAAAAATTTTATACTCAAAAAAAAATTATCCCAAAAATTTTTAAACCCTCATAATATTATTATAACCACACACGCCACCACAAACCCCCAAGTGGCCCGGAGCACCGAGGATTTCCCCGACATCCCAATTTTTTGCTTTGGGTTTTCCCCTATACAAAATTTTCCCAAACTTTCAAAATTTTTGGGCGCGTAAGGGGGTCGCTTTTAAAAAAAGAAAAACAAAGCTAGCTTTTTAGCAGAAGGAGGACAAGGGGGTTTAAAGGGGGGGAAAGTTTTGGTCTCACTTGTCGGTCCCCGACCCTCGCGCGCCCGACGCATTTCCCTTTTTTGGGGCTAGAGGGAAAGGGGGGGGAAGGGTTTTGGTTTCCTATATAGCGCTGAAGTTTTACGCCCCCCCCCCCCCCCCATCCCCCCCCCCCCCCCCCCACCCTGCCATTTTAAAAAAAATTTTCCGCTTTTAAAATTAAAACCCAAAAAAATTTTTCTTTAAACTATTATGCAAAAATAAAATTTTTAGTGGAAAAGTGGAATAATAACTTTAAAAGGAAAAGGGGATTCATGGGGTTGGGGGGGGCCCCCCGCCCCCCGCGACGAGCCGCCCCTGAAGGAAATTTTCCCAAAACAAAAGGTTTTTTTATATTGTTACGTGGGTTTGGGGGGAAAGGGGGTGCGAAAAAAAACATGTTTTTTAAAATTTTTTTTTACAAAAACTTTTTTTGGCCCAAAAAAAATCAAATTTTTGCTCCAGTACAAAAATAGAATGTTTTTTTTTTTACACGGTGCCCCCCGACAGTTTTTTGAATATCTGTCAAGGGTTTTTGGGAAAGGGGTTTAATGACAACTTTTTATTTCATTTAAAAAGTTTGTCATCTAATTTTTTCTATGCTCATCAAACACTTTTAACGACCTTTTTTTCACCATTTTGGGAAAAAAAAGAAACTCTATGTTAGAATTGGAGCAATTTAAAATTTTTTTTTTTGCCAAAAAAATATATTTTTACCATAAAAACTGCAAAAAACTGACCTTTTCTTTGCATCCCTTCCATCCCCTGCTTGGTTGATTCTATTTTTCTAATTTTTAAAATTTTTTCATCTTATTTTTTAAAAAGGAACCCCTGAATTTTTAGAAAATCCAAGCTTTTCCCAAATTTTAATTGTTATGCGGAGGCGGGGGTTTCCAGTTTAACAATTTTAAAAAGTTTTTATGATTTTTGCCAGCAATGTCTCTCTTGAAATGGTCGATGGTGATTTTTAGGGTGTGAATGT
This sequence comes from Timema cristinae, assembly GCA_039000515.1. Taxonomy (NCBI): domain Eukaryota; kingdom Metazoa; phylum Arthropoda; class Insecta; order Phasmatodea; family Timematidae; genus Timema; species Timema cristinae. The sequence continues at coordinate 123,625,881 of JBCFYV010011172.1, forward strand.
GATTTCAACTCATAAGAAATTTTTGGGGGTTTTGAAATTTTTTAAATTTTTTTAGAAACAATATTACTGTCAAACCGGGGTTTTCTTTTTATTTTTTTTAAAAAAACAAAAGCAATTTCTCTGGGACTTTTTTCAAAAAAACAAATTTTAAGCAAAGTTTTTAGGATCAAGGCAAGCTAGTGGAAGTGGTTTAAGTCAAACGTGAACTTTATCAACCCCCAAAACAAAAACGCTTCATTAATGACTTCCATTCGTCACTGAATTACAAAACATTTACTTTTAAATTTACTTTTTCAGCGAGTTTTCAATTTAAAAAACTACAGATTAACATCTTTGGCAAAAGATTTTTTTTCATTTAAAAACTTCAGCTTTTTATCAAAGAAACAAATTCAATCGCTTTAGGTTTTATGAATCTCTCCTAATATTGCTCAACATTAAACTAAAGAAGTGTGAATAAAAGGGCCAAAGGAACTTTGGGGCTGATATTCTTTTGAAATGGGGTTTTAATTAAAAGGCTAAGGATTGGAGACTGTAATTTCGAACAAAGGGGAAAAAATCTTCCAAAAAAACTGCAAATGTGTTAAATCTGCTGATTTTGACAAAAACCTTTTTCTTTTTTTACACCATCCAAAAATTTTTTTTTACATTTTCAGTTATTTTTTAAATAGCTCTTTTTCGAAAAAAGCTGCATTTTAAAACCCCCAATAGCGCAAAAAACTTCTTTGAAAAGCAAATATACAGAGAAAAAAACCACAATTCCAATTTCCCAATAGTTTAGAAACTTTTAATATTTTTTTGAATACTTTTAAAAAAAAAAAAATTAAAATTTGGTCCAAAACATATATTCTGCAGCAATTTATTTTTTAAAGGCCTAATATCCCTTCATTAAATGAAAAATTTTGGGGCTCTTCAATCCCAAAGATAATATATATGGCTTTTGCTAAAAGGGGTCATGTTTTGGTGTAGACAAGGTTGTATCCGAAAGCCAAGTATACTTGATTGATGCAGTCTTGAAAATTTTTTACACTTCTTGCATTTTTCATAGTGAAGATGTATCAAACTATTCAAAACAGCAACACCTTGGGCCCCGCTGTATGCTTCCTACTGAATAACTTAGAAACTATGTAAAAGCCACTTTAGCTCTAATGAAAATGAAATATTTTGTATGTCGGTGCTCTAGTAGACGAAAAATAATACAAAAAACAATTGCCAGTCAAACACCGCCCCAAAACGCCGCGAGAAAACTGCATGGCTTGTAGCTTTCCGTAACCATGATTACCAAGATCGCGAGAATACTGCATCGGTCTAGTACGCAACTATTCGGACAGATCTACACTTGGTCACGTGATTGCCATGCAGCTATCAACGCCACAAGCCAACGCGACACCGCATAAGTAGACTATTTGGTTAAAGCCATAGATTGAAAATTAGATTATTTTGATATTGCTATTTGTAAAAGCGGAATATATTAAGATATCGAGTTCTAAGTATGAAATGTTTTTTCGAGTATTTATATTTGATTTTCTCTCCAAATATTGTTAATAATTAGTTAATGTAAAATATGGAACAAAAAATGTAGACAGTTGTATGCGAGTTCTGCAAAGTTTCCTATCATGGGAACCGCAGGTATTCATTCCTGCATGAAACACATCAAATCAGAAATATAAAAAGAAGAGCGGCTAAAAATCTCCTCATTTTGTTAAATATGTCCAAGGGGGAGGATTTGTCAAAGGAATTGGGGGGAGGCAGTTTAGTTACCATGTACCAAAATTAACTCATATAATTTTTCTGACCGACAAAAGAGTGAACCTTAAGGAAAATAGCTCGGCCACAGTGGCAATGTTTTCCCTTTGAGAGTGTAAGAAAAGTTTATTTTACAGTTAACTTGGCATGGAAAATAAATAATAAATACAGCACTCACTTTGGAACAAGTCGGAATACAATAGTACCACTTTGATTAATAATGGGGGCCATTTATTTTAATTATTTGGGGAAAAGAATTAAACATCATTGCGTATAAAAATATGCTAATAACCTAATATTGGTGTATTTCATTATTGTGTATACAGAAGTGTGCTGCCATTATGTGAAGTTAAACCCTAAAATTTTTAATGAATACTAATTCGTTTTCGATTTACATAAATAATAACATCGCTTTCAGCATAAATTTTTATCACTATTTGAGAAAAATAACCTCACCTTTTTCATGTCTCTACTTATGCATCATTATTGTTTGAATACACCAATAAACTTCGCCTTAGTTATCTCCTCTTGTAACAAAAAGCTATTTTAGCCCTTGTGATGTGATCAAAGTTGTGCTATTGCTGAAAGTCCTTGATAGGCATTTAATACAGGTTTTATAATAATATTGCCGGCTGCGATTTTTGAGGTCCAGCAAAAGATAATCCAGGAGAAGACGAAAGCTCTGCTGCAACAGTTGTCATTAGAGAAAGTGCAGGAAGTTGAAAAAGTACATGTGGAGGAAAAGCTTGAAAGTCCAACGATGTACTTGGACTGTGTAAACATTGAGTGTGCTTTTTGCCTTTCATATGGGCTGAAAAGAGCTTGTCTCTCCATATTGCTCAACCATATACCACAAGAGCGGTAAATGCATTGAGATTAAACAGTCCTATCTTGCACTGGGCCGAATTCCCTATAAAATTCTGATTTGGTTTGCAAGTTCACTTTAAAATTGGTTAAGCTGAGCATAATTTTTTGCACTTTTAGATTACACATTAAGTCAAACTTAAACAAAAACCAATTAATACATCTTAAAAATCATCTGGTTCAAAAGGAGAGCCTAGTGAAAAAAATTAAGGAAAAACAAGAGAAATAATATATTTTCATAATTTTCATCAAGAGGAAACTAAGCAGAAAATGCGGCCCTATTAAAATAACATTGTAAGAACAAGATATTTTATAAACTTTTGTATTTAATCATACAGTCAATACATAAAACAAATTATGTAAATAAATATCATTCACAAAGAAAATTTTAAAATTATCAATTAGAAAACATATTACTTATATTACATTACATTAATTCTCAGTGTTTCCACATTGTTTTAATATATTTCTAGGTCATTAGACATTTTTATTATACATGTATCAGATATTGATATATTTGCAATATACAAACTCAACTTATAATACATTAATTGTTTATTTATCAATATTTGAAATATTAGGAAAAACTTGATTGCCTAGAATTTGTATGTCATGATTTGACCACTTTGTTGGTGTTGAATGTTTTTTATCTTCTAAACTCTTATAAACAGATGTTTCATGACACAAATTTGTGTTCCCCAAACGAGTTTGTTGGGATTCGCTCATGTTTAACTCTAACGGTGAGAGTTGTAAAGTTGGCAACAGTCCCATTGAGAGACTACGTACATGTCTGCCAGGATAGCATGGTCTTTGGCGTTCATCAAGATTTTGCATAGTGGCACAACCACAGGCTCCCTCACATCTGCACAATATACGCGGAGATGAAAATTTTCCGCAGAGTTTTTTTTATTGAATAGGGATAGACGCTTGTTGATGCCCTAACATTGAGCAGTCAAAGGTGCCTAAGATATTTCCTTCTGAATTTCTTTCCCTCATCCTGGTTCTCTTTGTGAACTTGCTAGGCTGTACATGATCTGAAGCATATTTAAATTGAAAGCTAGATCTACCGGGTACAAAGGATTTTTGCGATGATAAGCTGTTAGATGAATCATTTTCATTTTCAGGACTGAGGTTGTTGGCATTATTTCGCAGGTTATCATAATTCAATTTAGAGTGATCGATCCAACAAGGTGGACAATATTCACTATGGTTGAAACTTTTGTGTTGATCTAACTCTAATTTTTTGCTTTGATTCAACTCTGCACCACTGTGATCAAAACTTTGATCTTTGTTAAGTGTTAATGCATGGTAATCATATGCAGGAAAAGTTGATTTAGATGACTGTTGCGAGACATTATTTGAGATAAAGTCCTGTGAAAAACTTAAATTCTTTGTTTCATTGTCATCTGAATCCATTGAGGATGAAGCTTGATTCTTCTTGTGTTTGATTTATATTTAATCCCGAACATGCTTCATTATGAGAATAATCCGGGATCTGTGTGTGGTTGGCTTGTGGACCAGTTATACAAACAATCTCAGACAGACAATGATTGCCAGAATTCCTTCCATTATAGAGAAGCCAGGATTGCTGCACGGACTGTCCTACAACACTCATGTGATTATAGTTTTGATGCGATGAGGTACTATCCCTTGAAACATGAGTTGTTAAATCACCTTCACTGCGTACCCTGCCGAAACAGCCCAGATCCATAGAAACTGGGCATAGTGAGGCAACATAAGGTGGGGGAGGAGAGTCTGGTATTGGTGTGGTTTGACAGCTCCGGCTCATGATGTTGTAGGCTGGATATTGACAACGTTTCTCTCAACTTCTAAGAGTCCACAAGTTGATATGGTGGCATAATCATCTGAAGTATCAGTAGACATTTGTGGTACTTCTAGAAATGTTTGTGTGCTGGGTATGTGGTCAGATCCTGAAAGGGCTAGCATTACGCCTAGAAGGAAATTGCATTTTAGTTTAAAAAGGTATTTTATCTAAGAGATTGCAAGAAATGGCTTTTTATCAAAATTTTATACCATTTATGTGAATGGTGAAATACTTACTCTTTATCAGTTACACCTATTTGGAAAAAGGTGCAGGAAAGGTGGATAGAAACACATAAAAAGGAGCAAGCACAATATGGCTTTTACAATTTAAAAGAACACAGTTCACAATTTACACTCTCACTACTGGATAAAGAGGTAATGGCTGCCTCTTTAAGAAAATTGAACATTACCACCAAATCCTTCGACATGGGTTTCATTCTATCGGAATTTCCTGTAAACTCCGTCCAAAAAAAACAAACAAAATACCTCAAACAGGAAAAAATATGTTTTCCTTAAGAAATATAATTATTACTCTATGATTAAAAAGAATCTAGATTTTTCAATACTTTGAATTTGTTATTTTGGAATAAGCAGCGTTTTCCAAGATGTGGTATGAATACTCCTAGAGATGTGTGAAGAATTTAATGAGGTATACAACATACCATTAGGTTTTATCATAAAAAAATTTTTTTATGTCTGATAAAAAAATTACATAGATTTTGACATAATGTCATGGACCATTTTGCTTAGTTTTGCTTACTTCTATATTTTCTTTCTACATTTTTACACTACCCACTTCTTCAAACTTCCACAGCTGCACTTTGTTTTGAATTTTAGGACATATTTATTTTTTATATGAAGAGACATTAATGAAAAATTAATATTCCTGAAAATTCAAACTAATGTGCAACTGTGGACGTTTTGAAGAAGTGGAAAAGCTTAAGAAGAAATGAAGAGAGAAGTGTGTTTGTTCCTATCTAGGACTAGTCTAAGTATCCTTTCGGGTTGGCTTCCTTCACTATCACTTTATTTACATCATTGTACAGTGTTTCTATACTGTCGTCTTATACATTTCCAAGCCATCGTGTGATTATTCATTTAATTAACTTATTTTTGTAAGTGTTAGTGTGATTTTAATGTCCTTAAATACATGAGTGTTGAAACCATTTTTTTTATTAGATTTTTATTTGAGTGTTATTCTTATTTTTAAAGTGTGTTTTACAGTGTTATTTATAATTTAAAAAAAGATATTTCCATTAATTAACTTTTTTTTTTAATTATTTACTATTTATAAAAATGAGTGTCATTCATCTTTTAAGAACATGTGTCTTAATATACTTTCTAACGTTTTAAAATTATGAATATTGAATATACAATACTCAAACTCGGGAGCTTATAGAAATACTTGAATCGAATGAAAAAACACAAGTTCGCAGACCCCTAGTACACAATAATGCAAATTTCTACTATGTATATCATAAAAAACATTAATGTTTAACATATCTCTCTAGTAGGAGGTTGACACCAAGTGAATAGCTACACTTTAAATGGACAGGGATTTAAAAGGGTTGTTTACATTTTAAAAATGTTATATATGCACATCCGAACTTATATTCACAAATGTTTTTTTTTTTTAAATTATCTTAAATGGTATTGAAATGAATAATAACTCTGATAGTAGGAATTAAATCATTAATAGATTACTAGCTCCTGATTGCCACCAGACTTAAAAAGAAGCTAGTTTCTCCTATTGTTTTGAAGAAACCATATATTATTATTATTATTATTATTAGCACCGCGTCTTACTACCCGTTAGGGTTATACGCACTTACGCTAATGTGTAATGGTAGGGTGATTGTGAGATGAAATGAAGGACCTACAGTTTAACGTGGAATCCGAACCACGGTGGAGGCCTGGCATTCCCCACATTCACAAGATGTCTTGTCAGAGGTGTAGGAGGGGTTTGGAAATCAGATAAATCTGTGCCAGGACCGAGGATTGAACCCCGGCCGCCAGCACAGAAGTCTGACACCTTACCCCTAGACCACCAGGTCACCATAAGAAACCATATAGAATGCCGCAAACGTTAAGAACAGTTGCATATTAATTGCCTACACTGCCATCAAACATTTGAACAAGATTGTGTTAAATGAGGGTGATTATAGTGTTTTTATTGTTGTATCTTGTATTTTGATAAAGGTCTAAGAAGGGTCTGATTACTAAGATTATTGGGGTTTGTTACCATCAGCCACATTTTGAGGCAAGCCTTAAAATAATGATTTATATTATAGCAAAGCATAAAATTGAGAAGTTTCCCAATCATCTGAAAATAACTTGAAAAAATATTGAATATTTTTAACAGATTTGTATCAAGCAAGTAAGGTTCTCTTGTTACCATCGTTTGTTGAGGTGCGGCAGAAATTTTACAGTTTTTATGGCATTACATTTTTTTAGCCAAAATAAATCAAATATTTCTCCAGTAGCAGCGTAGAGTTTAGTTTTCTGCACATGTTAATATCAACAGATTTTGAATATATGTCAAGGGTGTCCTGTAATTTTGTCAAAACTTTTTAAATAAAGAAAAAATGTGTTGACAAAACTTCAGGACACCCTTGACATAGATTCAAGATCTGTTGATATTAACATGTGTAGAAAACTAAACTCTACGCTGCTACTGGAGAAATATTTGATTTATTTTGGCCAAAAAATTTCAATCTTATAAAAACTGTAAAAACATTTGCACTCCCTTCTGCCGCACCTTAAGTTTTTAATATAAACCTCAATTACTCCATGTATTAAAATATAGTTTAATCCATTAAGCTTCCATATTATATATTGCAAATATTTTAGTTATATGATGTCCTTAATAAAAATGACAGAATTGTAGAAATAAAGCAAAGGTGACATTTTATATACAAGGGGGCTTGATAATGGAAACCAAGACGCTTGTAATAGACTGGAATACCGTTGACAAGGAGATAAAGTTTCGAATTCTTGTCAGATGTGCTGAGAATAATTTTTTTTTAAAATATTTTTTCTCTTCTTCCACACAGAAGTGAATGTTTATTCTAAACTTATAATTTACGTGAAATATGCCGATAGATCGAGAAGGTAGCAAGAGACACAAACAAAAAAGAAGGGAAAACATTCATTATGTACACAAATACAATTATTTAAATGGTAGTTAAAGGTAAAAAAACAGGAAAGTGAAAATAGTAATTGAAAGAACATGGATACATGATGGTGTGGAATAAACAATGAGGGAACAATAGATTTTGGAGTGAGATGATTAAAAGATCAAAGCCAAAATGCCCTCTCATGATTAAACATAATATAATTATGTTGTGTACCTACAACAAAGGGATACTAAAGACCTCCTTTACCCATAGATTTCAAATGAAGAAACTTACATAGCTTTTCTAGGAGTTGATTGACTACGTCTTGAACCATTATTATGATGAAGTTGACGTTTTCTTTTGCGACGTTGACTTTCAATGGGGTCTATGAATACCTTTATAACTTCATTGTAGTCTGGGGGGGCTTCGTATATAGGTGGGTCATCTGGAGGCTGATCATCATGAAGAGCCCCGTCTTTAGAAAAAATCACCATACAAAACTTGGTGAAAATAGTTTATTCATTAGAAATTAAACAAAGGTTGCAATTTTTAATGGCCATATTGAATAATTATTAATTAGATAATATTGTTATTAAACTGTAAAACAGGGCTTTGCAAGTACTCTGATTTTGAGCTTCGAGACAAACTCATAATTTTCAAGCTTCCTCTTGATGTAGGTACAAATCAATTTTTAAACTGAAATAATAATCACAGGCTATTTATTAATAATAGGGTTGGGTCTTATCACTATTTTACAAATCTGAATCGTAAATATCAAATCCAAATCCTAATCTTGGAAATAATTATGAACATAAGAGGGAAAAAAGAATAAAATAAAATGAAATACTAACTAAATTTTAACATTCTTTCTTATGATCCATTCATTATAACATTTATACATTCAGATAAGTGTTAAATTACTTGTCTGGGGTTTAGTTGTTAAGTTCATCCTATCATTACAATCAGTTCTGAACCACAAATGAGCATCATAAGAGCTCTAAACCTAATTTCACATTTTAAAGGTAGTGAACTAAATTTAGGAATACATCAACAAGTTTTACGCAGTAAGATTACTAAAAGTTAGTTCAATCAATTTTTAAAAGTTATAATCAATTAAATTTAGGTTATATTTAATCATAATCTTTATTTGCTCATTCTATTACTCCTTGTATTCATAGTATCATCCATTAATTAGGATTACTAAAAAGATTGATATTGTTGAGGAAGCTTGAATTAATATAGATCAATTTATGATTATAATGAAAGTTAGTATTAAAGCAATTTCTACATCAAAAATTAAGAAAATTACAGCAACTAAGAAGAAACATAATGAGAAAGGTAAAACAAGCTGATCTTCTTTCTCAATCATTAATTTTTTTCAGGGTGGCTACAGAACTTCTATTATAAAATTCCCTGACTTTTCCAGGTTTTCCAGAAATTTTCGTCCAAATTTCCCTGACTTCTTTTCCCCCACTTCATCTAGATAAATGGCAATTTTTACATTTTATTACATCAATCACAAATGCCTATCTTTTAAAAAATTCCAAGCTTAAACATAACCGTTTAATAAGTTTTTTTGTTTTAAATGTTTTAGATAATATTTGTGACACAGTGCAAATATTGTATAAAAACAGGCGAATAGAGAATGTGAAAATAACTTTCCCCCAGTTCACCTCGATGAATGGTGATTATTACATTAATCAAATAGGCTACCTCAGCCTAGGTTAACTTTAAAAAATATGAGGCATAAACACAATAAACAATTTAATAAGTTTTTCAGTTTTAAATGTATTATATACTATATGTGACGCTGTGCAAATATTGTATTAGAACAAACAAATACAAAACAGTCATTAGCTAGAACTTTGTCACCATTGTTTAACAAAACACCAAAAATAAAATCATTTTTAATTAAGTGTGCACTTACAGTAGTTAATTTGTAAAAACTAACATTTGTGAAATTGCATCTATTTCTTCTTCAAAGATTATATTTCTTCTTGTAAAATATCGGCTTGTTTTTGTGCCTCTGACAAGATTTTCTGTTTTTTAGCTTGGAGTTTTTTTTGCAATACCGCTGCACGTTTCCTATCTCCCTCTTGTTTCTCTCCATTCTGCTTGTCCTTCATTTTTTGTTCTAAACTATCCTTATATCTTGAACGGGCATTGCGGACAGAATGTATCAAAGACTTGGTAATGTCTATCTTCTCTATCCCACCAATTGCTTTAACTGAATCATAAATCTGCCTTTGTGCAATGAGAGAAGCTTCATTTAGGTTTTCCACAATACATTCTCGATTTATCGAAAAACCTCTTTCCAAACTGGCATTCCCATGAGAAAGAATGAGAATTAATCTGAGAAATGATACCAACTTCTGGTTGTCATCATTACTTGGAAGAAAACTCATCCATAATGTGTCTAGTCTATCATGTTGTTTTGAAAAAGCATTCATTTTTTCCAAAAAATCTGGTTGGCTACACACACTATTGAACTGGCGATCCACAAGGTCAGCTGCAACGCCAGTAATCCAATTATTTGCTAACACTATCTCCAAAGTATACTTCAGTCGCTTGCTACGTGTCGACTTGAGCACAGCTACTGTAGGGTCCAAGAACGATATGGCTTTGGTTAGTTTGTATTGAAGAGGGGAACGCTCAAGAAGCTTTGCACATAGCTTCTGTAGACATGTCTTACAATCTTGTCTAAAGAGCAGAATTTCCTTTTCTGATACACCTTTAGTTTTTCTAATGGCCTCTCTGGTTGCATATCCAAGATCCACATACTTTGCATTTAAAAGGTTGTTTTCGTTGAAAATGTCTAACTCAAGCAATGACCTAGCAGCATCCAGCTTATCGCTTTTTACAAATCTCTTCATTAGAGATTTCATAAGAGAAATTAAAGCCTCATACAAGAAGGGTGCAAGAGGAGCATCTGATTGAAATTGAATGAGGAATGGTTCTACCATGATTGCAACGGACTGAAAAAAAGCTAGTTTAGGTGCAAGTAGCTTGTCTTTCACAGAAGTTGAGATAATATGAAAGCTACGACAATTGGGTGCTTTTTTTGCTGCAATGGATTCATTTACATATGTGACTACATTGGGGAGAATAGTTTCCGCTCGCTCAGCAACTTCTATATTTTGCAACCACCTAACTGCACAGAACTTTTTAGGATAGAGTTCACTGCCACTATAATGTACATAATCTGCTCTACGTGCAGGAACATTTTTTAGTAAATTATACAGAGCCCGAAGAAATTCAACAAGCCCCCAATTGGTTGAATTTATTGCCGCTTTAAAAGCACAATGGAGACTATGGAGGCCACAACTTCCGATATCTAGCATTGTAGGACTACCTGGATCAGTAGTGGATTTTAACTCTCGAATGAACTTTTGATTGACATTAGGTCCATCCATTGACACCTGTAACAGCTTGACATTTTTCAATTCTGGTAGTGCATCTGAAAAAGCCTTTACAGGTCAGCAGCTGTCGCATGGCCGAGGAAGGTAGATGTGAAGTAGCGTGTTGAGACTTCATTTGTTTTTAAATTACAAAAGCGTACCATAATGTCCATTTGACCCTTTTGGGCAACCTTGTTTAGACACTCGTCAAATCCAATCACTATTTCTGGACACTCTAAGCACATCTTTACAAGGTCTTCATGAAAGTATGGGGCCAAACCATACAAGATTGTGTAACCAATTTTGGCCCTTCCTAATTGCATTTTGTTTGCAATTGTACTGTCTGGAAACATTAATTTAAAGAGATTAACACTTTTTTCAGCTGCCTGCATTGAAGTATGTGACATTACATTATAGAATTCAAGCATCAAATAATTTCAGATTTTGTCACATCATCGTTCACAAGAAAGTTTCTCAGTCTTCCGGTTTCCTTCACAGCAACACATGTAGACACGATCTCAGTCACACCCTATAAAGCGAAAAAAAATATTATATACTAACCTGCCTATTTATTATATCTAATATTGTAACAATATTGTAGTTGTAGAAGAAGCCTGGGTAAATTGGTGTTATTGAAAATAACTTAAACATGGCTGTATCCAAATAGTCCACCTATTTACTATACCCAACATTTTATTTAAGATTAATAATAATTCTAATTTCCCTTTAGCTTGCATAAAACATAATTTGTCCTCTACCAGCAGAAAATACACAAATAAATAAAACTTAAGTAAGCCTACCTCATTTTTTGTTGACTCTGAAGATAATAGTAATGGCGAGATGACATTCACAGCAACTGACTGGGCAGAAGTTGTAATGGTGGAATTGGAAGAATTTCCTTTTAAAAAAGCAGTCATTGAATAACTCTGCGTTTTATTCAATGTGGCAGCTTGATGTTTTTTGCCTAGAGCGTGACTTGTCAGAGCACGTTTACCCATGTTGCTTAATGTGAACTTTGTATTGCACAAATTACACACGGCAGAGTAGTTATCATCTTTTGCTGGCCTAACCCACTCAAACTTAGAATCTAATAACCACGATTCATTGAAACATGTTTTTTTATATTTATAAATTGTCCAGATTTTAAATCTATATCTTCAGTACACACACGCGCCTAGAAGCTGAAAAAAGGTATAACTTTTAAATCAAAGGGTTTGATTTTAATGTCTCAGTTAAAAACCACGTGGAAGAAAGAGCGAAAATGGAAGTTAAGGCAGCACAGCATGAACTAAGGAACATTATCACTTTTAAAAACTGCGTCGTTATGATTAGAAATGAAGGAAATGGAACATCACTTCGGCAAACTGTTTTTTCAGTCACGTTAACATTTTAATAAAAATCTAGTAAAAATTAAATTAAATTGTATCAGTTTTTACGTCCTCTTTTGAACTAAAATAATCGTTATCTGTTAGGAAAACCAGGAATAGTAGTTTTAAAATTGGAATTAATATAATGTATTTTTCAATACTTGCGCATGCGTAAGATGTATTAAACGAGTTGTTATTCCAGTACTGCTCATGCGTATGACAAAGACTCGAATATCTAGTTCTAGATTCTCCTATGTTCGTATGAGTGACGTCATCAAATTATCAAGGTCAAGAACCATCCCTACTTCTCTTTCGCTCACAAATCAGTTCTGCCTGCACCCGCTAGTTACACTCACTCTTTCTTCTGGCTCACTAGATGGCTTGCTACAAAATAGAGCTTTGTAGGAATATTTGCGCCAATACAGTAAACAACTAATGTTAGAACACCATCTCTTGGCATTTGCATTTTGTATCTATTGCAGTCAATAAATTCCCTGAGTTGTCAGTAATTTTAAGTTAATTCCCTGACTTTTCCCGGTTTTCCCTGACCTAGCAAAATTCCCTGACTATTCCCGGTTTTCCCTGTCTGTAGCCACCCTGTTTTTTTAATAATATAAATATAAATCATTTGGTAACTTAACAAATTATTAAAATCAATATCAAATTTGACACTGATAACATAATAGAGTTCTAAAACAACTTTCGACCAATAAACTAATTCAATATTTTAGTCCATTTTGAATCCTCCTCGATTGAAGTTGCATTACCATAACAAGGCAATGAACATAAAAATAGTTAAATAGATTAAACTAGGGTGTACCAATGCAGATACCGATGAATCTTTATCGGGTGATTATTAGTGCATCGGCAATTAATCGTAATCAGCAATTATTACACCGGTTAATCATTTTTTTTAAAAGTAAAATTTAAAGCAAAATTGTACAGGTAGGAATTTATTGATCAAAATCGAAAAAAAAAAAGAAAAAAAAACCTTAAATACACAGTGCATCTGTTCTGTGGGCTAAACAAAGATAACATAACCAGATAAAGAAATAAAAGTTCATACCATCGATAAAACTAGCAATATAGTTCCAACTTTCGCCAGCTATGCAAAGAATAAACAAGATTCCCTCACCTGAAGGAATTAGTTTAATTAAATGGTTTCTGAATGTGTTTGATGGATCAGTGGTGTCCTCTGCAGGACTTGTTTGCCCAAATAAGAGATAGAGTCTTAAACTACATAAAATAAAACTAGTTTTACTGAACAAAAACTTGTCTATTGTCAATTATAATTATTAATCAAAAATAAGGATCATCAAAGCTTCAACTGTTGATTTTAAAACAATATATTTTTGTATTAGTTACAGTAAGTGTTAGCATTATCTTAAGCATATTTTCCAATAGTTATTTATAAATAATCGATAATTGAGACTGATTGGTGTACATAATCAGAATGAACAATTATTTAAAAAAATTGATATCTGTAATCGGTTTTACCGAATCGGTACACCTCTAGATCAAACTAAGTTACTTGAATAATCATTATTTTTACTATTTTTACATGGCTCCTTTCTAAAATTATGACATCAGTTAAAATAAATTTAACATTGAGAATACATTTTGTTTTAAAACTTAAGCTATTTAAAACTTATATATTTTTATTATGTTCGACTAAAAACTAGCACTATTTAACTGGTTAAAATGTCTAAAATCAGCATTGATCAACATTGCAATAAATATTTTATCAAAAGCACAACTAGGGGTATACAAAATTAAGTATTTTCCTTTTATAGCTGAGCTTGAATTGAATATTTAGATATTTTTAAAACCTAGCTATTTAAATAAAATTCAAATGATAGCAAAAAAAAAGTTTTAAAATGAAAATAAGATTTATATAATTAAAATAGGGGTGCGCAAAGATTCAAAGCCAGCCTGTGTTCAAAAAAATATTAGCTTTGACTTTGTTTAAAAAAATAACTATCAAGGTTTGTCAATAACAAGACTGACAACTAAAATACTTACTTTATGTTCAATTTTCATTTTCTAAGTGATTTTAGTGTATAAAGTAAAGCTCTTGAGCTTCGAGTTAAGCTTTAAATAAATCTTGAGCTTGGGTTCAAAAGATTTATGGGTTTAAAATTTGAGCTCCTTGATAAAGGTTATTTCTTTGACTCATACTGTGTCTAGTGATGAATGACTCATTATTTACTCTTTTCTCTTCTTGTTTGGAAGTGGTTTGTGAAATGAGGATTATAGAAAAAGGGGGTGAGAATGGAGAGAGGGAGAGAGAACCCAACAAAGTGGGTAATGTTAAACTTATTATTGGAATGTCAAGATACCCACTTCGGTGGCCACGTGGTCTAACACGCTACTTTCATGTTGGACTAGACTGCCGAAAATGGGAAGATAAGGGTTTGATCCTGATCAGGTGCACTGAGCGAATTTTTTACAAAATAGTTTTCAACTCTACTTTCGTGCAAATGTAGGTGCATTTACCCTGAGTTAAGCCTTCCTAATACCCAACTCATTAGTGTAATTAGTACATAGGCATGTAACTCGAATGGGTAGTAAAACGTGGGGCTACACAAAAAATAAGTTTTGCCACTGAGTAAATTGGTATTGAATGGAGGAGAGCGTGCAGTAGGAGTGTACTGATGCAGATACTGATAAATAGTTATCGGGTAATTATTAGTAAATCGGCATATAACCGTAATCTGGCGATTATTAGTGCATCAGCAATTAACCATAATTGGTGATTACTTTGCCAATTAGTCATATTTTTTTAAGTAAAATTTAAAGCAACATTTTTTAGGTATGAGTTTAGTATTCCAAATTGAAAAAAACAAAACAAAAAAAACTTATATACACACACTGTGTCTGGGTTGTGGTCTATGCCAAAATTACATAACCAGATAAAGAAATATAAGTTCATACCGTAGATAAAACTAACGATATAGTTCCAACTTTCGCCAGTTATGCAAATATCAATCAAAGATTAAGATTTTCAAAGATTTAACTGTTGATTTTTAAATATATTTTTTTATTAATTACATTGACTATTATTGTTTTCGTAAGCATATTTCCCAATAGTATATTAATATGTAATCGATAATCAATCGGGAATAATCGGTGTAAATAATCGTAGCATGAACAATTATCTTAAACAATCGTTAATCGGTTTTACTGAATCGGTATACCTCTAGTATGAAGTCTAGATAAAGGAGATAGAGAAAGGACTCTCGGTCAGGATGTTAAAACACAACTTAGCGCAAGACTGTTTTAAGTACATAATAATGCAAATTTCTACTAAGTACATTATAAAAAACATTCATGTTTAACTTCTCTCTCTAGTAGGAGGTCGGTTATTAATAAGAGCTCGAAATATTTTTATTTTAAAAAAATCATTTGATTTTCAAACCATGTTTTTTTATTTAAAAAAATAATTATTAGTTATATTGTCATTTCAAAGTTTTTCTTCTAAACTTTATAATACTTAATTTTTATTTACAAAGTTAAGTTTTGGTATTACAGATTTATTGAACTCAACTTGAAACTCAGGAGCGTTCCAAGAAGTTTGCTCTAGCTTGAACTTGAATGAAAAAACCCTGAACCCACAAATGCCCATTTTTTATTTTTTATTTTTACTATAAAATTAACATATTTCAACTGCACATTTCCCAAACATAAAACAAATCACAATCATCCATAAAAGTGGAAGAACAGTAAACAATAAGTCATCTATCCCCAAACACACAATACAGCAAAGAAATAGTCTTGTACAACAGAAAAGAATTGGTTAAGCCTATAAGGCTATCAAATATGAACCTGACTTCCTTAAAAGTTCACTGGCCAACTTACCATGGACTCTCATGTTCGCCGAAAAACAAGCGCAGAACAGAAACGTGGTC
Organism: Timema cristinae; assembly: GCA_039000515.1. Classification (NCBI taxonomy): domain Eukaryota; kingdom Metazoa; phylum Arthropoda; class Insecta; order Phasmatodea; family Timematidae; genus Timema; species Timema cristinae. The sequence continues at coordinate 123,642,101 of JBCFYV010011172.1, forward strand.
AGGTGACGAGTTCTAGTCCAATCACAAGATTTCCGCCTCATCAGCGAGAGCTGTTCTGCTGAAGTTCAACTTATCTCTAATTTGTCCACTATGCTTGAGATCTTTGGCATGGGAGAACCAATCAACTCTCACAACCAACCATCTCAAATCAATGTGTATGATATCGCATGCGCTGTAGAGCTAACAGCAAGCAAACAGTTTAATTGGTTGCTGTGAGGAGATTTGTAATAACCCATTAATGTAAAGTGTGTGTATCGACGTATTGGATTGTGCAACGTCCTAGAGTTATAATTTGAAAACACCCAACGGGAGAATGATTTAAAATATGTCTGTTTCCTTGAAAATAAAATATGTTGATAATCAGCTATTTTAATTTTGAGTTGCTATGCATCATGTGTCAACATAGAGCATGTGAATTGTTACACTAATCAAGCAGATTCTGCTTTATATTTTTGTTGAACATGTGAATCAAGCTTTATACCTTGTTCGCACCTCGATGCAATGAGAATTACCTAACATCTCACCTAACATCTCACTGATGCTTCGTAGTTGATTCTGTAACTCTCTCTGTTGTCTAGCTCGAGCCCCCAAACGATACAGGAGAACAATCATAGCAGAAATGAGGAGGATCAGACCTGTAAGATAAAGACATCAAATTTTAAGTTGCAAACAGGACTATGTTTCCATACACACTGAGAAATCACTGCATTTATTATAATGAAATACCTGTAGGCTTTAGGCAATTTACACTCTAACCCAAAATACGGCACTTGTTAGCCTCACATAGATGGATTGAAGGTAAATTTTCTCAACTAATTTTTCACCCACACCAAACAAATGATGCAGCAGTTACTTTAATTTTCCTTCCCCACTGTATCTTAGTAGCAATTTGGGTTATATGAATCTCTTGCATTAATTACACTAATATATTATAAAGGAAAAATGACGTCAAATGGCCGTATTAAAATTATTAATTGAAAAGAGGATATAAGGGCAAAGCCTACACACGTGCCAGAAATTTTAGGCTTCAAAGTTCACAATTAAAAACACAACAAAACACATAATTATCAAATTTTTGGGGTAACTCGGTCCCCTTTTTCAGCAGAAGAGAGAAAAACAAAGCTTTGTTTTACTATCTTCTGCTGAAGGAGACTTTACTTTACATCCATTACTGTTTCTAGCCTGTAGCCTGGGTCAGTTTTTTTTTTCAAACCGTATATTTTCCACTACCGGCTGGCTAGGCCTGTCATAGCTTCACATGCCTTTTAATAAAACTTAAAACTAGGAAAGGTACAACATCCAGTCCTCAGCCGTTAATTTATCACTGTGAAAGTGTAAATCCATATTTCACCAATGATACATTTTTCAGCCATGCCAGGAATTGAACTCGGGACTCTTAGTTCAGTAAAGAGAAGTGCTATCGCCTGAGCTAAGCTGTCAGATAAGAGGGAGACTGATTTCATAATTATGTTTTGTTGTGTTTTTATATGTGAAATTTAAGGCCAACCGATTTCTGGTGTGTTGGCCTTGCCCTTCTATCCTCTTTTCTGATGTAATATAGATGATGATGGCAGAGGTTAGAGGAAATGCACCCCCAATTGTGTGGAAGGAGGGCAGGAAACCATTAAGGGAAAACCACCCTCAGTACTATTGACTTAGATTTGAATCACAATCTCCTCAATACCAGGAATCAACATGAGAGTGCAAGTGATACGTTAAGGCCATGCGACCACTGATGAGGGTTAGTGGTACTTGACTTCAAGATAAAATGTAAATAGCCCAAACAGTTTGTAAAACTGTGACATATTCAGGAGATTGACACCAATGACACCAATTTAATTTAGACTTTATTGAAAACATATTTATTTGAGATTACACATCGCCAAAGAATCTCATGTACCATAAGAGTAGGCTGAATTAAAAATTCAGGATTCTGAGACCATTTGAAAGAAGGTGGAAGGCTACTACTACATTATGGTCTACAATACTCCTTTTAATCTTTTAGGGCTACCCTGAGAAATATATTATATGAACATAACTGAATTTTTCATTCTTATCTCAACAAGCAATCAAAATTGTTAGCTTTAAATTAGAGATGGGCCACTCAAATATTCAAATCCTTGAATCCACCAAATCCTGACAAGTATTCGAGATTCAAGGATTCGGTGTTTTACTGGATTTGATGATCGAATCTTTCACCTAATAAAAAAAGTATAATATTTTGAATTCAAAAATTACTTAGTTAGGCCTACTTGAAAAGCACAACTTAATCCGTAATATTTATTTTGTCGGACAAAAGAGATAAACATGAATAAAATCTTCTTTAAAAAAATAAAAAATTGTTAGGTATGGAAAATCTTACGTGCCTAGTACCCTACCCTCCCAACCGTATGGGAAACTTGAACTCGACAGTTTCGGCACATGGTCACTTCTAAAACTTTCACCTCACGAACAATCTTGTAAATATTTTAATGAACACATTACGGATGATACAAAGTCAGCCACCATTACACACGATATAAAGTCAGTTGCCGTGACATATATTATGTTTACTTGCCCGAGTAATTATTAAAATAAAGGTACTGTTAATTCTTACTACCCAACTGGTTTTAATTATCTACAACTATGCAAAGAACCCCAATTTATTGCATATGATCCATAAGTTAGACATTTTGTTGGGTTTCATGAAAAATAAATACTGTCAATAGTCAGACAGCAATAAAACTGTTTATTTATCCCTACCGGCCTACGTATCGTATATCCATTGTTTGTTTAAAATTGATTCAGGGAATCTGATCACTTAGTAAGCTCTCTCGAGTTTTAAGGATCAAATAATGACTTGCTAATCCATTATTTATTTTTAAATTGATTTTAGTTTATTTTTTATTATTTTTTTAAATATGATATTGAAGTAATTGTAGAAATATTAAAACATAGTCCTGCCTTATAAAATGGGAATGAACATATTGTAGTTGAAAATATGTTCGTGTTTTAAATAGAATGTATTCTCATAAATAGATATATCACAAGAATCGAATATTTTTGTTTTCTACACAAAAATAGATAATGGATATATAAGAAAATAATAATAAAACATACTAAGGCATTATTGAGTTCACTATTTCCAATGTATGTTTAATTGTTAAGGCCCTGCCTACCCATAAATGCACGGTTATAAACAAAAGAATTTAAAACAAAATATATTTAATAATTCAACATTGTTGTTTTTTATTTATTTTAGTAACATATCTGGGCATCTTTCATAATTCTTATGGAATTTTCAAACCATGCTAAAAATAGTTATTGAAATATTTTCATTAAAATGTTTCCATTTCAATGCATTTTAAATGGGAAAACAAAAATTATTAATGGATTTATTTATTTTCTTTGTACAATTAAGCTAGAGTGTTTGTTTATAACATACTATTTAATGAATAATTTCTTTTTCTTTTTAGACATATTTTTTAATTTGGGTTAGCTTCAATAATCACGACGATATTGAGCTCTAACGACTCCCAAGTTGACCCTCTAGTCAAAATACATGGTTTTAAATACAACTTTTCCTTCTGCAACTAGTTGTCATAGCTGATAATAGGTGCCGTTAGTATGATCATTACCCATTTACAAGCTAGTATCATTTTGCAAGCGTTGGCTAACCTGCTGTATCGGAATGCAGGCGGCAATGGAGGGTTAAACTAATCTCTG
>JBCFYV010011172.1:123645905-123709411 GCA_039000515.1 Timema cristinae
CAGTGGTCGCATGGCCTTAACGTATCACTTGCACTCTCATGTTGATTCCTGGTATTGAGGAGATTGTGATTCAAATCTAAGTCAATAGTACTGAGGGTGGTTTTCCCTTAATGGTTTCCTGCCCTCCTTCCACACAATTGGGGGTGCATTTCCTCTAACCTCTGCCATCATCATCTATATTACATCAGAAAAGAGGATAGAAGGGCAAGGCCAACACACCAGAAATCGGTTGGCCTTAAATTTCACATATAAAAACACAACAAAACATAATTATGAAATCAGTCTCCCTCTTATCTGACAGCTTAGCTCAGGCGATAGCACTTCTCTTTACTGAACTAAGAGTCCCGAGTTCAATTCCTGGCATGGCTGAAAAATGTATCATTGGTGAAATATGGATTTACACTTTCACAGTGATAAATTAACGGCTGAGGACTGGATGTTGTACCTTTCCTAGTTTTAAGTTTTATTAAAAGGCATGTGAAGCTATGACAGGCCTAGCCAGCCGGTAGTGGAAAATATACGGTTTGAAAAAAAAAACTGACCAGGCTACAGGCTAGAAACAGTAATGGATGTAAAGTAAAGTCTCCTTCAGCAGAAGATATAAAACAAAGCTTTGTTTTTCTCTCTTCTGCTGAAAAAGGGGACCGAGTTACCCCAAAAATTTGATAATTATGTGTTTTGTTGTGTTTTTAATTGTGAACTTTGAAGCCTAAAATTTCTGGCACGTGTGTAGGCTTTGCCCTTCTATCCCTTTTCAATTAATAATTTTAATACGGCCATTTGACATCATTTTTCCTTTATAATATATTAGTGTAATTAATGCAAGAGATCATATAACCCAAATTGCTACTAAGATACAGTGGGGAAGGAAAATTAAAGTAACTGCTGCATCATTTGTTTGGTGTGGTGAAAAATTAGTTGAGAAAATTTACCTTCAATCCATCTATGTGAGACTAACAAGTGCCGTATTTTGGGTTAGAGTGTAAATTGCCTAAAGCCTACAGGTATTTCATTATAATAAATGCAGTGATTTCTCAGTGTGTATGAAAACATAGTCCTGTTTGCAACTTAAAATTTGAAGTCTTTATCTTACAGGTCTGATCCTCCTCATTTCTGCTATGATTGTTCTCCTGTATCGTTTGGGGGCTCGAGCTAGACAACAGAGAGAGTTACAGAATCAACTACGAAGCATCAGTGAGATGTTAGGTGAGATGTTAGGTAATTCTCATTGCATCGAGGTGCGAACAAGGTATAAAGCTTGATTCACATGTTCAACAAAAATATAAAGCAGAATCTGCTTGATTAGTGTAACAATTCACATGCTCTATGTTGACACATGATGCATAGCAACTCAAAATTAAAAGAGCTGATTATCAACATATTTTATTTTCAAGGAAACAGACATATTTTAGATCATTCTCCCGTTGGGTGTTTTCAAATTATAACTCTAGGACGTGGCACAATCCAATACCGTCGATACACACACTTTACATTAATGGGTTATTACAAATCTCCTCACAGCAACCAATTAAACTGTTTGCTTGCTGTTAGCTCTACAGCGCATGCGATATCATACACATTGATTTGAGATGGTTGGTTGTGAGAGTTGATTGGTTCTCCCATGCCAAAGATCTCAAGCATAGTGGACAAATTAGAGATAAGTTGAACTTCAGCAGAACAGCTCTCGCTGATGAGGCGGAAATCTTGTGATTGGACTAGAACTCGTCACCTGACCACGTTTCTGTTCTGCGCTTGTTTTTCGGCGAACATGAGAGTCCATGGTAAGTTGGCCAGTGAACTTTTAAGGAAGTCAGGTTCATATTTGATAGCCTTATAGGCTTAACCAATTCTTTTCTGTTGTACAAGACTATTTCTTTGCTGTATTGTGTGTTTGGGGATGGATGACTTATTGTTTACTGTTCTTCCACTTTTATGGATGATTGTGATTTGTTTTATGTTTGGGAAATGTGCAGTTGAAATATGTTAATTTTATAGTAAAAATAAAAAATAAAAAATGGGCATTTGTGGGTTCAGGGTTTTTTCATTCAAGTTCAAGCTAGAGCAAACTTCTTGGAACGCTCCTGAGTTTCAAGTTGAGTTCAATAAATGTGTAATACCAAAACTTAACTTTGTAAATAAAAATTAAGTATTATAAAGTTTAGAAGAAAAACTTTGAAATGACAATATAACTAATAATTATTTTTTTAAATAAAAAAACATGGTTTGAAAATCAAATGATTTTTTAAAATAAAAATATTTCGAGCTCTTATTAATAACCGACCTCCTACTAGAGAGAGAAGTTAAACATGAATGTTTTTTATAATGTACTTAGTAGAAATTTGCATTATTATGTACTTAAAACAGTCTTGCGCTAAGTTGTGTTTTAACATCCTGACCGAGAGTCCTTTCTCTATCTCCTTTATCTAGACTTCATACTAGAGGTATACCGATTCAGTAAAACCGATTAACGATTGTTTAAGATAATTGTTCATGCTACGATTATTTACACCGATTATTCCCGATTGATTATCGATTACATATTAATATCTATTGGGAAATATGCTTACGAAAACAATAATAGTCAATGTAATTAATTAAAAAAAATATTTAAAAATCAACAGTTAAATCTTTGAAAATCTTAATCTTTGATTGATATTTGCATAACCGGCGAAAGTTGGAACTATATCGTTAGTTTTATCTACGGTATGAACTTATATTTCTTTATCTGGTTATGTAATTTTGGCATAGACCAAAACCCAGACACAGTGTGTGTATATAAGTTTTTTTTGTTTTGTTTTTTTCAATTTGGAATACTAAACTCATACCTAAAAAATGTTGCTTTAAATTTTACTTAAAAAAATATGACTAATTGGCAAAGTAATACCAATTATGGTTAATTGCTGATGCACTAATAATCGCCAGATTACGGTTAAATGCCGATTTACTAATAATTACCCGATAACTATTTATCAGTATCCGCATCAGTACACCCTACTACACGCTCTCCTCCATTCAATACCAATTTACTCAGTGGCAAAACTTATTTTTTGTGTAGCCCCACGTTTTACTACCCATTCGAGTTACATGCCTATGTACTAATTACACTAATGAGTTGGGTATTAGGAAGGCTTAACTCAGGGTAAATGCACCTACATTTGCACAAAAGTAGAGTTGAAAACTATTTTGTAAAAAATTCGCTCAGTGCACCTGATCAGGATCAAACCCTTATCTTCCCATTTTCGGCAGTCTAGTCCAACATGAAAGTAGCGTGTTAGACCACGTGGCCACCGAAGTGGGTATCTTGACATTCCAATAATAAGTTTAACATTACCCACTTTGTTGGGTTCTCTCTCCCTCTCTCCATTCTCACCCCCTTTTTCTATAATCCTCAATTCACAAACCACTTCCAAACAAGAAGAGAAAAGAGTAAATAATGAGTCATTCATCACTAGACACAGTATGAGTCAAAGAAATAACCTTTATCAAGGAGCTCAAATTTTAAACCCATAAATCTTTTGAACCCAAGCTCAAGATTTATTTAAAGCTTAACTCGAAGCTCAAGAGCTTTACTTTATACACTAAAATCACTTAGAAAATGAAAATTGAACATAAAGTAAGTATTTTAGTTGTCAGTCTTGTTATTGACAAACCTTGATAGTTATTTTTTTAAACAAAGTCAAAGCTAATATTTTTTTGAACACAGGCTGGCTTTGAATCTTTGCGCACCCCTATTTTAATTATATAAATCTTATTTTAATTTTAAAACTTTTTGTTTGCTATCATTTGAATTTTATTTAAATAGCTAGGTTTTAAAAATATCTAAATATTCAATTCAAGCTCAGCTATAAAAGGAAAATACTTAATTTTGTATACCCCTAGTTGTGCTTTTGATAAAATATTTATTGCAATGTTGACCAATGCTGATTTTAGACATTTTAACCAGTTAAATAGTGCTAGTTTTTAGTCGAACATAATAAAAATATATAAGTTTTAAATAGCTTAAGTTTTAAAACAAAATGTATTCTCAATGTTAAATTTATTTTAACTGATGTCATAATTTTAGAAAGGAGCCATGTAAAAATAGTAAAAATAATGATTATTCAAGTAACTTAGTTTGATCTAGAGGTGTACCGATTCATTAAAACCGATTACAGATATCAATTTTTTTAAATAATTGTTCATACTGATTATGTACACCAATCAGTCTCAATTATCGATTATTTATAAATAACTATTGGAAAATATGCTTAAGATAATGCTAACACTTACTGTAACTAATACAAAAATATATTGTTTTAAAATCAACAGTTGAAGCTTTGATGATCCTTATTTTTTATTAATAATTATAATTGACAATAGACAAGTTTTTGTTCAGTAAAACTAGTTGTTTTATTTTATGTAGTTTAAGACTCTATCTCTTATTTGGGCAAACAAGTCCTGCAGAGGACACCACTGATCCATCAAACACATTCAGAAACCATTTAATTAAACTAATTCCTTCAGGTGAGGGAATCTTGTTTATTCTTTGCATAGCTGGCGAAAGTTGGAACTATATTGCTAGTTTTATCGATGGTATGAACTTTTATTTCTTTATCTGGTTATGTTATCTTTGTTTAGCCCACAAAACAGATGCACTGTGTATTTAAGGTTTTTTTTTCGATTTTGATCAATAAATTCCTACCTGTACAATTTTGCTTTAAATTTTACTTTTAAAAAAAATGATTAACCGGTGTAATAATTGCTGATTACGATTAATTGCCGATGCACTAATAATCACCCGATAAAGATTCATCGGTATCTGCATTGGTACACCCTAGTTTAATCTATTTAACTATTTTTATGTTCATTGCCTTGTTATGGTAATGCAACTTCAATCGAGGAGGATTCAAAATGGACTAAAATATTGAATTAGTTTATTGGTCGAAAGTTGTTTTAGAACTCTATTATGTTATCAGTGTCAAATTTGATATTGATTTTAATAATTTGTTAAGTTACCAAATGATTTATATTTATATTATTAAAAAAACAGGGTGGCTACAGACAGGGAAAACCGGGATAGTCAGGGAATTTTGCTAGGTCAGGGAAAACCGGGAAAAGTCAGGGAATTAACTTAAAATTACTGACAACTCAGGGAATTTATCGACTGCAATAGATACAAAATGCAAATGCCAAGAGATGGTGTTCTAACATTAGTTGTTTACTGTATTGGCGCAAATATTCCTACAAAGCTCTATTTTGTAGCAAGCCATCTAGTGAGCCAGAAGAAAGAGTGAGTGTAACTAGCGGGTGCAGGCAGAACTGATTGTGAGCGAAAGAGAAGTAGGGATGGTTCTTGACCTTGATAATTTGATGACGTCACTCATACGAACATAGGAGAATCTAGAACTAGATATTCGAGTCTTTGTCATACGCATGAGCAGTACTGGAATAACAACTCGTTTAATACATCTTACGCATGCGCAAGTATTGAAAAATACATTATATTAATTCCAATTTTAAAACTACTATTCCTGGTTTTCCTAACAGATAACGATTATTTTAGTTCAAAAGAGGACGTAAAAACTGATACAATTTAATTTAATTTTTACTAGATTTTTATTAAAATGTTAACGTGACTGAAAAAACAGTTTGCCGAAGTGATGTTCCATTTCCTTCATTTCTAATCATAATGACGCAGTTTTTAAAAGTGATAATGTTCCTTAGTTCATGCTGTGCTGCCTTAACTTCCATTTTCGCTCTTTCTTCCACGTGGTTTTTAACTGAGACATTAAAATCAAACCCTTTGATTTAAAAGTTATACCTTTTTTCAGCTTCTAGGCGCGTGTGTGTACTGAAGATATAGATTTAAAATCCGGACAATGTATAAATATAAAAAAACATGTTTCAATGAATCGTGGTTATTAGATTCGAAGTTTGAGTGGGTTAGGCCAGCAAAAGATGATAACTACTCTGCCGTGTGTAATTTGTGCAATACAAAGTTCACATTAAGCAACATGGGTAAACGTGCTCTGACAAGTCACGCTCTAGGCAAAAAACATCAAGCTGCCACATTGAATAAAACGCAGAGTTATTCAATGACTGCTTTTTTAAAAGGAAATTCTTCCAATTCCACCATTACAACTTCTGCCCAGTCAGTTGCTGTGAATGTCATCTCGCCATTACTATTATCTTCAGAGTCAACAAAAAATGAGGTAGGCTTACTTAAGTTTTATTTATTTGTGTATTTTCTGCTGGTGGAGGACAAATTATGTTTTATGCAAGCTAAAGGGAAATTAGAATTATTATTAATCTTAAATAAAATGTTGGGTATAGTAAATAGGTGGACTATTTGGATACAGCCATGTTTAAGTTATTTTCAATTACACCAATTTACCCAGGCTTCTTCTACAACTACAATATTGTTACAATATTAGATATAATAAATAGGCAGGTTAGTATATAATATTTTTTTTCGCTTTATAGGGTGTGACTGAGATCGCGTCTACATTTGTTGCTGTGAAGGAAACCGGAAGACTGAGAAACTTTCTTGTGAACGATGATGTGACAAAATCTGAAATTATTTGGTGCTTGAATTCTATAATGTAATGTCACATACTTCAATGCAGGCAGCTGAAAAAAGTGTTAATCTCTTTAAATTAATGTTTCCAGACAGTACAATTGCAAACAAAATGCAATTAGGAAGGGCCAAAATTGGTTACACAATCTTGTATGGTTTGGCCCCATACTTTCATGAAGACCTTGTAAAGATGTGCTTAGAGTGTCCAGAAATAGTGATTGGATTTGACGAGTGTCTAAACAAGGTTGCCCAAAAGGGTCAAATGGACATTATGGTACGCTTTTGTAATTTAAAAACAAATGAAGTCTCAACACGCTACTTCACATCTACCTTCCTCGGCCATGCGACAGCTGCTGACCTGTAAAGGCTTTTTCAGATGCACTACCAGAATTGAAAAATGTCAAGCTGTTACAGGTGTCAATGGATAGACCTAATGTCAATCAAAAGTTCATTCGAGAGCTAAAATCCACTACTGATCCAGATAGTCCTACAATGCTAGATATCGGAAGTTGTGGCCTCCATAGTCTCCATTGTGCTTTTAAAGCGGCAATAAATTCAACCAATTGGGGGCTTGTTGAATTTCTTCGGGCTCTGTATAATTTACTAAAAAATGTTCCTGCACGTAGAGCAGATTATGTACATTATAGTGGCAGTGAACTCTATCCTAAAAAGTTCTGTGCAGTTAGGTGGTTGCAAAATATATAAGTTGCTGAGCGAGCGGAAACTATTCTCCCCAATGTAGTCACATATGTAAATGAATCCATTGCAGCAAAAAAAGCACCCAATTGTCGAAGCTTTCATATTATCTCAACTTCTGTGAAAGACAAGCTACTTGCACCTAAACTAGCTTTTTTTCAGTCTGTTGCAATCATGGTAGAACCATTCCTCATTCAATTTCAATCAGATGCTCCTCTTGCACCCTTCTTGTATGAGGCTTTAATTTCTCTTATGAAATCTCTAATGAAGAGATTTGTAAAAAGCGATAAGCTGGATGCTGCTAGGTCATTGCTTGAGTTAGACATTTTCAACGAAACCAACCTTTTAAATGCAAAGTATGTGGATCTTGGATATGCAACCAGAGAGGCCATTAGAAAAACTAAAGGTGTATCAGAAAAGGAAATTCTGCTCTTTAGACAAGATTGTAAGACATGTCTACAGAAGCTATGTGCAAAGCTTCTTGAGCGTTCCCCTCTTAAATACAAACTAACCAAAGTCATATCGTTCTTAGACCCTACAGTAGCTGTGCGCAAGTCGACACGTAGCGAGCGACTGAAGTCTACTTTGGAGATAGTGTTAGCAAATAATTGGATCACTGGTGTTGCAGCTGACCTTGTGGATCGCCAGTTCAATAGTGTGTGTAGCCAACCAGATTTTTTGGAAAAAATGAATGCTTTTTCAAAACAACATGATAGACTAGACACATTATGGATGAGTATTCCTCCAAGTAATGATGACAACCAGAAGTTGGTATCATTTCTCAGATTAATTCTCATTCTTTCTCATGGGAATGCCAGTTTGGAAAGAGGTTTTTCGATAAATCGAGAATGTATTGTGGAAAACCTAAATGAAGCTTCTCTCATTGCACAAAGGCAGATTTATGATTCAGTTAAAGCAATTGGTGGGATAGAGAAGATAGACATTACCAAGTCTTTGATACATTCTGTCCGCAATGCCCGTTCAAGATATAAGGATAGTTTAGAACAAAAAATGAAGGACAAGCAGAATGGAGAGAAACAAGAGGGAGATAGGAAACGTGCAGCGGTATTGCAAAAAAAACTCCAAGCTAAAAAACAGAAAATCTTGTCAGAGGCACAAAAACAAGCCGATATTTTACAAGAAGAAATATAATCTTTGAAGAAGAAATAGATGCAATTTCACAAATGTTAGTTTTTACAAATTAACTACTGTAAGTGCACACTTAATTAAAAATGATTTTATTTTTGGTGTTTTGTTAAACAATGGTGACAAAGTTCTAGCTAATGACTATCTGTTTGGTATTTGTTTGTTCTAATACAATATTTGCACAGCGTCACATATAGTATCTAATACATTTAAAACTGAAAAACTTATTAAATTGTTTATTGTGTTTATGCCTCATATTTTTTAAAGTTAACCTAGGCTGAGGTAGCCTATTTGATTAATGTAATAATCACCATTCATCGAGGTGAACTGGGGGAAAGTTATTTTCACATTCTCTATTCGCCTGTTTTTATACAATATTTGCACTGTGTCACAAATATTATCTAAAACATTTAAAACAAAAAAACTTATTAAACGGTTATGTTTAAGCTTGGAATTTTTTAAAAGATAGGCATTTGTGATTGATGTAATAAATGTAAAAATTGCCATTTATCTAGATGAAGTGGGGGAAAAGAAGTCAGGGAAATTTGGACGAAAATTTCTGGAAAACCTGGAAAAGTCAGGGAATTTTATAATAGAAGTTCTGTAGCCACCCTGAAAAAAATTAATGATTGAGAAAGAAGATCAGCTTGTTTTACCTTTCTCATTATGTTTCTTCTTAGTTGCTGTAATTTTCTTAATTTTTGATGTAGAAATTGCTTTAATACTAACTTTCATTATAATCATAAATTGATCTATATTAATTCAAGCTTCCTCAACAATATCAATCTTTTTAGTAATCCTAATTAATGGATGATACTATGAATACAAGGAGTAATAGAATGAGCAAATAAAGATTATGATTAAATATAACCTAAATTTAATTGATTATAACTTTTAAAAATTGATTGAACTAACTTTTAGTAATCTTACTGCGTAAAACTTGTTGATGTATTCCTAAATTTAGTTCACTACCTTTAAAATGTGAAATTAGGTTTAGAGCTCTTATGATGCTCATTTGTGGTTCAGAACTGATTGTAATGATAGGATGAACTTAACAACTAAACCCCAGACAAGTAATTTAACACTTATCTGAATGTATAAATGTTATAATGAATGGATCATAAGAAAGAATGTTAAAATTTAGTTAGTATTTCATTTTATTTTATTCTTTTTTCCCTCTTATGTTCATAATATTTCCAAGATTAGGATTTGGATTTGATATTTACGATTCAGATTTGTAAAATAGTGATAAGACCCAACCCTATTATTAATAAATAGCCTGTGATTATTATTTCAGTTTAAAAATTGAGATGTACCTACATCAAGAGGAAGCTTGAAAATTATGAGTTTGTCTCGAAGCTCAAAATCAGAGTACTTGCAAAGCCCTGTTTTACAGTTTAATAACAATATTATCTAATTAATAATTATTCAATATGGCCATTAAAAATTGCAACCTTTGTTTAATTTCTAATGAATAAACTATTTTCACCAAGTTTTGTATGGTGATTTTTTCTAAAGACGGGGCTCTTCATGATGATCAGCCTCCAGATGACCCACCTATATACGAAGCCCCCCCAGACTACAATGAAGTTATAAAGGTATTCATAGACCCCATTGAAAGTCAACGTCGCAAAAGAAAACGTCAACTTCATCATAATAATGGTTCAAGACGTAGTCAATCAACTCCTAGAAAAGCTATGTAAGTTTCTTCATTTGAAATCAATGGGTAAAGGAGGTCTTTAGTATCCCTTTGTTGTAGGTACACAACATAATTATATTATGTTTAATCATGAGAGGGCATTTTGGCTTTGATCTTTTAATCATCTCACTCCAAAATCTATTGTTCCCTCATTGTTTATTCCACACCATCATGTATCCATGTTCTTTCAATTACTATTTTCACTTTCCTGTTTTTTTACCTTTAATTACCATTTAAATAATTGTATTTGTGTCCATAATGAATGTTTTCCCTTCTTTTTTGTTTGTGTCTCTTGCTACCTTCTTGATCTATCGGCATATTTCACGTAAATTATAAGTTTAGAATAAACATTCACTTCTGTGTGGAAGAAGAGAAAAATATTTAAAAAAAAATTATTCTCAGCACATCTGACAAGAATTTGAAACTTTATCTCCTTGTCAACGGTATTCCAGTCTATTACAAGCGTCTTGGTTTCCATTATCAAGCCCCTTGTATATAAAATGTCACCTTTGCTTTATTTTCTACAATTCTGTCATGTTTATTAAGGACATCATATAACTAAAATATTTGCAATATATAATATGGAAGCTTAATGGATTAAACTATATTTTAATACATGGAGTAATTGAGGTTTATATTAAAAACTTAAGGTGCGGCAGAAGGGAGTGCAAGTGTTTTTACAGTTTTTATAAGATTGAAATTTTTTGGCCAAAATAAATCAAATATTTCTCCAGTAGCAGCGTAGAGTTTAGTTTTCTACACATGTTAATATCAACAGATCTTGAATCTATGTCAAGGGTGTCCTGAAGTTTTGTCAACACATTTTTTCTTTATTTAAAAAGTTTTGACAAAATTACAGGACACCCTTGACATATATTCAAAATCTGTTGATATTAACATGTGCAGAAAACTAAACTCTACGCTGCTACTGGAGAAATATTTGATTTATTTTGGCTAAAAAATGTAATGCCATAAAAACTGTAAAATTTTGCCGCACCTCAACAAACGATGGTAACAAGAGAACCTTACTTGCTTGATACAAATCTGTTAAAAATATTCAATATTTTTTCAAGTTCTTTTCAGACGATTGGGAAACTTCTCAATTTTATGCTTTGCTATAATATAAATCATTATTTTAAGGCTTGCCTCAAAATGTGGCTGATGGTAACAAACCCCAATAATCTTAGTAATCAGACCCTTCTTAGACCTTTATCAAAATACAAGATACAACAATAAAAACACTATAATCACCCTCATTTAACACAATCTTGTTCAAATGTTTGATGGCAGTGTAGGCAATTAATATGCAACTGTTCTTAACGTTTGCGGCATTCTATATGGTTTCTTATGGTGACCTGGTGGTCTTGGGGTAAGGTGTCAAACTTCTGTGCTGGCGGCCGGGGTTCAATCCTCGGTCCTGGCACAGATTTATCTGATTTCCAAACCCTTCCTACACCTCTGACAAGACATCTTGTGAATGTGTGGAATGCCAGGCCACCACCGTGGTTCGGATTCCACGTTAAACTGTAGGTCCTTCATTTCATCTCACAATCACCCTACCATTACACATTAGCGTAAGTGCGTATAACCCTAACGGGTAGTAAGACGCGGTGCTAATAATAATAATAATAATAATATATGGTTTCTTCAAAACAATAGGAGAAACTAGCTTCTTTTTAAGTCTGGTGGCAATCAGGAGCTAGTAATCTATTAATGATTTAATTCCTACTATCAGAGTTATTATTCATTTCAATACCATTTAAGATAATTTAAAAAAAAAAAACATTTGTGAATATAAGTTCGGATGTGCATATATAACATTTTTAAAATGTAAACAACCCTTTTAAATCCCTGTCCATTTAAAGTGTAGCTATTCACTTGGTGTCAACCTCCTACTAGAGAGATATGTTAAACATTAATGTTTTTTATGATATACATAGTAGAAATTTGCATTATTGTGTACTAGGGGTCTGCGAACTTGTGTTTTTTCATTCGATTCAAGTATTTCTATAAGCTCCCGAGTTTGAGTATTGTATATTCAATATTCATAATTTTAAAACGTTAGAAAGTATATTAAGACACATGTTCTTAAAAGATGAATGACACTCATTTTTATAAATAGTAAATAATTAAAAAAAAAAGTTAATTAATGGAAATATCTTTTTTTAAATTATAAATAACACTGTAAAACACACTTTAAAAATAAGAATAACACTCAAATAAAAATCTAATAAAAAAAATGGTTTCAACACTCATGTATTTAAGGACATTAAAATCACACTAACACTTACAAAAATAAGTTAATTAAATGAATAATCACACGATGGCTTGGAAATGTATAAGACGACAGTATAGAAACACTGTACAATGATGTAAATAAAGTGATAGTGAAGGAAGCCAACCTGAAAGGATACTTAGACTAGTCCTAGATAGGAACAAACACACTTCTCTCTTCATTTCTTCTTAAGCTTTTCCACTTCTTCAAAACGTCCACAGTTGCACATTAGTTTGAATTTTCAGGAATATTAATTTTTCATTAATGTCTCTTCATATAAAAATAAATATGTCCTAAAATTCAAAACAAAGTGCAGCTGTGGAAGTTTGAAGAAGTGGGTAGTGTAAAAATGTAGAAAGAAAATATAGAAGTAAGCAAAACTAAGCAAAATGGTCCATGACATTATGTCAAAATCTATGTAATTTTTTTATCAGACATAAAAAAATTTTTTTATGATAAAACCTAATGGTATGTTGTATACCTCATTAAATTCTTCACACATCTCTAGGAGTATTCATACCACATCTTGGAAAACGCTGCTTATTCCAAATAACAAATTCAAAGTATTGAAAAATCTAGATTCTTTTTAATCATAGAGTAATAATTATATTTCTTAAGGAAAACATATTTTTCCTGTTTGAGGTATTTTGTTTGTTTTTTTGGACGGAGATACAGGAAATTCCGATAGAATGAAACCCATGTCGAAGGATTTGGTGGTAATGTTCAATTTTCTTAAAGAGGCAGCCATTACCTCTTTATCCAGTAGTGAGAGTGTAAATTGTGAACTGTGTTCTTTTCATTGTAAAAGCCATATTGTGCTTGCTCCTTTTTATGTGTTTCTATCCACCTTTCCTGCACCTTTTTCCAAATAGGTGTAACTGATAAAGAGTAAGTATTTCACCATTCACATAAATGGTATAAATTTTGATAAAAAGCCATTTCTTGCAATCTCTTAGATAAAATACCTTTTTAAACTAAAATGCAATTTCCTTCTAGGCGTAATGCTAGCCCATCAGGATCTGACCACATACCCAGCACACAAACATTTCTAGAAGTACCACAAATGTCTACTGATACTTCAGATGATTATGCCACCATATCAACTTGTGGACTCTTAGAAGTTGAGAGAAACGTTGTCAATATCCAGCCATACAACATCATGAGCCGAGCTGTCAAACCACACCAATACCAGACTCTCCTCCCCCACCTTATGTTGCCTCACTATGCCCAGTTTCTATGGATCTGGGCTGTTTCGGCAGGGTACGCAGTGAAGGTGATTTAACAACTCATGTTTCAAGGGATAGTACCTCATCGCATCAAAACTATAATCACATGAGTGTTGTAGGACAGTCCGTGCAGCAATCCTGGCTTCTCTATAATGGAAGGAATTCTGGCAATCATTGTCTGTCTGAGATTGTTTGTATAACTGGTCCACAAGCCAACCACACACAGATCCCGGATTATTCTCATAATGAAGCATGTTCGGGATTAAATATAAATCAAACACAAGAAGAATCAAGCTCATCCTCAATGGATTCAGATGACAATGAAACAAAGAATTTAAGTTTTTCACAGGACTTTATCTCAAATAATGTCTCGCAACAGTCATCTAAATCAACTTTTCCTGCATATGATTACCATGCATTAACACTTAACAAAGATCAAAGTTTTGATCACAGTGGTGCAGAGTTGAATCAAAGCAAAAAATTAGAGTTAGATCAACACAAAAGTTTCAACCATAGTGAATATTGTCCACCTTGTTGGATCGATCACTCTAAATTGAATTATGATAACCTGCGAAATAATGCCAACAACCTCAGTCCTGAAAATGAAAATGATTCATCTAACAGCTTATCATCGCAAAAATCCTTTGTACCTGGTAGATCTAGCTTTCAATTAAATATGCTTCAGATCATGTACAGCCTAGCAAGTTCACAAAGAGAACCAGGATGAGGGAAAGAAATTCAGAAGGAAATATCTTAGGCACCTTTGACTGCTCAATGTTAGGGCATCAACAAAGCGTCCATCCCTATTCAATAAATAAACTCTGCGGAAAATTTTCATCTCCGCGTATATTGTGCAGATGTGAGGGAGCCTGTGGTTGTGCCACTATGCAAAATCTTGATGAACGCCAAAGACCATGCTATCCTGGCAGACATGTACGTAGTCTCTCAATGGGACTGTTGCCAACTTTACAACTCTCACCGTTAGAGTTAAACATGAGCGAATCCCAACAAACTCGTTTGGGGAACACAAATTTGTGTCATGAAACATCTGTTTATAAGAGTTTAGAAGATAAAAAACATTCAACACCAACAAAGTGGTCAAATCATGACATACAAATTCTAGGCAATCAAGTTGTTCCTAATATTTCAAATATTGATAAATAAACAATTAATGTATATAAGTTGAGTTTGTATATTGCAAATATATCAATATCTGATACATGTATAATAAAAATGTCTAATGACCTAGAAATATATTAAAACAATGTGGAAACACTGAGAATTAATGTAATGTAATATAAGTAATATGTTTTCTAATTGATAATTTTAAAATTTTCTTTGTGAATGATATTTATTTACATAATTTGTTTTATGTATTGACTGTATGATTAAATACAAAAGTTTATAAAATATCTTGTTCTTACAATGTTATTTTAATAGGGCCGCATTTTCTGCTTAGTTTCCTCTTGATGAAAATTATGAAAATATATAATTTCTCTTGTTTTTCCTTAATTTTTTTCACTAGGCTCTCCTTTGACCAGATGATTTTTAAGATGTATTAATTGGTTTTTGTTTAAGTTTGACTTAATGTGTAATCTCAAGTGCAAAAAATTATGCTCAGCTTAACCATTTTTAAAGTGAACTTGCAAACCAAATCAGAATTTTATAGGTGAATTCGGCCAGTGCAAGATAGGACTGTTTTATCTCAATGCATTTACCGCTCTTGTGGTATATGGTTGAGCAATATGGAGAGACAAGCTCTTTTCAGCCATATGAAAGGCAAAAAGCACACTCAATGTTTACACAGTCCAAGTACATCGTTGGACTTTCAAGCTTTTTCCTCCACATGTACTGTTCAACTTCCTGCACTTTCTCTAATGACAACTGTTGCAGCAGAGCTTTCGTCTTCTCCTGGATTATCTTTTGCTGGACCTTCAAAATCATCGCAGCCTGGCAATATTATTATAAAACCTGTATTAAATGCCTATCAAGGACTTTCAGCAATAGCACAACTTTGATCACATTCACAAGGGCTAAATAGCTTTTTGTTACAAGAGGAGATAACTAAGGCTGAAGTTTATTGGTGTATTCAAACAATAATGATGCATAAGTAGAGACATGCAAAAGGTGAGGTTATTTTTCTCAAATAGTGATATTTTATGCTGAAAGCGATGTTATTTTATGTAAATCGAAATCGAATTAGTATTCATTAAAAATTATTAGGGTTTAACTTCACATAACGGCAGCACACTTCTGATACACAATAATGTATACACCAATATTAGGTTATTAGCATATTGTGAGTACGCAATGATGTTTAATTCTATTCCCATATAGTAAATAAATGGCTCCATTATTATTCAAAGTGGTACTATTGTATTCCAGACTTGTTCCAAAGTGAGTGCTGTATTTATTATTTATTTCTCCATGCCAAGTTAACTGTAAAATAAACTTTTCTTACACTCTCAAATGAAAACATTGCCACTGTGGCCGAGCTATTTTCCTTAAGGTTCACTCTTTTGTCGGTCAGAAAATTATATGAGTTAACTTTGGTACATGGTAACTAAACTGCCTCCTCCCAATTCCTTTGACAAATCCTCCTCCTTGGACATATTTAACAAAATGAGGAGATTTTAGCCGCTCTTCTTTTTATATTTTCTGATTTGATGTGTTTCATGCAGGAATGAATACCTGCGGTCCCATGATAGGATAACTTTGCAGAACTCGCATACAACTGTCTACATTTTTTGTTCATATTTTACATTAACTATTTATTAACATATTTGGAGAGAAATCAAATATAAATACTCGCAAAACATTTCATACTTAGAACTCGATATCTTAATATTATTCCGCTTTTTACAAATAGCAATATCAAAATAATCTATTGTCAATCTATGGCTTTATCCAAATAGTCTACTTATGCGGTGTCGCGTTGGCTTGTGGCGTTGATAGCTGCATTGGCAATCACGTGACCAAGTGTAGATCTGTCCGAATAGTTGCGTACTAGACCGATGCAGTATTCTCGCGATCTTGGTAATCATGGTTACGGAAAGCTACAAGCCATGCAGTTTTCTCGCGGCGTTGGTGCGGTGTTTGACTGGCAATTGTTTTAGTATTATTGTTTCGATCTACTAGAGCACCGACAACACAAATATTTCATTTTCATTAGAGCTAATAGATGGCTTTTACATAGTTTCTAAGTTATTCAGTAGGAAGCATCACAGCGGACCCAAGTGTGTTGCTGTTCGAATAGTTTGATACAGTCTTCACTATGAAAACTGCAAGAAGTGTAAAATTATCAAGACTGCATCAAGTCAAGTATACTTGGCTATTCGGATACAACCTTGTCTACACCAAACATGACACTTATAGCAAGAGCCATATATATTATCTTGGCCATTGAAGAGCCTCAGATTTATTATCATTCAATGAAGGTATATTAGGCCTTGAACAGAATAAATTGCTGCAGATATATATGTATGGACCTAATGTTAATTTTTTGTTTTTAAAAGTATTCAAAAAAATACTTAAAAGTTTCTAAACTATTGGAAATTGGTAATTGTGGTTTTCACTCTGTATATTGTGCTTTCAGAAATGGCATAATTGAAACTGAGTGGAAGATTTTCAACTATTTGAGAGCCCTTTATAATTTCTTCAAGGATGTGCCACCATGTAGAGCACAATACACATCATATTCAGAATCAAAAGTTTTCCCCAAGAAGCTTTGCGCTATTGGGTGGCTTGAAAATGCAGCTGTTGCGCAAAGAGCTATTTACATAACTGAAAATGTAAATAAATTTGTGGATGGTGTAAATAAGAAAAAGGTTGTGTCAAAATGCAGCAGATTTAACACATTTGCAGCTTTTTTGGAAGATTCTTTCCTGTGTTCGAAATTATCAGTCTCCAAGTCCTTAGCCTTTTAATTAGAACCATTTCACAAAGAATATCAGACCAATGTTCCTTTGGCACCTTTTATTCACACTTCTTTTAGTTTAATGTTGAGCAATATTATGGAGAGATTCATAAAACCTAAAGCGATTGAATTTGTTTCTTTGATCAAAGCTGAAGATATAAATGATAAAATAATCTGTTTGCCAAAGATGTTAATCTGTAGTTTGTTAATTGTACTCAGCTGAAAAAAGCTAAAGTAAAAGCTAAATGTTTTGTAATTCAGTGACGAATGGAAGTCATTAATGAAGCGATTTGTTTTGAGGTTGATGAGATGTTCACGTTTGACTTAACCACTTCCACTAGCTTGCCTTGATCCTGCAATCATGGCTTAAAATTTGTATTTTGTAAACAAGTGCCTAGAGAAATTGCTTTTGATTTTAACAAATAAAAAGCACACACCCGGTTAGACAGTAGATATTGTTTCTAGAAAATTCGAATAATTCTCAAAACTCCCAAAGTTTCTTAGTAAGTTGAAATCACATTCACACCCTGAAATCACCATCGACCATTTCTAGAGAGACATTGCTGGCAAAAATCATAAGAACTTTTTTACAATTGTTAAACTGGTATCCCGCCTCTCGCATAACAATGCAAATTTGGAGCTTGGATTTTCTATAAATTCAGAGTTCCTTTTTAAAAATAGAGATGAACAAATTATTATTAGAAAAATAGAATCAACCATGCAGGTAGGATGGAAGGGGACACAAGAAAAGGTCAGTGTTTTGCAGTTTTTATGGTAAAAATATTTTTTTGGCAAAAATAAAAATAAATTGCTCCAATTCTAACATAGAGTTTCATTTTCTTCACATGGTGATATAAACGGTCGTTGAATGTGTTTGATGAGCATAGCACAATTAGATGACAAACTTTTTAAATGAAGATAAAAAGTTGTCATTAAATCCCTGCACACCCTTGACAGATATTCAACAACTGTCGAGGTCACCGTGTAAAAAAAATACATTCTATGTTTGTACTGGAGCAATAATTGATTTATTTTGGCCAAAAAGCTTTTGTAATAAAAATTGCAAAAACAGTGTGTTTTTTTTCGCATCCCCTTCCAACCCACTGTAACAATATAAGAAAACCTTTGATTTGCATTTCCTTCAGGGGCGGCTCGTCGCGGAGGCGGGCGCCCCCCAACCCCATGAATCCCCAGTTCCTTTTAAAGTTATTATTCGCACTCTCACTACAATTTTATCTTGCCATAATAGTTTCAAGAAAAATATGTTTTTGGTTTAAGTAATAGCAGGCAATGTTTTTAAAATGGCATGCGATCGGGCGTGAAGCGGTCAGCGCCTGATATAGTGAAACCAAACCTTCCCACCCCTTTACCTCTAGTCAACAAATGGTATGCAGTCGGGCGCGCGACGGTCAGCACCTGACATAGTGAGACCAAACCTTCCCTCCCCTTAACCCGTTGTCCTCCTTCTGCTATAAGCTAGCATTGCTTATTCTTCTTTTGAAAGCGCACTCCCTTACGCGCCCTAAGGTTGAAAGCTTGTGAAATGTGTATAGCGTGAACCAGCAATAATTGATGTCAGTAATCCTGCGTGCTCCTGCATCTTGAGGGTGTGTGTGGCGTGTGTGATTATAATAATATTATGTAGGGTTATTTTAGGATAATGTTTATTTGAGTTATATGTTTTAATATTTTTTGTAACTAGGCTTAATATGAATAGTTCAATTCAAGCGCTTAAGACAACGAATATTGCAAGATTAACTCTTGATCAGAAAAGAGAATTGAATTCATTAGTTAGGCCATGTCCTGAATTTTGTATGGAACTAAGTGAAAACATACATACCTATATATTTATGCACATTACACAGCTGCAGAGTTTCTACAACACATCTACGTCCTTTGGGGGAAGTTTTTTTTTTAACTTTCCATGTTGTTTCTGATATTAATTTTTGAGTTTAACTAAATGAATATTTAGCAAAACATATTCCAAAATTTGTGTCTTCTTTTAAATATATTATTTAGAAATAATTTATGAATTAAACAGGCTGCGCCCTCCAGCTTCTAAAGTGACGAGCCGCCACTGATTTCCTTTAAGAAAAATAAATAAACCCTTTAGATGTGAGAAGATAATGGTCGCCTCTTTTTTATGTCTATGTTGAGATAAATTACTAGTATTCTGGTTGTAATAAACAAATCAACCAATCAATGTACAAAACAATGTACAGTTTTCCCTCACATTGCTTATGAGAGATTTAGCTAACTGAAGAAAGGAAACCAATGAACATATCTAATTATAGTTTTTCTCTTGGTAACTAATAAAATAGATTGTTGTTGTTATTATTATTATTATTATTAGTTGTTATGTCTTACGACATGTCAATTCATCTTGTCATTGACATGTCTTATGACGTCAATTCCTTTTGTCATTGACCTTTGATCGCTAATGCGCCCTGTCCTCTGCCTCCTTCGGTTACCAGAATTTTATTCTTTCCTCAAAGTCATTTAATATTTGAGTCCTCTTTCCCTCCACCTTTCCTTTTATGACGTATAGAAGCCAGTTCCTCCTAAGGATGTGTCCTATCCATTTTATTCTGTACCAAATATAACATCCAAAATGGTTCTCTTTTCAGCCATTCTTCTTAGGACTTCTTCATTTGACACCATGTCTGTCCACCTGCTGTTTTCAAGTTTTTCTCCAGCACTACATTTCAAAGCTCTCCCAAGTGTTTATTTTCCATTTCCTAAGAGTCAACGTTTCTGCTCCAAACAGTGCGATACTCCAAATATAGCATTTCCTTAGTTCCAAACTCAACTTGCTAGTCAGAAGTAACTGCTTGTTGAAAGCTTCCTTGGCCATGGGAACTCAAAATAATTTTCATGGTGCAGTAGGCATCCTTAGTCAGTAGGCTTCACAGATACTTGAACTGCTCTAGGTTTTCCAATTGCTGGTTTCCAATTTTGATTGTCAGTGGCTCTTTATTTGTTGAAATTACCATCTTTTTTGACTTCTTGATATAGAGCTGCGTGATATCATCTCCCTCTCTCCACTAGCTGGTCCAACATTTCCTGCAACTAGTTTTTAACTTTTAGCCACCAATGCTAGATCATATGTGTATTTTATCGTGTTGATGACGCGTCCTCCTATCTTGAAATTGCCACGTCCCTCCAGGGCTTCTTTGACTATTGACTCAAGTTTAAAATACTGGGTAACAAACAGCATCCCTGCCTCACTCCTCTTCCTATCTCTGCACTGTTAGTCTCTACATCATTCAGACTCACCCTCACTCGCTGTCCCAGGTACAGGTTTGCAATCGGCCTTATGTCCCTCCAGTTGATACCGATCTTCTTGAGTATTTCCATCAGTTTCCTCCTTTTCACTCTATCCAACTCCTTATACTATTCGATGAAACTAATATAGACCTCTACCTTGACTTCCAGTACTCTCTCTGAAATTATTTTCAACATCACGATAGCGTCTCTAGTTACTTTCCTAAATCCAAATGGGTCTTCTTCCATCAAACTTTATAATTTTTGTCCCATTGCCCTGTTAAGTATTCTTGCCATGATCTTCCCCACTATAAGTGAATGTCCGACTGTGTCATCTATCTAGACCATTTATCTCTAATATAACTGGATGGACATACATATACACATTCCAAGGACAAAGGCGTTACGCTCAAGTTTATCGTCTGCTACACTGTGGGGGAGGGGGTACAGATTTAACGGTTTCTTTCAATGTTCTTATGCGAAAACATATCTCTGATTAATAAAATTTAATGTATTATTGTTTGAAAATAGTGAAGTATTACATCACACTTTCCTGGAGAAACATTTACATTAAAGGATATACAATTCAGTTTTACAGGTAATACTGTACAAATACGAATAAAATCATTAACATATTTAAATATATATGTAGTTATTATCAATGTTGGTTACTAACTTGTAAATTGGTTTCAGAAACCATAGGCTATTATGTTGAAAGTTCGATAAATATAATGAATAAGGTACCGTAAGGTGGGGTTACTTTGCACCTAGAGGGTATACTTTGCACCAATACAAAAAAAATATTAACCATCATCTAGTGACCAAACTATGAAATATGTAAAACTAGTTTTTAAGAATTTCAACAGATAACACTTGAATAAACATTTTAACGTAGGATTTTTTTTCTTGGCCCTTTGTTGCTTCCAAGTGAGCAGCCATTATTCAGAAACTGTAAAAAAGTGGAAACTTAAGTGCTCCAGACTTTTATTGCTACAGTTGCGTATTTAACTGATAACTAGGTAAGGTACTATTTTATTAGTGACTAGTAACCATATTAACTCTAGTTTATAAGTGTTATGTAGCTATTATATGTTTACAATATGTTATAGCGAAAAATAATACCAGGTACACTTAGGAAGTCAATTTGGGGATATTTTGCACCAGCTCAAAAGTGGTGATACAAATCAAGAAATGGGCAATGCAGCAAACTTATCCAACAATAATGGGAATTCAAATGAAGAGAAAGTTAAGAGAAAACTAAAAAACAAGAAAAAGAGAGTCCCAACTAGGTCTTCTGAATCAGGGTCAGAAATTGAAGATTTGTCCCTTCAAGACTCATCAAGGTTGTTAAAAAAATACTTTATTTATATTGTGTAGTAAGGACATGTAAAATTGATTCTAATATATTTCCTGGTGTAAAGTTATACTAATGAATGTGTAACATTGCATCATATCCTTCTTTCCTAATCATTTCAAGGTAAATACAAGAGTGGTGCAAAGTATCCTCATCATATGAGGATACTTCGCACCACTTTTTATTGGTTGATAAAGTTATTTAAACTTCACTAACAAGGATTCAACTCTTAAAAACTTAAATTTGAACATCTTTGACAATCAAACAAAAATGAAATAATTTAAAAATTAATTAAACACAAGATATCGTAAGCTCTTAAAAAAAACACTTAAAACTGGTGCAAAGTAACCCCACCTTACAGTATCTTAAAACTTGATTACATTTGTTTGAATGATAAACTTTGTGTAGTTGCTATACATTCAACCTATCACTTAGGTTATAAGCTTGTAGAAAGTTTCCTTATATTACCTTTTTTCTTCAAGTTGGCTCATATTTTGTATATTGCTTTCAGAAACTATATTATGTTGAAAGTTCGATAACTATAATGAAACAAGGTAGCTAAAAACTGTATTACATTTGTTTGAATGATATACTTTGTGTAAAAGTCTTACGTTCAAATGATAATTTGGGTTATAGGCTTGTAAGAAGTACGGTATCTACTCAACCCTGAATTTAGTAATAGTCCCAATCTGTGAGGCTTTATTCCATACCAGAATATTATCACATAATTATATTTTTTGAAAGGATAAACGTTCATTTAGAACGGAGGTAAAAAAAAATGCCTTCTGGAAGATTATTTATCCTAACTAAATAAAACTATAGTTTAGGATTCTGGTACGAAATATAGCCTTATAAGCGAGCTTCCTTAAAAAATATGCGTATGTTAGGCTACATCAATTAATTTAAAGAAAAAAACTAACCATTTTCGAACTTTGATATGCTCTTCAAAGCTTTTCCTAACATATTTATCTCATTTAACTAATAATACATTGATGTATCTCATATGAGGTGCCTATTTCCAAAAGGTCTCTTGTCCACTTTTCATGTTTTTCGGCAAATCACGAAAAACGTTTAAATACATTAATATTGTCGATCTCTTGTAAAGATTTTTTTTATCTATTCATAATGTTACCAAGAGTCTTAGAATCGGTTATTTTCTCTCTATTACTTGCCGTTTTTTAATTATTAATTATATAAGTTTGGACAAGTCGTTTTGGAACAAAAGAGAGGACAAGAGTCGTTTTGGAAAAAATAACATTGGACGAGAGACAGTTTGGTTACAAGGTGAAGGATATAGTTTGTTTAATTGCATAAAAATATTGACAGAAACATTATTAAACAAACATTTTGATTTAAATTACATCAAAATAAAAACAAAATTTTAAATTAAATTACCACATAACTCAGATCAGAAATGTTTATGTCCAAAGTTAATATTTATAGCATAAAAAACAATTAAAAATTATAGAAAAAGTTTTTGAGTTTTAATTAATTTTACAATCTTAAAATGACAAATTTAAAAATATAATAGAAACTCATTATTAAAGCACCTTTAATCCTAAAAGTCTTCTATATCTTCCATAATGCCCCCTTCAAGTTCATCTTCCGATTGGTCTTCTGTTGTTTCTCTCTGCTGAATAATTTCACGATAGAACTTGAGATCTGCCATCATCTCCCATTCTTCACCGAATTGCAATGTTAACAGTTTCTTTACATCAGCAATCTTTTGGGGTTTTATCGGGACACCAGGCTCAATAAGTGGTAAATTGAAGTCTGTTTTTTGCAATTTAGGTTTCAAAACCTTCCTTGGTACACCAGTGTTAGTATAATAAAATGGTTCACCCTGAACTAGAATTGAAGACGTTGGAGTCTGTCCTCTGGAGATTAAAAATCTTTTGGTAGAAGAAAACTTAAAGTGCCACTGCTGTGGCTTTTTCAAATTCTCTTGAGACACTTTCTTCCAATCATAGATGGGACAGTCTTGACCCAATTTCAGAACTGTTCCATGTTTTTCAAAAACTTCCAAGTACTCTTCTGGTTTCACTATTGTGTCATGGCCTTTAAGGTGATCTCGAAGGTAGAAAATGATTTGGAGTAGCTGAGGAAGGAAGTGATCTCGAAGGTAGAAATTGAGTTGGAGTAGCTGAGGAAGGAAGTGATCTCGAAGGTAGAAATTGAGTTGGAGTAGCTGAAGTAGCAAGTGATTTCAAAAGTAGATATTGAGTTGTAATAACTTAAGAGACAAGTGATCTTGAAGGCGGATATTACGTTGGAGTACCCGAGGAAACAAATAGAAGGTACAAATTGAGTAGAGTAGCTGAGAAAGAGTGTGATCTCAAAATAATATATTGAGTTGAAGTAGCTGAGGAAGCAAATAGAAGGTGTAAAAAGAGTTGGAGTAGCTGAAGAAGCAAATGGAAGGTAGAATGTGAATTGGAGTAGCTGAGGAAGCAAATGGAAGGTAGAAAGTGAATTGGAGTAGCTGAGGAAGCAAAATGTTTAAAGTTTAATGGTATTGAAGGCTAGGCAAACGTAGGTTGTAATAGATAATATTTATTTAAATGATACTTGACAACCCTGACACTATAATTTAACCAGGTACTGTATATTTGGCTTTTTGCGGTAATGTTCTACCACTGATCCATTCTGGTTTGTCTAGTATTTAGCTCCACTTTTCAATATCTTTACTGTAAGCATTGATATTGTTTACCAAACGTGACCATTTATCACATTTTAGTAATGTCCAGCTAAAATATCTTATCTAGAATTAAAATTTTATTCTGACTACATTAAGCAAACTATAAAATTTTGTATTGCGATTCATACTTTTTGTTTACATATTATGGCACAGTGAGCGCATCGACGCAACGTTGAATCATCTCTTGATGGCAGCGAAGATACGAGTATTCATATTAAAATGACAATGAGGACATTGGTTACAGTATAGCTACAACCCATTTTCATAGAAAGGGCCTTTTAGAAATGGATATGGATTTATCAAAGGCTTGATTGGACTTAGACGGGAACTTTTGAAAGAACGGGATTAATGGTGTTTTATTTAGAATCGAGCTACCTTTAACATTTAATCTTTTCATAAGTTTGAAAAATGACATTTGGACACGAGAATTGAACTAGAAACCTTTGGCTCACCGTGCCAATGCTCTAATCACTGCTTGAACGTTTTCTTATCTTCCAAGTACATTAGTCACTGTATAAACGGCAGTATAAAGCCAACCCCCTAGTCGTCGTTATCTATGATATACACGATAAGTGGAAAACTCATTGTTAGCCGATGATTTACACACGTCCATCACAGACTATGTCTTAAAATAAACCGCATTTTAAACTGCTTTAGAATTGAAGTCAGTGAAGCCAGAGTGGGGAGTGGGGGCTTGTCATATGCTAAACCAATCCGTGAAGGGTAGTTGTCATAGCAACCGATGCACCTTGTCAGATTTCTTGACAGTCACTCAGTATCTTTGCATAGTAGTAACGCACTATATGGCAACTATGTTTCCCAGCCTACCCACCACGCGAATCCTAAAGAAGTTTAAATCACAGTATAATTATGAGTGGATCGTGACCGTAGGAACGGGATTATTCCTGACTATCTCAGGGTAGGTCATTGGTGCTTAAAGTCAAAGATCCCCTATCCAGGAATAATGTTTCGATTTTACAAATATGATATTACTTGTGAGGTTTTACTAGGAACTCAACCGCGCAAGTAGGGGTGAAAGGAAAGAGAGAAAGTAATATGAGGGGGTATATAAGCATGTTTATTTCTCTCTCTCTTAGGTGTGAGACAATATCCGCTACTATCCCAGACATAAACATGTTCTACTTATTCTTTATATCTTCAAAAGATTACACACCACTAATCTTCTTAAATTTTATTTGTGCTTATGGATCGTGCTAAGCATTCTCCTTTTATTATAGAGCTAAACTTTTCCTCTCCTAGGGTCATAGTAGTGTTTGCATTTAATGAAACGTTCTTATTAGAAATGTATTTTATCAGTGCCCATATCGATTCCGATGGGGTCGAGATCGGGATTGAATGGGGGTAGGATATACATACTTTTCTATCAATGTATCTATCCTAAATGTCTTAAATCGTGGTTTGTGCAATCGAAGAAGTGAATCTAATTCAGGTTGGAGTGTAGTATTACTCAAGGGAATAATGTGTTGTTCCAACCAATTCATTATTACTATTTTACATTAAGGTGTCGGTGGTGGGTCTAATTGAACGTTGTGGAAGGGTGCGTTGTCAATAAGTTGAACACTGTCAGGTGGCAAGTTGGGGATCATTTTGTTTGCTTTCCATTTCATATAATAATAATAATATTAATAATAATAAAAATAATATAATAATAATAATAATAATAATTAAAGACCGTAAGCTCCACACTGCTGCTTACTACTCCTTTGAGTTAGTTATGCTACTGGCTTGTCCTTGAACCGCCCCGTGCACGGGTGCATGCTGTTTTGCCAATGCGCAACCATAACATCTCATCAGCAGTACACGATGAGATAAAAATATTTAGCACAACTTTTTTCGGAGGGGAAGTAAAGCCATTGTTCCCGTGTTGATTGTGATGGCTAGGTATACTGAAAGCGCATAGGTTGAATTTGTGTACGTGTTTTGGAGTACATCAGAAGCACACAAGGTAAAATCATCAAAAGCGCACCCTTATTTATAGTCTCTGAGCCCCTTACCCCATATTACAACACCGCTTGTTGATTCGTTCATGAACGATACATATTTAGTTCAATTTGGTATAGAAAGTGCATCATAGCCAACCTAATTGTAATTATTGTAAAGAGTAAGGGGTTATTTACAATTCATGTTTGCCGTGTTGTCACGTTATTCAGTTGTTTTTACCCTGAGCGCTTTTGATCCATAATTTCGTGCGCTTTTGATATAAGGTTTTATCCCTCTTGTTCGCTTTTGATGCTCTCCAGAATGTAGCATGGAGAAAATTCCTGGATGCCATGTCAAAGTATCAATCCGGTAAAATTTGTAGGCTCTTTCTCACTGGCTCGTAGAAATCCATGAGGTGGGTGAGCTGATAACCCACTCCACCTTAAATTAACATATCATAGAAACTGCAACAAAGAGAATCTGGTGTAACAAAACTTTATTGCGGCCTATGCTTCCCATCGGGGTTATAGGAATTAATATTAATTATTAATACACAATACGGCTACATCCGTGGCTAGAATATAATTTCCAATTTCTAAGCTTCTCTAGTGATGTACATTTATTAATTTTATGGGCGTTAGCTTATCCTCCATTTAATCCTTAGTTAGGAAATTATTTATAGTTTCTCGATTAACAAACTTTGATTCTAAAATAGATAGTGGGAGAATTTTTTAGTAATATTGTTATTAAAAAATTGCGTTAATTAGCGTTTTAGTGTTACAACATTAAAACTTCAATAAAAATTGCAGTACCTTTTATATAATAATAATAATAATAATAATAAATTATTATTATTATTACTTTAATTATTATTATTATTTATTATTATTATTATTATTATTATTATTATTATTATTATTATTATTATTATATTATTATAGCGTGTCTCACTACCGTTTGGGTTATACTCACTCACGCTAATGTGTAGATAGGGTGATTGTGAGATGAAATGGAGACCTACAGTTTAACGTGGGATCCGAACCACGGTGGAGCCTGGCATTTCCACATTCACAAGATGTGATTAATACACGTCTTGTCAGAGGTGAAGTAAGGGCCTGGCAATCATATAAATCTGTGCCGGGACCGAGGGTTAAACACCGGACCCCCAGTACCTTTTATACAACAATGAATATCTTAGAGACGGTTTCCATTGATGCTTATTTTAAAACAAAAGTTTGTAAATTAAAATGGTAAAGCTGTTTTCCCTACGTAAAAATAAAATTTTGAAACGCCGTTAAACCGTCTTTACCCTAGCTTTCATTTGCCAAGCTTTTACTAGAGGTAACAATAAAGAGTTTTTATTTCAGCTACTCAAAATGGTTTTTACTTAAGATATACAAGTTGAAGATTCTTAAGTTGGGTGGAAGAGGACGTGAGAAAATGTGTTTTGGCCATTTTTATAGCAAAACATTTTTTTTCGCCAAAATAAATAAAATATCGCTCCAATACAAAAATAAGAGTTTAATCTTCTTCGCATGTTGATATCAACAGTTCCTGAATATCTGTCATGAGCATAGGGACATTATCTAACAAACTTTTTAAATGAATAGAAAAAGTTTTCGTTAAATTCCACAGTTGTGTCAGTTTTACTGGAGATGGATGCCAACTTAGTGTATCTTTCTGTGGTATAAACTTAAAATTGCCTATTTTTGTTTAGGTCACATTTATCACTAGGGTACCACAGTAATTCTTTCATAGCTATCAAC
Organism: Timema cristinae; assembly: GCA_039000515.1. NCBI lineage: Eukaryota > Metazoa > Arthropoda > Insecta > Phasmatodea > Timematidae > Timema > Timema cristinae. The sequence continues at coordinate 123,674,443 of JBCFYV010011172.1, forward strand.
TAAGGGAGAATCCCCATATTATGGTCTGTTTTGTTTCAAATCCACTACGCGTCGTCCCTGTATAAAATAATAAGTCCATTTCATATGGTATTAGTCTGGTCTGGAGTAGAGATGTGCCGCAGAAGTGCAAAGGAGTGATGTACAGGGGATACGATGTCCCATTCTTGCAGTTTGCATCACTCAGAAACTTGGGTGATGAAAGAAAAAGATAAGAACAGGATACAAGCATGGTAGATGAAATTTCTAAAGAGTAGGCTGAGAGTGACAATGATGGACAGGGTGAGGAATGAATGTGTGGGAGAAAGAGAGATTGAAGGAAGAACTCCTGAAGATAGGCTATATAAAGTGAGATTGATGTGGTATGGACATGTGAAGAGGATGGAAGAGGGGAGGATTCCAAGGAGGATGTTCGAAATAGAGGTTGTGGGGCAGGACGCCAAGATGAAAATCCAGGGACTTGTGTATAAAGGGAGTGTGGAGAGGAGTTGATTGGGCCGGCGTGTATGAAGAAAGGCGATGGTAGGACAGAAGTAAATTGAGTGGCTTATGCTCGAGAATCTAGATAAAGCTTGCCAGTGTCGGGATACTGTGAATGTTGGTGATGGTGATTAGTCAACATTTCTGGTGAGAGTTGAGGGAGACAATAAAAAACCCTTTCCTCTTTGGTTAGGTACCTGATTCCTTCTTTTATAATATTATATTCTCTACTATGCACAAATAATATTAACAAGGGAGGATAAAAGTTCCCTTGAATTGGAAGATTAGAAATTTTATATACAATTCCTTTGTAGCTAGCCCCCTCAGAAAGCACACGCATTTTGAAACCACCACCAGGACATCTACATGTTAAATTTGAGGGAAATACTGCAACACAATGTATAAAATATACCAAGGGTGAACTGGTAGGCTCCATGTATCCCTGGAATACAAATATGACGGCCCTCAACACATATTAATGTATACCAATAAAGCTTTATTCACGCGTTCGCCAGAAATATAAATAAGAATCTGCTTGAGTAGCATATCAATTAACACACTGTATGTTGACCCATGGTGCATTGCAACACTAACAAGAAACAGCTGATTATCAACATAATTTATTTTCTAGTAGTTTAGTGTGTCAACCATGTAAAGTTGACACCTACACAATTAGGCTACGTAAAAATAACGAAGTTTTTATAATTATATTGGCAAAGCCCAATGAAAAGGTTTAAATTTGAAATATGTAATAATAATATTCTTCAAAACCTACTGTTAACGACTGGATGGACTCGGATAGGATCCACGTGCTATCAATAGAAAATACTACATAGGATTTTATTAATACTAATCTTCATAAAAATACTAAACTTACAATAGTGGAATCCAAAGAAGATAATTAAAACTAATACATCCAGGAATAATATGCTTCAAAACTTACTCATCGTGGCTGGATGGGATCGGATAACGCCAACATGCCTTCTAGAAAAATATTAGACACGAATGGCCACAGGGTGCGTCCTAAAACTTCTACTTACTACTTCTTCAGTCGTAGAAAAGAACTAAAACTAAGTTAGGCTCGCTCCCACGACCGTTGAGCGCCACTGTCGTGGTGGCGTGTCTTCGAACCTCCCCCTTTCTTCACCCCTAGTTCATACAATCACCACCTTTGTTATTACGTCTTTTTTCCTTTTCTTTTTAGTTCCATTCTAGTCAAAGAAAGGGTAGAAAATAGGTACTCTCAGATTTACTTTATATTATTCTTTAACATCACGTCGTTGAAGAAGGAACTTATCTCCACCAAGGGATTAGTGGCCCTGGAGTATTGAGCGTGTTGCTCACCACCACGCCTCCAAGCACGAAGGAACCGGTGACCATGCAGTATTGGGCGTGGTACTCACCGCAGCACCTCCGAGGAAAACCTCTCTTCACGAAGGAACCGGTGACCATGCAGTATTGGGCGTGCTACTCACCGCAGCACCTCCGAGGAAAACCTCTCTTCACGAAGGAACCGGTGGTCCTGGAGTATTAGGCATGTTGCTCACCACCGCGCCTCCGAGTAAAACCTCTCTTCACGAAGGAACCAGTGGCCATGCAGTATTGGGCGTGTTACTCACCGCAGCGCCTCAGAGGAAACCTCTCTTCACGAAGGAACCGGTGGTCATGGAGTGTTGGACGTGGTTCTCACCGCCGCGCCACCAAGTAAGATCCTCTCCGGTTTCCTAAGTATAAAGGCGACGTCCATCTAACTTATTGTTTAGTTGAAAGATTAGAAATTGTTTATTTAATAAGTCCATCTGACTCATTGTTTATTTCAGACCTAGTATAGTCGAGGCGACTATTATGATTATTTTTACCTCTTGTTTCAGTCAGAGTGACTAGATTTTGGTTTTGTATTATTCCAACTATGATGGTGTAGTCACAGTAACTATAATGTTGCTCAAGTCCTCAGACTTGCTATATTGGTCCAAGAGGCCGTGTTTTTCCTATATCCATATGATATAGCTTCGATATAGGAGCCTTGAGCTCCAGATGTAATAAGGAATAAGTCCAAATGGTTGATATTCTCCATGAGCACTATATTTTTCTTTTGAGTCCTTAAGACTAAACACTTGTTTAATGGCTACTACCAGGTTGTCTATCCTTTTACTAGGACTTAGTTGGGTCAATGTGTTCAATGTGTTCAATGTGTTGAATCATTCTTCTTGCTACGTTTCGCGTGTGGTAATAGCTTGAGAGGGTAAAGTGCGTAACTCCGCTTGTTTCTATATGGGGTCCGCGCGGATAATACCTTTTTCTCTTTGCCCGTTTTTGGCACCTATTGACTGGGTATTAGTAATGTACCCCAGGGAATGCGTCATTAAATACATGTACTATTGAATGCTCTGGCAGTACCAATAGGGAAAGTACAGGCCATAGTACTATTTTGTGTAGACACCTGTATGTTAGCCATCTACAAATGTAATCTAATAACCTTTCTATTGCAATTTATTATACTGTGTCTCTTAAAGAATTTTCTTTAGTCTCAATCAAGAAAGCTAGTTTAAATTATAAATGTGTTAACAATACTATATGTGTATCATTTCCAGTTAACGTTTGTTTATAATTACCTCACTGTTTTTCTTTTAGAATCACCTGATCGTAGGCTGGCGTCAGTCCAGCTGTTTTGTTATTGAACATTGCTCTTCAAGCCTACTGCATTTGATCTTGCCCGTGTCGCAACAAGACAGTATTAATTTGGAACTTCTAACTTATGTTCTTGTATATCTATTGTTATCAATAATATATTTTATTTTTTTCTTATAATAAATCTATTTTTGTTATTCTAATCATTTTATCAATCTGGTTAAAATAATTTCCTTGTATATCCGGTAAGAAAAGTTTGGTGCTAGCTGCGCCACCCATTAGAGCGGTTTAACACGGACCACAATCGCACGCCCGTGGTACCACTAACGCAGCGCTTATCAAAAACATTGATTGGCATGACTGTAGTGCAAGTACTTGCAGACGGTGTCACATGATGTGGTTGCAATTCCTTGCTTTGCGTGTGTGGTACCACTGGCCCGAACACTGACGCTTTGCCCAGCTTCAGTACCACAGTCGCACACATTGCGAGCGTGTTTCGTGGGTTCTCTGACCTGGCATTCATTGACATAGTTGAGTTGTTCGTAGTGCCAAACTCTTAAAAAATGTCTGAATTATAGGTAGCCTCATATTGGTTGAATGTGCTGTTATGTTGCCCTTTATTATGTTCAACAATTCAGTGAAAGATCTCTCTGACATTCTGTAGTACGAGAAGAATTTTTCCGGGTCACTTTGCAGTTCAGAATGTAACAAATAAAACTGACTTTTGAGAAGGCGAGAACTTAAAATGGTAACTTTTCTACTGCATCGGATTGCACGACGTAGCATTAAAAAAATAAAAATTCCTCTTCCATTATCACGTAACCAAATTACACACACTTCTCAGCAAACGGTGCACTCCTCCAAACGCTAGATGCTACTCTCGTATGCAAAGACCGTTTTGGCCTATGTCGTGTGAAAATGTAAATTCGATTGTTGCATTGCTCTGTGGTGCATGGTAGCCATATACCACATGCGGTTGTGTGCATGGTAGCCACATACCACATGTGATTGTGGTCCGTGTGAAACCGCCCTCAAGGCTTCGTGCGACAGTAGATTGACGTATATTTTAGATCATTCTCCCGATGGATGTTTTCAAACTATAATGTTGTTTCTTGGTACAATCCAATACATTGATACACACGCTATCATATGCACATGTGCACTGATTTGAGATGGTTGGTTTTGAGATTTGATTGGTTCTCCCGTGCTGAAGATCTCAGGCAGAGCGGATTAAGTAGAGATAAGTTGAACTTCAGCAGAAAATGACGCGCTGATGAGGCGGAAATCTTATGATTGGCTAAGAGCTCATTACGTAACCACGTTTTGGTTCTGTGCTTGTTTTTCGGCGAACGTGGTGAAAACACAGTAAAGCTATATGCCAATTTCATAGTCAGACTTAGTACGACTTAAGTTCTGAGCTTCCTGCTTCGGTGGCTACGTGGTCTAACGCACTACTCTCGTAGTAGATTGAACTGGCGATTACGGGGAGATTGAGGGAGGTTTTTACTAACGTGTTTTTCACTCTCCCTACACGCAAACGTGGATAATTTTGAATCAGCCCATTTCATTAGAGTTTAGTTAAGTGTCGTCTTGTATTTAGTGTAGTTCCTCACTTGTGGAGACGTACTGAGTTTATGAAACTGGTCCGTATGTTTCGGTGTAAGATGAAGTAATGTTTGAAGAATTATTAGTAAAGTTAATCCCAAGGTTATTTCAGCTAAGTTATCGATGATTATTTCATTCTTCCCCATTTGAAATCTCATATTCTGTCTTCTGACATACTCAAAAATTCTTCTAGATTGTTAAACCTTAACTTGAATTATATTTTTGAAATATTTAAGTTTGCAAAATGACTCTCCACCCACTACTTGTATATATTATAAAATTGGTATCAGTCAATTTTCACTCTACAAATCCTTTTTAGTTTGGCTTAAGATGGATCGTATTCTGGCCCAAATCAAACCGTCCCACCGAGATATCTCCCGGTGTGTTGGTGGTCCAGTACACCCCTGAAAGATGCGTTGGCATGACATTTTAATGCACAAACCTCTCCAATGATTGACGTGATACACTGCTGAAAAACGAGGCATGTGTGATTTTGGGGCAACAACAACATAATTCGAAAAAAGAACCTGACGCAGGGAACAAAATGTGAGTATCTGGCCAAATAATACGTCTTAAGGCAGGTTTACAAGCTACGATAAATAGTAAAGATGGTATTGATAACTTGTTGTTCAAATAAATCGAAAGAGTGTGTACTGTTTACATGCAACGATTACTTGTTCAATATTCTTTGTCGACCGCGGTACACTCAGTTAGCTTTTGCCATTTAGGAAGTACTGTTATGCTCTTAATAAGCCACAACAGGTAAAACTCCGATATAGTTCAATAAATTCACTCAAGAACTCTCGAGGACTTTGTTTAAAAACGGCCATGATCACTTGAATAAAAACAATTGTCCACGAAACAACGAACTAGTTCGACACAAACTTTCCCGTGAACAGCCTTTGCAAACTGAGTCAAATCGTAGCGATGAATGGCTGCTACTTGTTTACACGTTCCAACTTGTTACGATTAGCAGAAATTGATTCCGCTTTGCACCAGCCATCCAATCCAATCCCAATTCCAATAAATCGCTACAATGTCCAATTTACACGCAACGATAAATCGTATCAATTCGATCGTAACGATAAATTGCTAGCATTTATCGTCGCGTGTAACCTGCCTTTAAAATGTAAAAATTAAATTTTGTTTACAAATTTTATTTCATATCGTGGAATCTTATTGCTATTAAATTTGGGAGAAAATAAAAATAGTTAAACAAATGAAAATTCTTTATAATAATGTGATCATTTTAATTAAAAGGGGGTAGGGAATACAGATACATTATATAGTTTGTTGCTTGCTTGTCAACTATTTGTTTGTAGAAGATTCATAATTAAAATTACCATTTAATCTAATTTATCAATATTGTGAACTAAAAGTTGAAGTTTGTGAGTGTGAAAATAATTACTAAGCCAAGTTGTAGGGTCTTTGAACTTAAAGCATTTCCAACGTTAGAAATAAAGTATGCAATTAGTTGGGATATTTTTTTTTGCAAAAGAGTCGATGCATAGAACGGCTGGGCTTAGTTTGTATTTACTGTGGTAAATTAAATGTGGTAAGTGCATAGTGAGAGTTAGTTTTGTTAAAATACAATAAAGGTAAATTATTTACTTTAAAACCTGGAAATTATATAATAATAATATTTAGCACCGCGTCTTAGTACCCGTTCGGGTTATACGCTCTAAGTACTAACTACGCTAATGGATTAGGAATTGGGAAGGTTGAATTAGAGGAAGTGAACCCGCATTTACGTGGAGGGAGAGTGGAAAACCATTTAGGAAAAGCCAACCCCAGTTCACCCGACTGAGTTTCGAACCTCGATCTCCCCGTCCTCAGCAGTCGAACTCAACACGACTAGCGCGTTAGCCAACTACGCCACCGAGGAGGGTTGGAAATTATATACTTGACTACGTCTTTAACTTTGATGCACATTTTTAAGCTAAGACTGTAGAAATACACATCATACTTTTCCATCTTTTATACATTCAAATAATTGTGTATTTGACCTTATCTATCCTCCTTATCACACCGCCTTGCATTGCCACATTAATAACCTTTGAAAACAATATAATGATAAAAAATAAGTTAGCTATAAATTTCCATTTGTGAAAGTTAAAATCAGAACACTTCTCTTACTATCTGTAACTACAACTTACAAAAAGCTATACCAACATAGAGCTTATTAATATATTTCAATACTCTGAAATGTTATCAATAAACAAGATAACTTTTTTAATCACTTTGTTCATTATTAAATGATATATATAATATTCAAACAAGCTATATGTGTAGTATTGGGCTATGAATTCCCGAACACTCTCTATATACATATAATTACGTGCTCTCTTTCTTTCTCTCTCTCTATATATATATATATATACAATTACATGCTACATACATGATATATAATAACATGCTATATATATTGGTAATCACTTCGTTCATTATTATATTATATAAATACATATATATATACATATCTTTAGCATGCAAATTATATAAATAATATGTATATAATATATAGCATGTAATTATATATATACATAGAAAGCACGCAATTATACAGTATATATAACATGTAATAATGAACAAAGTGATTAACAAAGTTCTATTTTATATATATGTATATACATGTCAAATAAATAATTACAGAACCCAATTAATTATTGTTGTTTATGGTTAATTTTTACCACAAAAGTTTTCATTAAACGTGTACAATAATCGGTCGGAAAACCAACTGCAACCGATGAACTGACGGGAGGTACGAATCGTGACCCGCCGTCCAAGGAACCTTGCGCCATGTGCCCAGGGCAATGTTCTCAAATACGGCTTTCAGAAGTTTCTGGCAGGCGAATTTCGGCCTTGTTTGTGTTGCAGAAAGATCTTTATGTAGGTATTTTATAAAATTTAATGTATAAATGAAATAGTTGAACACGTAAATGTGTATTAATCATAACCTACCATAACCTGGGTTGACATTTGGCCTTAGCTCTAAAGAGGCTCCTAACAGGTTGGAACTAACACATTCTGCACTTCTTATTAAGTTATATAATACATTATTCTCACATTAAACGGCAATTATATAAAGCAAATGTAACTAGTTTGGGTTCCAATCGAGTTGATATCGATGATCTACCAAGGATCTTAGTAATAGAATTACGTATTGATGCTTCAAATGATTGTGTTAAGCAGACCAGTAGCTACCAACCTGGGTGTTTGTTCCCGGGATTGTGTGGCCTTCATCGGGGAAAGGGAAGCAGTGTTTCCCTAGGCGAGTATTGGATCAGTTTACTTTCGTGATTTATGTATAATCGTAACTAGTATAGTGTTAAAATCTTGTTTTAGGTGGTTTTTAGCAATATTTGTTGTTTCTAGATATATTAATGGGCATTATATTACAAAATAATTTATTTATCAATTTATAATTTATTTTATATATATATATATATATATATATATATATATATATATATATATATATATATATATATATATATAAAATTATACACAAAACTTTGACAATTCAATTATCAATTTTATGAACATGTTTAGTAATCAGGGTATTGGGTTAGTGGAAAATTATAGACCTATTGTTGACCTTACTATTTACAAACAATAATGGCGTGTTGAATAAATCCGTATTCAGTGATATTATTAATGTTTGTAAAGTTATTAAAAGGCATATCAAATGTCAAACTCATTTGCAGGCCACAACACAAGAGAAAGCTTCGACAACCGTAAATTGATAACTATTATTAATTTGGATTATCATTACAATAATTATTATTTAAATATTTATATAATTTAATGATTGAGTATTGTTTCTAATATCACCGATTGTTTTGTTTTATTCCATGAATAATTTGTGCCAATGTCCATCCACTCCCCACCTTCATTTCTTTCCCATAATTATTTAAACTCAACAAAATCCCAGGAAGGACCAGTGTGAGGTTCCAATTAAATTATACTCCATCATACCCCCTTATTTTTGCCTCATTGCTACCCTTTGTCCAGAATTGACCACGCGCCACTGGTATGTTGTAACATAAATTTAAGATTATGTTTGTTGATTTTACCGTGCTTATTAAATTTTTTTTTTTTAAGGGGGCGGGAGGTAGCCAGCTTCAAATTCTAAGAATTGGGTTTTAGGCTATAAAAGAAATGTTGAGAGACACTGGTTGTGTCTTGTATTTAGTATAACACCTCATTTGAGGTGTACTAAGTCTGACTTTGAAAATAGCCATTTCTATTCTTGTCTAGGTATGTGTCGTCTTGAATTTGGTGTAGAACCGCACTTGATCCGTGCTCGATCTAACCATAAAACTAGCCCATAGTCATATTGCCATTGGGACAACAAACAAATACATATATTCCGTTCACGATAGGTTATTACCTGGATGACAGTTCGAAAATCATATGTTTAGGTTTTGGGTTGCCAACACTTGTAAAAGATCACACTTTTGTTAAAAATGGAAAGATCTTCAATTACCTGTTATAAATTTAATTTAAAATAACGTAAACCTAAGTTTTCTCATACTATTTCAATTTTTTAAATAATTTCTTTTTATCCAACTCGAAACAATATTTTAATTACCTGTTATATATTTAATTTAAAATAACGTAAACCTAAGTTTTCTCATACTATTTCAATTTTTTAAATAATTTCTTTTTATCCAACTCGAAACAATATTTTAAACATAATTAAAAGTACTTATTTTTCGTTTTGGAACGTTACTGATTTTGTGTAATATAGTGCACACATCAATATCTTTTAATACAGGCATCGTATTTACTTGGAAAAGAGAAAATTGTTGTCATTTTTTTACCTTAAATAAATGAGTTTATGATTATTTTATCGTATTTTGAAATATTTAACTGAATAAAATATTTTCATCAACTGCGTGTCTGCATCATTGTAAAAAACTTGTTTACCGTTATGTTCAATCATATGGTTTAGATTCGTCAGTCGCCATTTTGAAGATATGTTCGTTAGAGGTTTTTGTAAAAGTGGTATTAATATTTTTTTAAGGGGAATAAAACTATAAATAAACTTTGTGTCCGACATCAAATAAATATATAAATAATATTGGCCTAAATTACTGAAGTTAACAATCACATTAATATATTACCAACTGTTTTCATTACAGTCATCCAAAGTGATTGATGTCAGCTGTTGGCGTAGTGATATATTAGGGATTATTTCTAATAACATTTAGAGCTGTCATCCAGGTAAACTTAGCTCGTGAATGACTTATAGCAGTCATTATAGCTTTAAAAATAGCGTATATTTGTCAAAATTTAACACATAAGAGCTCACTTCACGACCTATCAAGGCTGTGCCTACCACGTTTGAATTATCTTTAACATTTTATTTGCTATGGAGAAAATATTGTGATTTCTGAAATTAACAATTAATAATAAAAAAAATCATTAGAGAACTACTACGATATTTACACTGTTACATTAAAACGTGTCATGTATTCATTGAAAGCTTAATTCTTTGACAGCAGAATAACTTCAATACAAACAAGTGGTTAATATAGGCCCAAAGCTACGAGAAACACGTGGAAAGTTTCCAACAATATTTATTCTAGAACTAGAATTACTGTAAACAGAAATCAAACTATTTTCCCATAAAATACAAATTTAATGTTAAATTTAAAATTAAATTAACAGTAGTAAAACCAGCATTAATATTTTTATTTTATATGTGAATACATTAGAATACCAAACTAAAACGTAAAAAGGTGTATGTGTGATTTCCTTCATAATAAATTTGACAAAGGATTTAATTTAAGATAATTACCTTTCAATTTAGTTGTATCGTTTTTAAATATAGTGAAACTATTTTAATGATCTCAATTCTATCGTTTTATAAAGTAAACTACAGAAAACCGTACCATGCTGTGTCTTCTAGTTCGAGCTGAGTTACCTATCCATGTCGGGTGTTATCTGTGGAGTGAGACGATCTCTTAAACTGAATAAAGTGATGTATTAAGGTATTAAATCATGAAAGTAAACGTTTTTCCTTTGGATCTCTAGTTATACCTCTGACACAGGGGTCGGCAACCTTTTAGAAGTGTTGTGGCGAAGTAGTATTGCAAAGTCACTCAGCGTGCCAACCAACCACCCAAATCCTTTATACCTTCATACCACTTAACTAGTACAGCTATTGTTATTATTATTATTATTATATATTATAATTATTATTATCATCACCCTGTCTTACTAACCGTTCGGTTTATATGCACTTACTCTAATGTGTAATGGTAGGTGATTGTGAAATGAAATGGAGGATCTACAGTTTAACGTGGAATCCGAACCACGGTGGAGGCCTGGAATTTCACACATTCACATAGTACAACTATTAAAATAAATTTTAGTTGATCTTGTAAAATGTAAATGTTTCTAAATCGAATACATCAAATAACTACTTTTTCTTGAATATTTAATATTTGATTATAAATCAGATAAATAAGAATAAATACAAAATTCAAAAGTTACAAATGTGTTTTTCAAAATTCAAGTTCTGAATACATTATTTGGAAATTTTGAAAAATAACAACAATTGTATCACTGAAACACAATAAACATTGTCATTAAAATTATTACTCACATTAATGGGTTTTAATTAAAAATAAAGGTTTTATATTATTTTTATTCAAATCGTTCTGCGTGCCACGCTTGGAACTTACCGTAGGCCGACTCATGATCTATCATTTAACTTTTAACATTACATTTTACCCTTAACGACAACCACTCACAACAAAACTCTTAAAAATTATTTGTTTGCTTTATTAATATTAAACATTCAACATGACAAGCATCAATAATGTAATTTTGTTAATTTATCATTTTACTAAAGTGTTCTGTATTTTAAATAAATAAAAAGTACGGGGGTATAGAGGGTAATACAAATTTTAACTCAAATGGAGTTTAGAGCTACCATTTGTTAAGACAATCATGATCCCTTTATAATTCACTATAATTCTTATCACTTAATCGGTGTACATTAAAAACATCAATTTGAAATTTTAATACAATATTTCACAAGTGTGCTTAAAGACGTTGCCTACTTGGAAATTACGAAGCTATTTTGCGATGCTGGTTGTCACTTAGCTCGACGCACGTAAGCAGTCTAAGCACTATAATACTTTGGTGTCAATGTACAAAATAAAGGGAGAAGGAATAAAATGAGAGGTTCACCCTGAGAGGGCTCTTGTCAATGTGCTGATAACCCCTTCCCTCTTCCTCTGATTAGTTTACACAGTAACTTTAATATTTGCACCTTGAAAACGTTGACTTGCCTTTTATTTTACCTTTTTCTTGTTTCCTATACATATGCTACCACGTACTATTTTAATCTACATTCTGGCAATAAAACTCCTACAAGCCATTTTCGTTACTAAGCCGAATAACCTAAGTTGTAAAGGATTGATAAAAAATACGTTTATAAAAAACTACTAAAAGATAAACATTAATAATCAATGACACTTTAGGACAATTTTTAGAATTATTTAAAACTTTATGGTTTTCGTGTCAACGTTATATCTTTAAAACTATTTTAGTAAAACGTAAATTCACTACCATGGGAAATATATCTTAACGGCCGTGACGTCACAGGCAGGATACGTCCTTAAGGCAGCTAAATGATATATATATATATATATATATATATATATATATATATAAATTTAAACCAATTTTAGTATACACATATTTTAAATTTGTTTCTTTATTTTATTTGTATTGACAAGGTTAATAATTTCTTATCCAAGGCTACCTAAAATCAAACTGAACCTTAAATTGTAATAATAATAATTAATACATTAAATAAAAATTATAATGATTAATATATTAGAGACAAATTTCATCCAAATCAGAATAAATAACTTATCTACTGTAATTTGACAAAAGTGTTTCCCTAGTATATATATTTTACATCTTCAGTATAAAAAACTGTTACTAGTCTATTTAATTGAAAACATGTTTTTTTGTAAAAAGAGGGAAAAAGATACATAGTTTAAAGTCGTGTTATTAATTTACATTTAGATTTTTCTTTAGCTTTATAAAGACTAGTAAATTCTTGGAATTATTCCACTTTATTAACACTTGATTGATATTTAAACTTTAAAACGACATTTGGTGCCGCAAAGTTGAGGGTGTGCTGTTGTTTTGGTATATCTTTGCTGGGCAAAACTTGATCCTCGGCTGGTTTTACTTTGGGTATTTGTTTTCTGCACAGTGGCTTCATCTGGTACATTTCCTTAATTTGGAGATGTAGGGAACGCGAGAAAAGTTCCGTGTCTATGTAGTTTTTCTAGAAGACACTTTTTTACGTGCTAAAATAAATCAAATATGTATTCAGTAGAAACATGAAATATAGTTTTCTTACGTTGTGATATCAACAGATGTTGAGTATTACTCCTGAACATAGCGTCATTAGATGACAAACTTTTAAACTCTTAATCTCTCAACTGGAGTAAATACCTATTTTATTTATTTCAGCCAAAAAAGTTTTGCTATAAAAACTGCAAAAATACTTACATTATCTTACGTCCCTTACATCCCCACCCTAAAAATGCAACTCCTGCCCACCATTAAAATGAACTACTTTTGTTAAAGTAAAGGTGACTCAAGAAGCTAGATAGTGATGTGGATTTCACAGGTGATTTAGAACCACATGGGAGAGAAGGGAAGATTAGAGTGATCAATTTATTTTATTGACAATCCAGAAATATTAAAATATGAATCAAACTTTAAGTTGATATCAAGCTGTATGTTAAACTGTATTAAGAAACTGTCACTACACAGAAAACGTCATCGTATCTACAATCCTCAAACTGTACCTCCTTTAATGAACTGATACGCCTCTTGCTTAGACCATTAATTCATATAATTTTCCCCTAACCTCTCGTTTAGGAACTTACTTATACCATCCCCACTTACAAACGGGTAACAGCTACTCGCTGGTCTAAGTGGCTACTCTCGTAATAGACTAGACTGCTGATTACAGGGAGATCATGGTTCGATTCTAATACGATGTACTGAGGGTCTTTTTTCTTAAATGGTTTCACGCGCTCTCACGTGCTCAAATGCGGGTACACTTATTATAAATTCAACCTTCATCATCCCTAACTCATTAGCGTAATTAGGTATTTCTTAAGCGCATAACCCAAATGGGTGGTAAGACACGGTACCAACAAATAAAGTTACTTGCTAGCTAGGTCTTTACTAGTCAACGCATCACTAACACTTATTTCTACTCTCCACTCCTGGTCTAACCACAAAAACATCTTACTGGGGGGCGGGGGTGGGGACCACCATCTCGCTAAACCATGGGATACCAAAAATTTAAACCGGAAATAGTACATTCTGGAACCCTCATTGCTTTTTACACTAATAGTATATGCATTCAATAACGACAGTTAAATTTACAAAATATAAACGTATAAAGCACACAGAAAACATCACATGTTCTGGCTGCGCCTTTGCCAAATGGCCTTTATTCAGATTTGACAAAAATTGGCAGTCTTAATTATTGATTCTATTTTATATTGTGAAAAACAGATAAATAATATTCTAAAATGGCCTCACGGAGCCTGAGATAAATATGGTGGAGCCGGAGCTCTAAGATATGCGTGGTTTTACATGGGGATATAGTGAATACATCACAGTGTTACGTAACACAGATCATCATCATCTCATCAATTGTTTCCAGCCTGTGGCTAGACCAATTTTGTAAATTGCCTCCATCTTTCTCTATCCTTCCACCATTCTTCCTCCTTTAATTTCTCCCATTCTTCTCTTCCCACTTGCATATTTTCTGTTATCTACTCCACCCATCTATTTATTGAGTTACCTTGTGGCTTTTTTCTTACGTACTTCATTTCCATAATTCTCTTTGGTATTCTTTCCTTATAAATACTTATTACATGCTTATGCCAAATACCATCATAGTCTTACTTCCTCTACTATCTCATGTACTCTCTGCACCCTCATTCTTTCTCGGATAACTTCATTACTAATATTGTTTCTCCTCGTGACAGCTAACAAGCTCCTCACAAACTTCATTCCCATGGGCTGGATCAAATAACTAAATATTAATGATGAAAAACTAGAATTATTGTTTATGTTTTCACCGTTAGTAAACATAATTTTTGATAACTTATGATTCTGAGTTGTATTAAATAAGTCTCTCTTTTTATTCTCCATGAATAGTTACATTTACTCATGATGTGAAAAGTTACGTCACACAGGTTTAAGGAGGGAGGGAATGGGTCAAGCTAAATGTCTACTTGGTGTTACATTGGGGGGTTAAAATAGACGAGAAAAAAGGCTTTGCGTGATTGATGGATGACCGACCACTAGCTTATATTTGGTGGTAACGGACAGACCAGGCTCAAAGAATTATTATTGTCAAACAAGAGATTACAGATATCTTTACATAATGTGTGATAATAGTTCAACCAGGGATATATATTTAAAACACAGACAGAAATGGAAAAAATAATTAAAAAACACATTAAGTAGGCGTTACTCCCTGAGTTTGTTCATATTATATTTCTAATCTCCAACACCGCGCTTCCTCGCAACTTCAAGCTGAATCACGAAGTGAACACAAAGAGGAACAGTATACTCACTCAGACGGAGAGGAATGGTTACTATCAAAGATTATCAGAATACCAGAATGTCAACTAGAGAGAGTTTAGGATTAAGACGCATTGAATAATGCCATCAGTAGGTTGATTCAAGAGTCAGAAGCCCAAGCCACCAATACCACCTCAAGAAAACTTCCCTTTAAGAACATAAGGTCATGAGGATAGAGATGGAAGATTATGGGGTTCAACCACCTCCTTATCTCTCCCGAAATGTTTTAATGTGAAGCTTAATATAACCTTGAATCAAACTTCAACTAACTTACTAACCTATAGAGGCATTCATTTTTCAAAAATGTTTCATAGAAAAACCATTCCAAATAGTTTTAAGAGGCATTTAATTTTCAAAAAATGTCCATGTGAATATTACTCTAAATATATTTTAGAGTAATCCATTTTTTTTAAAACGTACCAGAAGGGGACCAGTTCGAATAGCTTCTATATGCATTTAAATTTCAAATATAAACCCAAGCAAGGACCACTTCAATTAGCTTCCAAACGCATTCAATTTCAACAATGTGTCGGGGGAAGACCACTTCCAATAGATTCTAGAGAAATCTAGTTTTGAAAAATTAAATTAAAAAATCAGGCGAATAACACTTAAATATATTCTAGGAACCTCCAAATTTAAAAATGACTGTATAATATAAAAATGTTCTTATTTATTAGGTTTTAGTAGTAAGTTTTAATATCATGAAATACATTTATGATTTTGAACCTCCACCCCACAAAGTTAAATTCTCCCTACGCCCATGCCTAAAGTTTACCTGTTTGAGCCCAAATATTAATTGCTACTTTTACCAGAGTAAAGTAGACGTAGCATTTCGCGATTTGCTAGTTAATATTATTGTAAATTCAAGAAAAAGTTGTCTATTTAATACCATGTATCTTACTCAACTAATTGGTGGCTGTTTAATTTATATATATATATATATATATATATATATAAATTAAAACTCAGTGAAAAAATTAAGTTAGATCGATTCGAACTATAGGCCTAACTGTGTCTATATTTGTAGATCAGAACAATTTACGTATTTTAATTACTCAAAGATTGGCACCAATGATATAACCTGGAATACTTAAATTCACCATGCTATATTTGCATTTGTTTGATTAAATTAGAATGTTTTAAACATTGAATAACTAACCTTCTACGATGAACCTTTATTCGCATTCTGGTAGAGTAAATTCAAATCGATATTTAGCCAGGAAGAGACTTATATGAGGGGAGTTGACAATTGAAATAGAGACGGAAAACAGCTTAGAAATATGTTCATTGTTTTTAAATTGTTTAAATTTGTAGCGGTCTTATGATTTTTATCAGTCATAGTATAATCACGTTCACTTGTTTTGATTGTAGTAATATCGATCATACTAGCAGGATCTTAAAATACAAAACCAAGCAATAGTTTGGTTCTTGATTTTGGTCGCATGTCATTTGATGCAGAAGCAATATAGCTTCAGTTCATTGTCTGTTACACACTTGCTATGATTTGCATACGAGTTAATCCTACTAACGATTCCCATTAATTCATAAACACCAGTATGCCAGTACCTGACTGTAGATTCAAATATGGCTTTTCCAGGTACGGTTTCAAACATTATCAAATAATCATCATAATCATCATGTTGTTTTTTATCGGGATAAACTTTTGCACTGGCTTTAATAATACGGTTCAAGCTTAAATCGGCACATTTCCCTTTGTAAACTGTTCCATTTTCTGCATTTAAAAGTTTGTATTCTATTTGTTGGAGTATGTATTTAGCTGCGTCCGTCACTTCAGTACTTCCGACAGACAGTGGCCGATATTGAAAACATGTGCACCAATGAGGGGTTATTCCAGCATTCTCACAAGTCCTATCACCTATCACTTCTGAAAACAAATTGACACAGTTCGAGCACGCTGAACTCATGTTATGTCTATTAGCTAGATAATTCTTGTCATTTCTATCGAGGATGTCTCGAAGTATCATATGAATATCAAATGGAGATGTTAGTCGGTCACTGTTCATTTGTAGCATTTGATAGGCTTCTGGATACATTTTCCTAAATGATTCAGGTACCCAGATATAAATAAAAGGTAACCTCTCTTCCAACCAACCAATAAATGTTTGTCTAATTTTACCGGATCTTATTCCATGATCACTAAAGAACACGATTAGCGTTGAGTTCATCGCACCTGTTTCATACAATTCTTCAAAAAAATGTAGAAATCGGAAGTCCATTGATGTTGGTGTGTTAATATCATTGTGACTAAAATTATTAATCCAAAACAAACCAAAATAAGGATTATTTTTGAAAGTACTGGTAAAGTCTGTAGTGTATTTTAATATGTGATCAGTAGTTGATGTTGAACCTAAGCATAATGTTAAACCATCTTTTCTTTTTGTGGTTAATTGTTTTTCGGCAGCAAGAAAAAATGGTCTCGTATAATAATCAGTAGGCGGTTTCACAAAGCCCGTTTTGTGATAATTGAAGGTACCCATTTCTGGATCATCTTCGACATAGGCTGTAACATATCCCTGGCGGCTAAAATCCTTCCATAAAAAGGGGCAGTCATCCATCTTGATTTCTCCACCATGCCAACACAAATGTTCAAGCTCTTTAACACTATAACCTGTGAGAATCGCCATCAGGTTTGGGAAAGTATTGTCTGCTATTTTGTTATAGCCTTTCAGTTCAGTCCAACCATTATGACGGAGGTGGGAGACAGTGTTTGGCATGGTACGAATTAGACTCGAACGGGAAATGGAATCTAAACCAACCAGAATCACATTTAGTTTATTTGAATCCTTGCAAAGTTCACGCTTTTTATTTTCTTCCAATTTAGATATGATGCTTTCTTTTATTTGAACCACGGCATGTATGTTGCTATAAACCTCCTGTTGTTTAGATGATTTTGAAGTTTTCTTAGTGTGACACTTTACCAAGATGAATTCTTCGGTAGGTTCTAGTTCAACTTCTTTATCAAATTTATTGCAAGTACTTATGCTGAAAAGACAAAAAATATAGTTGTTAATAAATACAGTTGTTGAATAGGTGTTTAAGCTTTTAAAGACTATAAGGTCCAAAGGGCTGTGTGGCTTCGCCGTCTAAAATGAGTAAACTTCTATTGTATTTGGTTGTGTTTGACAAAGGTGCTCGTGATGGAATTACAGCCAGGGCCATACAATATTGTTTTCTGCATGATTTAATAATTTTCATACACTGTTTAAGCTAATTCAGGTGCAATACTTCTAAGCTAGATTTGTTAGTAACCTCTATTATTTTACTAATTAAAATAATCTAATTTATCACTATACCAATATGTACTAACCAATCCGACACCTTAGCTTAATTTTTTTACATGATTGACTGAAAATTGACGCAATATTGACTGGTAGATTGTAAACGACCAGTTGTCGACCCTTTTATTAGAATTACTATAATATATTAATAGATATGTAAATGGTTGAAATGATGAAAACGGCTTGTGTTCCTTTGGGTTACACAACTCTGACTTAGCTGATTGTAGCAGCCTAGTATTTGGGCGAGTTGCGCAGACACCATACCATCCTAAATATCCGGTGGTTTGAATGATTTTCTTTAGCAACATCTTAGTCATATTTACATAGTCATGATATTAGCAATTATATTAGCAATTGTTAAAACAAGAATTGTAGGGTACGTGGGCCTTACATCATACTAATTTACTTATTTGGAAACGGAGAGGTCGGGACTCAAATTTTAGCCGTGTATTCAGGCAGTGATATTTCCAAAATTGTTTCCATTTCTTCCTCCAACTAAATAAGGTAACATTTCCTCTGCCTACCTACCTAAAAACCGTAATTAAATTTGTATAGCAGTTAAAAAAATAATTAAACACTAGAATTTATACGCTTGTAGACGATAAAGATGTCTTGATAGTTCCAGAGAAAAAATTGGGGTTGATACTTGCGAAAGGTTGCTCTAAGATATTTTGTTTGTAACAATATGCCTATAATTTAAATATAATACATGGTATATAAAGTCCATCCGCACGTTCCCCCAGTGTAAAGAGCTAATGTACACAAAGAAAAAATATATATATTATGCCTTATCAAGAAAGTTTATATGTTTTTACACTCGTTAGAAAATAATTATTGTAGTTTATGTGTTTATTAAAGTAAAATTAATTTAAAACAATATTAATTACTTTCACTGGTTCCCATATTAAATAAGAAAATAAAATTAAAGCGTTGTAATTCAAACTTCTCAACAATATTTGAATTGTTATGATATGGTAAACAGTTACAACTATTCCATGTGTTAATGATGGATATTATGATTTACTGTTGCCTATAGATATCTAGTTTTAAAAAACTGGAATATTTTGGTTAATGCTGTTGCTCACCTTCATTCGAATGTCGAAGAAAATATATCGCATCATAATTTTTAAACCTACTCTTTTTTGGTAATTTTCATGATTTTCATAATTATTATCATCATTTTAGCAATTTACCATCCTAAGGTTGAGTAAATTTGCATAAAAAATTGTTGAAAAACTGTAACAAATAAGGCCTCAAACCTGGTCGAAAGAGTTGAATTATTTTAGCAGCAGACCTTTCAAAACAACTAGTTCAATGTTGTTTGGATAAAAGTTTCCAAGTGTTAGTAACCAAAACTATGTTAAAGCATCTATAAACCCTCAAATAATAGAAGTTATGTGTTAAAAATCCGAGTATATTCTGACTATTATTATTATTCCCTTACACAAATATTTAAATCCATTTGGCCAGCACTGAGGATAAATCTAGGTTTCCGCGGGAAGCTAGTAGGTTTTCTCATTATTACATGTTGGAAACTAGTGGAACACTTATTTATCGAGCCCATTGACAATATACAGTAAATGGTAAAAAAAAAAAAAAAAAATCTCACTTGTACAAGTTGTCTGCAGACGAGTTGTAATTCTCTGTAGAAACTGTCACGCGGGTAACGATGGAGTAACAGCAGAACAACTTCTGATGTGGTGGAACATATTTGGAGATCATCCCTGAATCAATCATCAGACTGTAAGAACTGTTGTCTCTGGTCGTCACGTACGTCAGTGGGCCATGTTTCGAACAGATGATGGGATCACTTCGGCTCAACATCTTTTTTATTGACGGATGATATGGGTCTATTTCTGGTATTTGGCAGCTAGGTGTCCACACCAAGTAGCCGTCTTTCGCTGGAAATAAAATACGGATGGTAATTTTGTTCTGAAAACTAAGAAAATGACACACGTACATAGGATTAAAGGAACCTTGCATTTTTAACTTTACGTGCAGAAATAAAGTCGAAAGGACGAAGGTTTTAAATCCCTTTCTGGGTGGAATTATTCTTAATAAACACATTTTTTTTCACATTGTGTCTTTTTATCTTTAAGGCTATCCGCAATTAATTACATTAATGAAGTAGAGATTAAATAGATAGAATTTATTTATAGAAAACGTAACCGCATATGAATGGAGAAAGTGCGAAACCATTTAGGAGAAACCACCCTCGGTAGTCGATACACCTGGCCATTGATAGTTTAAATCGCGTTTTAAATTTAGTCATTGTGATTGTACTTAACCAAAATTTCAAGTAAATTCTGAAAATTTTCTCAACAAAAGTTGATTTATTTTATTTTATTGATCAGCTGGCTGGTTGGTGGTTGCTCCTTGCTGTAGACCATTTTTTTTCTAAGAGTTTTATTGGTCCAAGTCTATATCTTTTTGGGTTGGCACGGTCACGTGATTAAGGATACACAATGTGTAGACGCGAATACAATCTCCACGGACCTACGGATAGGGGGTCTGTAGAAGGAACTTAGACCATTTGAACACTGAAGTGGGGTCTTCCCTCAAACATGTTTTTAGCAACACGTCTTACTATCAGTTCTGGCTAAACGCTTATGTACTAAATATGATAGTGGTTTAGGTATTAGGAAGGTTATATTAATAGGAAAGGTACTCGCATTTGCATGGAGGGAAAGTGGAAATCCATTTTTCGAAAACCCATCAGTACACTTGAACAAGATTTGAACCTCGATCTTCCCATCATAGTTTAATATGAGAGTAGCACGTTAGACCACGTGCCACTGAAACGGGTCTCAAACATGCTAACTGTCTGTTAAAACAAAACGTTTCTTAAGCTCACAACACGTGGAGATTACTGACACATGCTCGAATAATAGTTCTTCTCCGTAACATCAATGTCCACTTGTTGGATGCGATTACTCCAGTTGTCATAGTACGGGATGTAAAACATGGACACAACCATCAAGAAGATGATGAAAGTAGACACTCGATAACAAGAATGTAGTTTCAAGCCATGACCACACGACATATTGGCCGCCTTTCGTTAGCATTCCTGTTGAGATTAAAAAGAAAATTAAGTAGCTATATCGGGAACAAGGTAGAAAAGACAGAATTTGACAATTTATAAATCTTATTTCATATATTAATACATCAATAGATATGATGTGCCTGTGTCACTTTTTATTTATATTATAAATAACACTAATATACCCACTTCGATGGTTGATTGGTTTAACACGTCACTATCACAATAAACTGGACTGCAACTGACAGGGAGGTTGGGGTGCAAATCAGTATCGGGTGTACTGATAATGGTTTTTCCTAAGTGGCTTTCACACACAATGGCTGCCTCCAAACTCAACTTTTATCATCCCCTATACATCAGCGTAATTTGTACATATTAAACTTATAGCACGAATGGGTGGTAAGACACGGTGCTAAAATATATACAATTTATTTTTCATACTAAAATATTATCAGCCTCATAAGTGCGCACATGGATTAATGGCTTACTAAATTGGTTGTTGATTTGAAAGTCAGTGTTTAACTCTCAACGAGGTGTTTTGGTGCTAAAAGAATTGTTTCCCCACTATCTTTCCGCCCAAATGAGGGTATATTTCTTATGAATGCCACCTTCCTTATGTAACACCCCCTCTTAGACATTTTATTTATGAACATTAAATAATATAAAACGGAGCGGGTTAAATCTAAGGAACAAGTGACAAGGGAAATTATTAGTAATATTTAAAAACAACCATATTAACGGTTTATTCAAAACAATAACAATAGAGTAGAATTCTTTACATGGTCTCATTATATCAAAATGATTTATGTTGAAATCAAACTAATAGACAATAACTTTATATCGTTAAAGTTAAGCAGATATTTACAAGAAAGTTATACATTTGTAATATATTCAATTTTCTGATGGTTCAGTCTTTAGGAGACAGAACAACATTACGGGTTGAATTTAATACAATAGAATAATAATATCACCGGTCAGGATGATACACAACTTCTATATAAGGGCCTAATGGACACCTTGAAACTGTTACAAAAAGGGTCTTTATATAAAAAGAACAAAGGCTTCAAATTTCGTTAACGTTACCAGAAAATTTTATATAAGGGAAATTACATAACGCGAAAGTTTGGCTAACAGACTTTAGTCAAACTCCCCCGGGACTATCTGATCCAGACTCAGAATTAGGAAATTAAACAGATTTTCCATTAATAAACAATAATGTAAATGTCCCAATTAGAACAAACTTACAAAAATAATATTAAATATACAAAAGTTAAATAGATTAATAATTAATACAAAATAATAATGAAGTCTAACGTCCCTGTTATTTGGGTGCCTGGTAGCCAACCCTAATAACTATACTACCGGAACACCCTAGGGGGTTACATGGGCAGGATGGACCCCGAGCGGTAGGGCTGGGATTGATGGTCGGTGGCGAATGAGACTAGCGAGTTTATCCCAACGATCTGTTTATTTCTCCAAACAGTTACAACGCTACTACATCGATATTATGAAATTCCCCGTGATGAGGGAACACTCACGACAACGGGACCCGTGACACTACTTAGGGACCCGGGATCGACTCTCCGGCCGGGGTAAACCCCCCAGACCACATGTTTACTCGTTCCTTATCTATCAGCGAGCCGACTACACATCCTTACAGCATCGCTGCCAAACAACAACCACGTGTGTTTTTATCACGAGTCCAAGGTCCAATCATCGCCAGTATTCGCTCGTCAACAGGATGAAGCTATATGAGCTAGAAGCTGTTCTCAAAAGGAAGGCAACCCAATACTTTTGACTTTCAAGGAAATGTATAAGCGTGGGCCAACTTCCTGCCAGAACAAACCTTACATTATTATGCTCTTACAGAGGGTTACTTTACTTTTCAATTTTTAAATATGCAAATAACATTAAGAAATCTCACCTCGATGTTAACAAAATATAAATACTATTATCCACAATTTCAAACACTTTACATTTAACTCGTTAAATTTCAAAACAATTAATTATTGTGTCTACCTAAATGATTGAACTCTCCAAAAGACTCTAGCGCCCAAGTGGCGACATACAAAATATAGAGTCTCATTTTATATTGAATGATCAGGTAAAGAAATAGTTAGATTTAGAAAAAGGACTATTAATTTTTATACTACAAAAAATATGACACGTTAAAAATAAATCAGAGTCCAATAAACGAATCGCCATAGTTACGATTCCGATACAATACAAATGTTTATCCTGCCATTATCCAGGTCCAAGACAATGATCTTTCGATGGTCGTAGTTATTAGGATAGTCATTTTGGCATACATGCACAGGCTATTATATAGTATGGTTTCGTTGCAATAGAAATAAGGTGGGAGAACTGAACACACGCTTGGTGACATCAAAGGTGGCTTCAAAAAGTCACGTACACATCTTGTAGATACGGCTCCATCAGATTTCCAGCCTATTTCTTCAATCACCTGATGTTTTGAAAGTAGTTCATCTTTCTACCATCAGAGGACAGGTGAATAGTTATTCTCTAGTCGTCTTAAATGTTGAATGGCCCATTACAAGTTAGCAGAATCGGAGTGTGAGGACTAGGTCTTGTAGGAACATCGTAGCTCGACCAACCCACTCGTCAGTTTAGGATGCTTGGTGTAGGCCAGCCTTCGTGATTACTAGTGTTAGAAGATTCAATTGGTAAGTACATGAACAATTTAATTGTATTGAATTGGATTATGTAGTGAAAATATATTGTTCAGCAATGTTTTATTATTTCGTACTAACCTACGTGAACTACAATAGAGAAGATTACCATTGTAGGGATCCTATTAATGTCGGTATAATTGGAGCGGGTAGTATGATTTAT
This sequence comes from Timema cristinae, assembly GCA_039000515.1. NCBI lineage: Eukaryota > Metazoa > Arthropoda > Insecta > Phasmatodea > Timematidae > Timema > Timema cristinae. The sequence continues at coordinate 123,698,995 of JBCFYV010011172.1, forward strand.
TGAGAGTTATAAGTTAATATCAGCATGAGGCGGGTCCTATTGTAACCCAATGTAATGTAATGTAATGTTACACTTAAACATGTTCTAATAGTATAATTTAAATGTGTACAACCAGGACAATTAGTTAGATGTATTGAAGAAAAATAAAATGTTATCAATGTTGACTACAAGAAAATATTTTTGTGTTTTCAGTTAGACATAAAGTAGTTGTCACGCAATTAAAAAACCGTAAGAACCTTGAAAATACAGGGAAATATGTGTGGCTGAAAAAACAGGAGTTCTACGGCTAATTTAATATTTAAAATAATTAATGGATTCCCTTAAAATTTGAGAATTTTACTGTATGATTTAAATAGTTGGCCTTTTCATAGAAATAAACGAACTGAAGATTTTAATTAACTGATTCATAGCTTACCTCTCGATCCCGGAGAAATTGAGCGGCGTCCAGAAAATTGTTTTGGGATCATTAGGAGCATTAATATAAGTACCTAATTGCATCCTGCGAACACCGAACCAGATCGTTATAAGGGAGGAGTACCGGTCTGCGTCTCGCTTATCTAACTCTACAATAAACCCTCGATTTTCAGGGCTAGTTGGGGGAGAGCCTGTCCGTAAAATCGGGGCGAACAATTGATGAGTTGTAAAATAAAAGTAAAAATGTATTTATTTTGTATCAATAATGCATAATAATTACAACGATCTAGGTAAAGTAATATTAAACAAATTTAACACAACCGTACAATCTTTGCATTTAATTTTTATTTTAATATTGTCACAAATTTCTGAAACAAGATGAAACTCATCAAGGTTAAAGTATCTTATTTTAAAAACCCACCACATGACTTCAATTAGGCAAGTGTCAATTTTATGAAAAATAAAATTTCACACCTATATAATACTATTCTCTAAACTATGTGGGAGAAGGAAATTTCTTCTGGAAAACCTGGAAAACAGAGAAAATTTGGCATTTTGTAATAGGAAAATAGAAGCAACCATGCAGGTGGGATGAAAGGGATTCAAGAAAAGGCCAGTGCTTTGCAGTTTTTATGGTAAAACTTGTCTTTTGGCCAAAATAAAACAAAAGTATTCAGTTCTAACATAGAGTTTAATATTATTCACATGGTGATATCAACAGTTGTAGAATAATTTTCATGAGAATAGCAAAATTAAATTGCAAAACTTTTTAAATGGGGAGAAAAAATTGTCAATAAATCCCAGGACACCCTTTATATATATTCAACAACTGTTGAGGTCACCATGTAAAGAAAATTTAATTCTATTTTTGTACTGGAGCAATATTTGATTTATTTTAGCAAAAATCTTTTGCGATAAAAATGGCAAAAACACTGGATTTTTTCATATCCCCTTCAAACCCACCGTAACAATATAAGAAAACTTTTGATTTGAATTTCCTTTAAGAAAAATAAATAAACCCTTTAAATATGAGAACATAATGGTCGTCTATTTTTTATGTTATTGTTGAGATAAATTACTTTGGTTCATTAAGAGACGAGTCATTTCGTTTGTATTTTGGTTGAAATAAACAAATCAACCAATCAATGGACAAAACACTGTACAGTTTCCCTCACATTACTTATAAGAGATTTAGCTAACTGAACACGGGAAAACAATGAACATATCTATTTAAAGTTTTTCTCTAGGTAACCAATAAATTAGATTATTATTAGTTGTTCTGTCTTAAGACAGGTCAACTACATTTTTCATTAAACTCTGACCGCCTATGCACACTCTCATACCTCCTTCTTCAGTTACCAAAAATGTATTCTTTCCTTTAAGTCACCTTATATTTGAATCCTTCTTCCTAAGCTTCTATTTCCCTCAACCTTTCCTTCTATGACGTCGTGTAGAAGCCAGTTCCTCCTAAGGCTGTGTCCTATCCACTTTATTCTGTACAGAATAAATAACATCCAAAATGTGTCTCTTCTCACCAATTCTTCCTAGGACTTCTTCCTTTGTCACCCGGCCTGTCCACCTGCTGTTCTCAAGTTTTTTCCCAGCACTACATTTCAAAGCTCTACCAAGTATTTATTTTCCATTAACCTAAGAGTCAACGTTTCAGCACATTACAGTGCACTACTCCAAATGTAGCATATCCTTAGTTCCAAACTCAACTTGCTAGTCAACAGTAACCTCTTCTTGTTGAAAGCTTCTTTGGCCAAGGGAACTCTAAAAACATAATTTTCATGGTGCAGTAGGCCTCTTTTGTCAGCAGACATCCTAAGTACTCGAAATGCTCTAGGTTTTACAACTCGTGGTTTCCAATTTTGATTGTCAGTGGCTCTTAATTTTTGAAATCGCCATCACTTTTGACTTCTTGATGTTGAGCTGCGTGATATCATCTCCCTCTCTCCACTAGCTGGTCCAACATTTCCTGCAACTATTCTTTAAAATTTATCCAGCAATGCTAGATCATATGTGTATTTTATCGTGTTGATGACGCGTCCTCCTATCTTGAAATTGCCACGTCCCTCCAGGGCTTCTTTGACTATTGACTCAAGTTTAACAGGCTGGGTAACAAACAGCATCTCTGCCTCTCCTCCTCTTCCTATCTCTGCACTGTTAGTCTCTCCATCATTCAAACTCACCCTCACTCGCTGTCCCAGGTACAGGTTTGCAATCGGCCTTATGTCCCTCCAGTTGATACCGATCTTCTTGAGTATTTCCATCATTTCCTCCTTTTCACTCTATCCAACTCTTATACTATTCGATGAAACTAATATAGAACTCTACCTTGACTTCCAACACTCTCTCTGAAATTATTTTCAACATCACGATAGCGTCTCTAGTTACTTTCCTAAATCCAAATGGGTCTTCTTCCATCAAACTTTATAATTTTTGTCCCATTGCCCTGTTGAGTATTCTTGCCATCATCTTCCCAACATGGTATAAAAATCACATATCAAAATAAATTTAGGTTTAAATACATAACAAAAAGGAGCAACATTAAGAAAAAAATGTTCAAATCAAACTAAGGTTAATATTTAAATAACCGAGATACTGAATGAACAGGATACATAATAACATACTAATGCAATTTCTTGTATAGATTAGTAATGAATTAGAAAGATACAAACAAAACAATGAGATGATTTAATTAAAGTTGCTCTCAAGATTAATAACTAACACTATCGTCCAATCAAATCATGAGAGTATTTAGTTAAATTCTTGTTTAGATAACTATTGAATTGAATCGTTACGATCAAATAATGATCATGTCTAATTAAAGTTCCTTTATAGATAACTACTGTACAGAATGGTCACAATCAAATCATGAATATGTATAGTTAAAGTGCCTTTCTTTATAACTAGTATACAGAAAAGTCGCGAACAAATCATGTGGATATATAATAATGTTTCTGTATATACAATTAATTAAAAGGATCGTCACGAACAAATCATAAGCATATTTGATTACAATTATAATGTATATTTAAAACATAGTTCAATTAGAACTTTGCATTTAAAATTTTTGAATCCCCTTCAATTTCAAGGGATTGTAAAGTATGGATTCAGAGTAACATAGGCGTAAAAATGTGTGCGTTGAGAGAAGGGATTCCAGAACCCCTCAGAAAGTTATTATTATTATTATTATTATTATTTTATTATTATTATATTAACACTGCGTCTTACTACCCGTTCGGGTTATATGCACTTACGCTGATGTGTAATGGTAGGGTGATTGTGAGATTAAATGAAGGACCTACAGTTTAACGTGGAATCCGAACCACGGTGGAGGCCTGGCATTCCCGAAAGTTGTTGTACCCCTCAAAGTGGAGGGAGGGGGCGAACATGTGTTTCTTACATTTTTAGTTAAGATTGTAGTTAAAAAGAAATGAACCCGCATTATCAGATCGGGTGGGAAAATATCACATGGGGAAAAACAGCCCCAGTGAATTTAGTCAAGATTTGTACTTCTCCCACCTCCTCATAAGTAATATATTCAATGCGAGCTTAAAGCTTTAAAACACTAGACCACAAGTAAGGGTTTTGGTTTGTTAACAATTGTGAGTATTACACCCTTTCTCTATCTTGAGCTAATCATAGCTAGTCCACCTCGATACAACTTATCTCTATCTTGAGCTAGTTATATCTAGTCCACCTATACACCTTATCTCTATCTTGAGCTAGTTATATCTAGTCCACCTCGAACAACTTATCTCTATCTTGAGCTAGTTATATCTAGTCCACCTCGATACAACTTATCTCTATCTTGAGCTAGTTATATCTAGTCCACCTCGATACAACTTATCTCTATCTTGAGCTAGTTATATCAAGTCCACCTCGATACAACTTATCTCTATCTTGAGCTAGTTTATCTAGTCCACCTCGATCAACTTATCTCTATCTTAGCTAGTTTATCTCCACCTGATACATTATTCTATCTTAGCTAGTTATATCTAGTCCACCTATAAACTTTTCTATCTTGAGCTAGTTATATCTAGTCCACTCGATATACTATTTCTATCTTGAGTGTTATATTCTATCACCTCATACAATCTTTATCATATTATCTGTTATATTATCACCTCGATACAACTTATTCTATCTTGACTTTTATTATCCTCGATACAACTTATCTTATCTTGAGCTGTTATATCTAGTCCACTATTAAACTTATTCTATTAGTTTATCTATCCACTCATACATACTTATCTCTATCTTGAGTAGTTATATCTATCACTCGATACAACTTATCTCTATCTAGCTTTATTATCATCGATACAACTTATCTTATTATAGTTATATTATACTGATAACTATCTCATATTATTATATCTAGTCACTGTAACTATCTCTCATCTATGCTTATTATTGTCCATCGATCAACTATTCTATCTTGAGCTAGTTATTCTAGTCCACCTTACAACTTATCTCTATCTTGAGCTAGTTATATCTAGTCCATCGATAAACTTATTCTATTTGAGCTAGTTATATCTAGTCCCTCGATACAATTATCTCTATCTTGAGCTAGTTATATTCTACTATATATCTATCCCTATTTCTATCTTGAGCTGTATATCTTCCACCTTAAACTTATCTCTATCCACTATTTATCTATCACTTGATATATATCTCTATCTTGACTAGTTATACTATCCCTCTAATCTATCTTTATTATATACTATCTATCTTATATTATTCTATCACCTGATACAACTTACTCTATCTTGAGCTTTATTTTACCTCGATACAATATATCTTATCTTGAGCTAGTTATATCTTCCACCTATACAACTTTCTCTATCTTGAGCTAGTTTATTCCCTCAACATATCTCTACTAGTCTTATCTAGTACTGTTCACTTATCACTGACATTATTCATCACTCGTAAACTATCACTTGACATTTATCTTCACTGTAAATTATCATCTTGATAATTCTATCACTTAACTTATTTATCTAGCATATACATCACCCATCTTACTTATTTATTCTCCTCGAACAACTTATTCTACTTGAGCTATATTGCACCTCAACACTTTTATTTGACTAGTATATCACCTCAACACTATCTCTATCTTACAGTTATCTAGTCCACCTCGATACACTTATCTTATCTTGAGAGTTTATTAGTCCACCTCTACAATTATCTCTATCTTGACTGTTATATCTAGTCCACCTAACACTTATCTCTATCTTGGCTAGTTATATTATCCACTCGACAACTTATCTATCTTAGCTTTTATCTAGTCACCTGATCAACTTATCTCTATTTGATTATATCTATCACCTCGATACAACTATCTTTCTTGAGCATTATCTATCCACTGATAAACTTATCTCTATCTTGAGCTATTATCTGTCCACTCATAAACTTATCTCATCTGAGCTGTTATCTATCCACCTGATACTTATTCTATCTTGAGTATTATATTATCACCTCGATAATTATCTCTATCTGAGCTAGTTATATTAGTCCACCTATACACTTATCTCTATCTTGATAGTTATTTCCACCTCGATACAACTTATCTCTATCTTGGTGTTATCTAGTCCACCTGTACAACTTATCTCACTATATTTTCTATCCCTTATACACTATTCATACATTATCTACATCTACATTATTCTACTACTGTAACTATCATTACTATTCATTCTATATCATCCTACTTTATTCATCTGGCTTATATCACCTATCACTATCTTCTAGTTATCTAGTCCACGTCACTTATCATCTTGTGTTATATTACACCTTCACTATCTATCTACTAGTACTAGTCACCTACCTATCTATTACTAGTTATCTACACTTCATTACTTATCTGTACTATCACCTATCATTTTTCTATCTTACTGTATTCTATACTGTACAACTATCTCATTTGGTGTTATTCTAGTCCACCTATACACTTATCTCATCTTGAGCTAGTACTGCCCCTCACTTCTTATCTGATTTTCTATCCACCTATAAACACTTATCTTATTTAATTATCTACTTATCTTACTTATTCATATACTATCATTATTACTACGATATTATTCTATCCTCCAACTTCTTTTATTATATCTAGCCACACACTATCTTTGGCTTTTCTAGTCACTACACTATCTTATAGTAACTCGATAAACTTATCTCTATCTTGAGCTAGTTATATCTAGTCCACCTCATAAACTTATCTCTATCTGAGCTAGTTTATCTAGTCACTCGATACAACTTATCTCTATCTTGAGTATTATTCTAGTCACCTCGATACAATTATCTCTATCTTGAGCTAGTTTATCTAGTCCACTCGATACAACTTATCTCTATCTTGAGCTAGTTATATCTAGTCCACCTCGATACAACTTATCTCTATCTTGAGCTAGTTATATCTAGTCACTCGATACAACTTATTCTATCTTGAGCTAGTTATATCTAGTCCACCTCGATACAACTTATCTTATCTTGAGCTAGTTATATCTAGTCCACTCGATAAATTATCTCTATCTTGAGCTAGTTCTATCTAGTCCACCTCGATACAACTTATCTTCTTGAGCTAGTTATATCTAGTCCACCTCGATACAACTTATCTCTATCTTGAGCTAGTTATATCTAGTCCACCTCGATACAACTTATCTCTATCTTGAGCTAGTTATATCTAGTCCACCTCGATACAACTTATCTCTATCTTGAGCTAGTTATATCTAGTCCACCTATATACACCTTATCTCTATCTTGAGCTAGTTCTATCTAGTCCACCTCGATACAACTTATCTCTATCTTGAGCTAGTTATATCTAGTCCACCTCGATACAACTTATCTCTATCTTGAGCTAGTTATATCTAGTCCACCTATATACACCTTATCTCTATCTTGAGCTAGTTATATCTACTCCATCTCGATACAACTTATCTCTATCTTGAGCTAGTTATATCTACTCCACCTCGATACAACTTATCTCTATCTTGAGCTAGTTCTATCTAGTCCAACTCGATACACCTTATCTCTATCTTGAGCTAGTTCTATCTAGTCCACCTCGATCTACCTTATCTCTATCTTGAGCTAGTTCTATCTAGTCCATCTCGATACAACTTATTTCTATCTTGAGCTAGTTATATCTACTCACCTCGATACAACTTATCTCTATCTTGAGCTAGTTATATCTAGTCCACCTCGATACAACTTATCTCTATCTTGAGCTAGTTATATCTAGTCCACCTATATACACTTATCTCTATCTTGAGCTAGTTATATCTAGTCCACCTCGTTACAACTTATCTCTATCTTGAGCTAGTTATATCTAGTCCACCTCGATAAAACTCGTATCTCTATCTTGAGCTAGTTCTATCTAGTCCACCTCGATACAACTTATCTCTATCTTGAGCTTGTTATATCTAGTCCACCTCGATACAACTTATCTCTATCTTGAGCTAGTTATATCTAGTCCACCTATATACACCTTATCTCTATCTTGAGCTAGTTATATCTAGTCCACCTCGATACAACTTATCTCTATCTTGAGTTAGTTATATCTAGTCCACCTATATACACCTTATCTCTATCTTGAGCTAGTTATATCTAGTCCACCTATATACACCTTATCTCTATCTTGAGCTAGTTATATCTAGTCCACCTATATACACCTTATCTCTATCTTGAGCTAGTTATATCTAGTCCACCACGATACAACTTATCTCTATCTTGAGATAGATATATCTAGTCCACCTCGATACAACTTATCTCTATCTTGAGCTAGTTATATCTAGTCCACCTCGAAACAACTTTTTTCTATAATGAGCTAGTTATATCTAGTCCACCTCGATACAACTTATCTCTATCTTGAGCTAGTTATATCTAGTCCACCTCGATACAACTTATCTCTATCTTGAGCTAGTTATATATAGTCCACCTATATACACCTTATCTCTATCTTGAGCTAGTTATATCTAGTCCACCTCGATACAACTTATCTCTATCTTGAGCTAGTTATATCTAGTCCACCTATATACACCTTATCTTTATCATGAGCTAGTTATATATAGTCCACCTATATACACCTTATCTCTATCTTGAGCTAGTTATATCTACTCCATCTCAATACAACTTATCTCTATCTTGAGCTAGTTATATCTACTCCACCTCGATACAACTTATCTCTATCTTGAGCTAGTTCTATCTAGTCCAACTCGATACACCTTATCTCTATCTTGAGCTAGTTCTATCTAGTCCACCTCGATCTACCTTATCTCTATCTTGAGCTAGTTCTATCTAGTCCATCTCGATACAACTTATCTCTATCTTGAGCTAGTTATATCTACTCCACCTCGATACAGCTTATCTCTATCTTGAGCTAGTTATATCTAGTCCACCTCGATACAACTTATCTCTATCTTGAGCTAGTTATATCTAGTCCACCTATATACACCTTATCTCTATCTTGGGCTAGTTCTATCTAGTCCACCTCGATACACCTTATCTCTATCTTGAGCTAGTTCTATCTAGTCCACCTCGATACACCTTATCTCTATCTTGAGCTAGTTCTATCTAGTCCAACTTATTACACCCTATTTTTTCAGGTATTTTATAACGTTATCCTCCCATCTGTGTCTAGATCCTTCCTATGGTCTCGTCTCATTGGGTTCACCAGTCAATCCGAGTACTTGTAGCTTGAAGGTTTTCAATAAAGAGTTTTGAATGTCTAATTTCAATAGTAATGTAATTTTACAAATTAATATTGACCTGGTGTATTTATAAAAACTGTAAATTTATTATATTGAATTGATTCAATCCGCCAATTGAGAATGAGTTGTTCATTCGGGTCGCTTATAAATTAAAATCCCTAGACATTTTTAATAAATTACTCCATTGACATTTATAGTATTTATTTATATTTTAATAACTTATATAACTTGTGAATACAAATTTTAGTAGTTGATTAAACTAATTGCTTGCATAATTATATTGCACGCTGAGAAATATATATTATACTTTTAGGTAGCTCATATGTCTGGAAAAGTAGGAGATTTTAATGTTCTTAGTATGTTACTATTATACATTAAAACACACAAAACTTTGTTTAAAAATCATACTAGAAAGTGTGTGTATTAAATATTAAGAATGTAATATTGGTTTTAAAGATTTTTTTTATGGAATAATCACGTTTAATTTGATACACATACATTTACTATATACAAACTGCTTCACCCTACAAACCCACACTCTATTAATCGCCAATCCCTCCCTCCCCTCACACATTATATAATAATTTAAAAACGTTATCTAACTATTACGTCAGCATTTTAGCATTTTAGCACATACCTCCCAAAAAAATTGGCTTTCTCCATTCTTGCTTCTCAGAATAAAACATCAAATGCAATTAACGATAGTAAGACGATCCTTGACAATTTTTTTAGCACCACATCTTACTACCCATTCGGTTTATACCGACGCTTATGTACTAATTATGCTAATGGTTTTAGGAATTAGGAAGGTTATATCTAGAGAAAGTGTACCCGTATTTGAGTGGAGGAAGGGTGGAAAAACATTTTTGAAAATCATCCCTCAGTACACCCAACCGAGATTCGACCCTCAATCTCTCGGTCATCGGCAGTCTAGCCAATTGCAAGAGTAACAACTTAGAACATGCGGCCACCGAGGTAGGTCCCTTTTCTTTAGGTAAAATGTTGAGCATTACTGTATATTTTTGTCAACAAAAACTGTTGCATTATTTGATTTCCGTAGATACAAACATTAGTTGACTTAATTCCTTTCGGATTTCTGATCCATAAACACGTTTTTAACTTATCTTGAATAAGCTAAGCAACTGAATAACAAAACCTATTACTTCTAGATTAAATTATATCGACACTTAAGCCTTGAAACAAGCAATTTCAAACCCCACAATTTTTGTATGTGTAGAAATTACTATCTAATTTAATATACTTATTCAGCCTACTTACGTGTCCTCACCTCC